>MU225121.1:99608-130140 GCA_018584345.1 Thuja plicata
ATTGTAAAGTCTTGTATTTATATATTTTTGTGTCTTCAATCCCTTGTAGGTGGTTGTCATCTAAAGAAATCCATAAAGAAGATATAAAATATTGGAAGAAAAGAATTCCTCACCTAATGTGTGAAATACAAAAGTGTTTACCTTCAACCTGTTATGTCCTGCATACCCGTCCCTACATTTTGTTTGCAAAATGTTGGGTCCCCTCTTTTCACTTTGGCTCTTGCCTTGTTTTCATTGTTTTCTTTGTTTCCTTCTCAGGGCTTTCCCTCCCGTGAGGTTTGTTTTCTTTTGTGTTTTTGTCTTTCATGCCTCCGAGATCCGGTCCCGGAGTTTGTTCTCTCCAGAGCTGGATTTCAGACTCTGGGATTCTTTGCCATGATGTCTCCTTTTGTGAGGAGGTATGGCTGCATAGAATTCCAGGCCTGGAGTCCAGAGGTCTTCCTATTCCAGAGTCTGCAGAAAAGAATGCAACCCGTTTTACCCTAAGTATAAATGGAAGTTATCTGTCACTTTCACCATCACTGTGATTAAAACACTTGTGCATTTGGAGCGAATCAAGGCAAATTAAGGCAATTTTAAACTACTTTTTCTCTCGTATTTAGTGGCTAATTACCAGTGGTTTTGCGGTGATTGTTCACAGTGATCCTTGGGGTTAGCTTGTTGCAAGGTGCTTCCCGTGCCCACCTTCTTTGTTGTGTTCATGTTTCAGGTAGGCTCTCGGCCTTGGTCTTATCATCTTTGGGTTTTCTGGTTTTGTGCTTTTATTTTGTTCTCATTTTGCTTTTTGTTTTCTTTGTCTCATTTTGGTCCGTTGTGTTTTGCCACGTCTCATGGCGCTGGTCTTCCGTCGCCTCCCATTGGCAGGTTGGCACTGGCAGAGCGTGGTTCACCCTCTGCACAGTTGTTATTCGAGCCAGTTTTCCCATGGGTTATATAGTAGTTTAGCTATTTTGTGTACTATGTAAATGCCTATAAATAATGTATATGTGCCTCAGCTCTACTGTATATTCAGTGTATATCCTTCCAGTTTTGTGTCGAGCTCACCGTGCATTTGTCTGTGTTTCCTAAATTTGTGAGCTCACCCGCACGGCGGAATACCACCTGGTTGGGACTCGACCCTTAGCTGGTTTCAACCATGGTGGTTTCTCTCTCAACCATCGAATCAGTCTTTATGGAAAATTTATTTCCCATGTGCGCATTTAAGTTCTACCAAGTGACTCTCATCTCACACATGTTCGGACAGTTTGAATCGTCATCACCATAACTCCTATTTATTGCATAGCCATGTGACGCCCATGTAAGCCTGACAAATCATCTTTCGGTCATGTCACCCAATGGTTAGTTTTCCAAACTCCGAGCCCTGCGTCCTCGATCAGCCTATATCTTACTTCTGTCAAACATGCTGAAATCCCCAGGCCTGGATAATGGCTAAATTCCTAAGTCTACACTCTATGCATAGCTTTTCCAGATTTTGACGTGAACTAACTTTTCAAGTGAAATACGCGATGCGGTGGTAAGACCTCTGGATCCCAGAGTAGTGTTTATCTTGTATGAATTTTAACAGTCATCTTTCTTTTCAGGTAGCCTACATCACACTTTCACTATGTTGGAGGCATCTGCATCCTCTCCACCTAGGAGTCCAGAGCTCCCCACCACGATAGCCGTCAGGTCTAAGAATGAGAGGGCCCTAGAAAATCTTCCCCTCACCATGAAATATTTGAAGGAAAACACTATTACAGGGTCAAAGTTTGAATCCAAGGTTCAGTTGATTACTGACACCAGCATCAGAATGTGGGCAGAAATGCAAGCCCTGGTCAAAATGATGTTCATCCAACGAAAGAATGGGGACTAGTTGGCCATAAATGTTGGAGATTCTAGGATTCTAAAAGCTGCTTGCTTCCCATGCTTCGTATAAGCCCCATAACTTATTCTCATCGTCACAGCACACTACAACTCCGCCGTCTGGACCATCATGCTCGCCGCCCTAGTCCCAACTAGATATCCCACGCCCATGGTTTCCCTATACGCTGCAACATTTTGGGCAAGTTTGGGGATCCCTCAGTTTGACAAAGCAATTGTCATTACCTAATCCAAGGCATTGGGGCAATTTCAGCAGCTGGAGCTCATGGCCCGACAGAAGTTGAACAATAATTGGCTGAAGACACCAAAGAAAGATTCCAGAAGAATGAAACTAGAAATCCCCTGATCAGAATTTAAGGAAAGCATACAGATGGGGATCATAGCATTATGCAGGATCTTTGGGCAACCCCATGCATGGAAATTCTCAGGATGGATGTATTACTTCTTGTTGGGCATCACCTTTGGTGAACAGTACTTTGATTGGGCCACTATCATTTCAAACCATGTGGACTCCTAGTTCCTTCAGGTGGCCTGGACCTCTAAATTCTATATGACGTCCTATGTCCTCTGGGCCCTAGCACAACAAAACCCCATCATAAATGGGCTGCTCACGTCAGGTGTACTTGGGGTCTGCCCAGGCCAAAAGGCTCCCTAAAATTATTTCTCACAAATCTAATGGGAGGCTAGTTTCCCCAGCTTCTGCCGAGTGAACAATGCCTTCATTTAATACCATCTTCTCACACCTACCTGGGATGCCGGGTATCGCCTCTCTAAGGAGGCAATGGATTTGGTTAGAAGTTATGGCCACTATTATATCCAGTTCCAATAGCATACCTATATTTGGGTAACTGGCTTTTTCGGGAAACCCTATTTGTTGCCCAAGCATTATGGGAACAAAATAATTCTTTTGGAATACTACCGACAGATCCTAGAGCTGCACGCCCTCTTCACAGTGAAGAAGGTGATGAATGTTTTGTTCCCAGTCATCTGTGGGAACTATTCTTGTAGTTTGGATGCAGCCAAGGAGGTGGACAACGAGCTTAAAATCTTGGGCTTAACAAAATTCTATCTGGCGCGGAAGAACTTTGATCTGCTAGGAAAAATAGCAATGACACTTCCTCGGGCATTAGAGCCCCATATATTCCACATGGAGGAATTTTGGGAAGATTTCCAGGATGATTTTGAAGTTCAGAGCCAGCACTTCATCTAGATGACAAAGGGGATGATGGAAAGGTTAAAGCTTCAAAAATTCCCAGATGACTTCTCGGACATCGGGCCCACAATAGACCCGCAGTACAAACAAAAGGGAGTAGACAAGATGGCTCTCCCTCCAGTAGACTGGAATGCCTGAGAAGGGCCAACTATTGAAGATATCACTCACAACGTGGTCAAGCGTAGCCACATGTATTTCAAGAAGGCATGCCCAAGGACTACACGCAAAGTTGGCGCGACAGTGTGGAGCTTGACTTCTGAGGCCGGAACCTCCTCATAGAGGGAAGATAAAGGAAAAATAATAATGGGGAGCCCATTGCAAACCCTGTCTGTGACCCCCATAAAAGAGAAAATGAAAAAGACACTAGCAGTCTCCCAACAAATGAAAGATAAGTTAATCAAGTGGTTGGCCGCCTTAGTACTCATGACCAGGCCCGTTCATCCTCCCTCCTCCCCTTTACTGGCAGCATTGATGGTTCAAGCGATAAGGATTGGAGCGGAAGAGGAGCAGGTAGCTATGATGGATGCAGGGCCCCCTTTGATAACCATGAGAAAGAAAAAGAAGACTAACTCTCAACCAAGGGTAGAGCCAGAAGTTGGGATGCCAAGCATCCAAGAAGTACAAATCCTTTCTTTCGACTCTCCAGAACTAGATAAATAACCTAAGGATATCCCGAAGAACTCCCCTCCCCATGATGAATTTGATGATTTATTTGAAACTGATGAATTTGGGAACTTGCAGGGGGATATCATAAAGGCAGTGGAAGAAATCACCGCACAGGATGAACTCCTAGAGCCAGAGCCTGCACAAGAGCATGAAGCTTGGGCAGAAGAAGAAAAGGGATAGGAATAGGTGGATATCTCCAAGGTCCCAGAGAAATAGGTTACATGGACTAAGGTGGGCAGGCAGACACAGGATGAGAAAATGACATCGATTGGGAAAACTAGACCCACGGGAGCAACCGTGACCC
Source organism: Thuja plicata (assembly GCA_018584345.1). Lineage (NCBI taxonomy): Eukaryota > Viridiplantae > Streptophyta > Pinopsida > Cupressales > Cupressaceae > Thuja > Thuja plicata. The sequence goes on from MU225121.1 coordinate 103,652, forward strand.
CAACTACCGTGCTCTAAATGCCACCTCAAAAAGTAACATTTGGGGAGGTGATTACAGTGGCCCAAATGATGAATCTTTCCCCAACGCCTCCCCCACCTCCATAGAATACACAAGTTGAAGAGAGCATCCCTGCAATAGAGGATGATGAAGAGCAGCAATAGGATGAGGAGAGGAACCTCAGGGAAGAAAATGATGATCCTAACATCGTCGAGGATGTAGACATTGGGGAAAAAGATACAAGTACCATCAGGGTAAGTATTGCTGGTGAACCCAAAGATACAGGGAAGGAGTCAGAAACGGCTCAGACTGTCGAAGGGGCGCAACAAGATCCTAGGGAGAAATCACAGGAATAATTTTTGGCTGCAAAGCCACCCCTACCACCACAATGGTGTGTGGAGTCTTGCAAGAGGAAGGCCCCGATGATGCCTAAGGCCCATCTCTCCTTGATGGAGATGATGGTGCAAATGAAGAACCCTCCCAAGACCAAGAAAGCTCAGACAGTCCATACTCTTCGGACTGGGCTGGGTGGAGATATAGTCGTGATAATTGTGACACCTTCCCCAGATGTAGATGAAGTAATGGCTAAGACCGATGAGTACTCTATCACAGAGATATTACTGGGGAAGAGAGGGAAACATGGTGAATTAGACCTATTAAAAGAAGCGGCCAAGGTGGTGGAGGCTCGCTATGAAAAGGAGGCCCAAAAATTCAAGGCAGAAAAGGAAAAGAATGCAAATCTCATGGGGTTGCTGACGGAGCTCGCACAACCTCAAACTGCCATTCCATCGGGCACCTCCACATCCAACGCACTGCTCCCTCGGAGTGACATAGATTCGCTAAGGGCGATGAAAAGAAAATCTTAGGCACTTGATGAGTGTGTTATGGAATAGGTGGGAAACATCTGACATTTCTTAATATCCATACTCCTAGACTTGTATGCGGCCAAAAATATTCTACATCAGGCCGAAACTACTATCTCCACCTGGGAGGGGGACATTGAAAACTATGAAGCATGGAAGGCTGATATGGAAGAGCTCATTGGCATCGGAGAAGAAATTATCTCTGAAGCCAGAATTTTAGGAGAGGAGTCTTTTGACTTTGTCCGGACCCAACACTCTAGACTTGACCTCACATTGGGGATAATCAAGAAACTGGTAGGGACTATGCGTGACAAAGTCTAGGAAGTTCAATATTCTTTCAATTTGTACAAGTCATTCATCTCGAAGGTCTCTGGAGCTGATCCATTCAACACTGAAACATGCACTCTAGAGGAATATGTCTTTGGAAAGTTCGACGAGCTAATGGAGTCTTGGTATGGATCCTCGGAGGGAATGGATGGAGAAAAAATGGCAAGGCTCACTCGCCTGATGCTTCAAAGTCATGATGTGACCAAGATGGCCATGGATTTCAAGGCAAATATTCCAAATTTGGATGATCAAGTGGAGGTGGAAAAATTATGCTGGGCCGACCTTAAGAACATAGACGAAGACGGGATCACCTGTCTCCTGCAGACCTTCAATGATACTAAGGAGCAATAAAATCCTCCAGGCTCCGGAGATGATCGTCAGGAGATGTAATTTTTTTTTGTATTCATTCATTCTTTGGGGCACAAGCTCCCAAATCCCAGAGTCCCAGATCCAATATCATTTTTTTGAATTCTTTAAAGTGACTCGTGTCCCGGTTCCCAAAATTGACTGGTCACTTTCAAGGCTATTAATGAAGGGTGTCAGAAAGTAGGTAACCACAAAAAGGCACATCATCTTGACAAGATAGGTCTAACAAATGGTCTTCCCAAGGCACCACTTCAACGTAACACCTGGCACATCAAAGACAATGAGCCACTCTCCCATTTATGAGGCATGTAGCCTCGATCCCCGGGGGATCAAATTTCTTCTTTTCTCCTCCCGGCTCTCTTCCCACAACCGATTCTTCCACTCCTCTTTTCTTGTCTTATTCTTTTGACATGTCAGACCTTTACCATCTCAAGGTATTTTGTAGCATGGAATAGGTAGTACCGTCCACCGAAAATAGTATTATATTGTTAAGTGTAAAATAAGTTAGGTTAATTTTAGGTCAAAAACTTGTGTATAAATAATAAGTCTGACCTCATTCCAAGGATCGGAAAAATTGATGATTTTGCAGTCCATAGCTAATAGCATTTCAAGTTTCTCGATTCTTAGTGGAAAAGCTCAATGCTCCTTAGTTTTAGAAGCTTTCAGTAGTTAAATGCTCCCCTAGAGCCACCATTGTAACACGCACCAGTGCTTGCTTTAAATATGTTAATGAAGAAGGAAGGGTTCTATCAATGATGTTGTTAGCATTCCGATCTTTGGGTTGACGGTATTTTATGTTTTATGTTCTTTATGTCCCTTTCTCTGATATTTTAAGTAGATTAACGACCTTCTTTTCTTTCGCTATTGATTGAATATGAACTGATGGTTCTATATTTCTTCAGTATTTAGTGTAGCATGTTAGAGCTTGGTTAATGTTTCAAATGTTTGGCATGACTATAGGTAGATGAAATATTCCTAACTCTGCAATATCTTTTGAAGTTTATTTGGTGAAGTTAGTAAATGCTTGTAGGAAACCCCACTCACTTAAATCCCCAGAGAAGATGAGCCGAGATAACTAGCTATTCCCCCGAACAAAGTAGTCACATTCCCAACTAAGCTCCTGCACTGTTGAGACTCAACTCTCATGTGCTTGAAGGCCTAGGGAATCTCATTTCCTTAGACAACCTTTACAGACAATGTTGGTCGGTACCCGGTGAGAACTTACATATGTTGGCAGAGTCGGTCACAAAGTCCCGTCAACAGAAAATGGTGCTAGGAGGGCATGAGCTCATCCCCTTCTGAGGATTTAGATTTCACACCACCCGAGGGTTCCCCAAGCCATAGTTTTAGGAGTCAAGCCTTCAGTGGGATTGGATTATTTTCACCAACAAGATTCAAAAGAGTCCTTAGATCAACTCCTAATCTTAGAAGGTTTGTTGAACTCGAGCCCCCTGCTCGAAAGAAATAGACCCTAAAATCCAATTCAACCACTATTATCTGGGGATCTAGCACATCCTAGAATACCCAAGTCCCCTAGATGACCTCGACAATTAGCGCCTAGCCTAGTCAAAATCCAACACCCCCGATGGCTGCATATTTTGGAAATACCGGGTCCCCAATGGAAAAATTTTTGTGTGCAGCCAACGATCTACCTTTGCACCTAGATAAGATTTGTCCCTGACATAAGCACTTAGGCTTGCGAACCGTAGAAGAACATCTACAAGCATACAAAGATGCCATGAACCGACACCAGATTCAACATCAGGATGTTGTGACTTGGATGTTCCCTCTATCCTTGGGACAGAACAAGCTAAGCTGGTACCCTAACCTTCCCACCAATTCCATCAACAGTTGGTAGGACATGAAGGATTCCTTATTGGCTGCCTTCCGTGTACACGTGGACCCAACGTGGTCCCATAGCTAGTTCATCTCTATTAAGAAGGAACCAAATGAGCCCCTTACAACATTCAATCAATGGTTCCAATGCGCCTTGAAGTGGTGCACGGGTCCCTTCATCCCATCCACGGATGTAACCATCTAGACCTATCTTAATGCGATGGACCCTTTCATTTCCACTCTCCTCTGGAGAACTACCACCCCTGGTGACTGGGATACTTTGGCAAAGGTTTACAACCTAGCCTTAGAGTTGTCCCATGGTCTTAACAAATCCATAGGCGGGATTGGGTAGGGCATGCCATTTAACATGATACCCAACAAAACTTATTACACCAGGGGATATAACCCCAATTAGGCAATAGGTGCCCTCGCAATTTCCATGAATCCCCCACCACCACCGATAGACCAGCAGGCCCAGTACGTGTATCCATCGCAGGTTCAGACAACACCGGGTCTGGAATCCTTTCCCTGGAACCAACCGTAGCCAATGCAATAACCATAGACACAACTGCCCATAATGCCTTTCTTTCAGTCGTCCATGGCTGGGGGATTGCCACCCTCAACTCTGGCAAATGCTGTCGCCTTCCCGAGAAATCAACAACAACAACATTCACATTATGACGCAAATACTCAGTTGACTGTCAAGGTTGAGTCCCTTTGGCAAATGTTTTCTACACTGATTGTGGACATGGGTGAACTGAAGGCGGGTTCCTTTTCACCCCACAACACCAATTCCTAGAGAGAGAATATTTTCTCCGGCCAATGAAACAACAATGCCGGAGGAAGAAATTTCAACAACAGGCCTTGGCCCAACCAATAGAAATGGAATAACAATGTTAATACCAGAGGTCTACCTCTGAACTAAAACACCTATCAGGGTGGTGCTAGACCTTCCCATTTCACGCCCATCATAGACTTCCAGCCCATGACCAACTGGTGTAGATTGCATGACACAGGCTCTCATAATGAGGTAAACTGTGCCACGCTGGAGAAATTCATCATGATTTCCCAGCTGGACAGACAACAAGCATCTAACCCTACTCCCCTAGAGCCTCCTATTGAAGAGCCCACTCACGATGCCTTCACTTGTGAGACCGTCTTCTTTGGAACAGGCAAGGAAGACGAAGAAGAATCTGAGCTACATGGGTTCTTTGATGAATCTATTTTGGCCTTTGAGGCCAATGCCTTCACCAACCCACAGACTCTTTATAACACTCAGAGTTAGGCTAGTAAAGGACCAATTTAAATTCCCACACCTCCCAAGGACACCCCTCCCTGGGATAGCACGAACGATCATTTTGTCCCTCCAAAAGGCTCTGGCTCTAACCAAGCTAAGGACCCGGTCAAGGGAAGCCACCAATTTCTGGGAGGAAGATTTGACATTACAAAGGCGTTAGAACAAATGACCACCTCCATGACCTTGATGGAGGTTTTGCTAAACTATCCTGAGTAGAAGAAGTATCTTCTGAAGCTCTTGAGAAACCTGGAAGCTGTCAGTCGCCCACCCAAGATTGTCTCTTTTAAGGACGCTAACGCGACTGTCTTTCAGGGAAATACTAAGGATCCTCCCTTCTTGCTAGGATTGAACATACAAGGAAAGAATATACATAATTTCCTGGTAGATTCAGGGGCTTCAGGAAACATCATGCCTTTATCCACATGCCAAAAGCTTGAATTCTGACCCAACCCATCTAATGGTGTAGTAATCTAGCTGGATAAAATTGCTGTAAAAATGGTGGGTGAACTGAACAACGTTCAAATTCAACTCATCCAGGAACCCAGGATAGCCAGCATAATTGACATCTAAGTGGTGGATATCTCAGAGACTTATGGGATGCTACTAAGTCGCAATTTGTCCAAGTCCCTGAATGGGTATTTCTCAACCGACTTTTCCCACTTGTGGCTCCCTTGGGAAGGAGAATCTAACCAGATCTAGGTTTAAAGTGAGCCACAAATGAAACAGGCCCACACCAAAGTTGGGAGGATGAATGAGTTCCTCTTCTCTAAAACTTCCCCCAGGGTGTACCAACCCCTTGAGATCTTAACATTTGATTTCACCCCCGGGGAGGACCCCATAGTTTTGCAGAGAACCTAGGACCTAGAAGAAAAATTGAGGGTTGAGGTTAACTCTCAGGGTGCCGTAGTGACCCCTGCCACACTCTTGTTCGACACTTGGTGCCAGGTGCATTACCAAAAACATTCAGAGCTAGAGTGTGAGCTTTGCCTTACCATTGCTACCCGACACATAGATGCCCTCCGAAAGGGAGAACATACAGCTGATTCCTTGAAACCTAGTACTTCTGCTGGCAGTGCCTCTTCTATGCTATTTGTTTGGGAATCCCAACCAGAAATCTCTCCAGAGGCAAACCTCACTTGCATGCCATCAGCACCAGAGAAAATTCCTCCTAGCCTTCCCAAAAATAATCCAAAGACCACTTCATCTTCCCAGCCCCAGATAACAAATGATGACTTGTGGACCCTTACGTTCAACGGGTCCTGATCCAAATAGGGCTGTGGGGCCGTAGTGGAATTGATCAACCCGTGGGGAAAATCCTTCCTTGTTTCCTATAGGCTACAATTCAACATCATGAAGTACGAGGCTTTGGCCCTTGGAATCCTATTTGCACTAAGGAAAGGAATCACTCGCCTTCGGGCCCTGGGTGATTTAGAGTTGATTGTTAAACAAGTCCGGAGTCAATACACCTATCACAACAAAAGGCTATCCGCATATCGCAACTGAGCATGGATCCTTATTAAGGATTTTGATTCCTTTGGCATTGATCTTATTCCCTAGAGATAGAATTATGTCCCGAATGCCCTTGCTATTTCTTCCAGCATGCTTGAGCGAATGGCTGGCTCGCGACTCTAGAGATTCTCTGTTGAGATGATCCCCACCCCATCCATTCTATACAATGTCACCCATTTTCAGGTCTTTGAGGATGATCAACATATCCTATCCTTCATGGCCAATGTGGGTGTTTTCAAAGTCTAGATATCACGATGATACTAGATAGGGTGATGAAGATGACGAGATCATGGACCTACCAACAACCACCATCCCTAAGGGGATGGTCGCACTTGAATGAATATTTAACTCAGACCCTTGGGGCCAGGAAAAGATATCATCCTCCTCTAAGGGAGGAAAATTTGAGAAAGTGAACATCAGCCAGCCTGGTGAAGAGAAAATGATACAAATTGGCACCTCCTGCTCCCTTGAGGAAAAGGGGAAGATTCTTACAGTTCTTTGAGAATACATAGATGTAATCGCGTGGGGGTATGAGGACTTGAAAACCTATGATACATCCATTATGACTCATACTATCCCACTCAAACTTGATGCTAAGCCTTTCTAGCAAAAACAATGACCGGTCAACCCACTGATCGAGCCTCTGATCTACTAGGACGTACAAAAACTTCTATCAGCCCGGATAATATTCCCAATTCGGCATACTACTTAGGTTTCCAACCTAGTCCTTGCGAGGAAGAAAAGTGACAAGATCTGCCTTTGCGTGGATTTCTTAAATCTAAACAAAGCCTCCAAGAAAGATAATCACCCTCTCCCCTCATTGGATGAGGTATTGCAAATCGTGAACGGATCGCAAATAATGTCCTTCTTGGATGGGTACTCTAGGTATAACCAAGTCATGGTTAAATATGAGGATAGAGACAAAATAGCATTTACCACCAAGTGGCGAATGTTTGCCTACTGAAAGATGCCCTTTGGTCTGATCAATGCAGGGGCCACATTTCAAAAGGCTATGGACATTGCATTCGAGGGCCTTGTGAACCAGTGTATAATCATCTACATGGATGATTTGACCATCTTTTCCTAGGATAGGCATGATCATTCCTCCCACCTTGCCTAGATTTGTGAGAGATGTCGCTGGTATGGAATATCCCTCAACCCTAAGAAATGCATATGCAAGGTCACTGAAGGGAAATTGCTCAGGCATATTGTCTCTGAGGAGGGTATATCCATTGACCCTGAGAGAGTTGAAGCACTGCTAAACCTACAAATGCCTGACAACAAGAAGGAAATGAGGTCTTTCTTTGGAAAGATCAACTTTGTCTGGCAGTTCATCACTGGATTCGCTGAGATCGTAAAGCCACTCAATGAAATGATGAAGAAAGATACTAAAATTGAGTGGATCCCTGAAGCAAAGCGGGAGTTCACCCAGATCAAACAGACAATTATGGAGGCACCAGTCCTGGCTAGTCTGAACTATTCCCTCCCATTTCACATTTATTCCTTTTCTTCGCCGCATTCTGCCGTGATAGTTTTAACCCAGAAGGTCAAAGGGGAAGAATGACCAATAACTTTTATGAGCTCCCCATTTAATAATGCTGAAGTCCAGTACTCACCTTTGGAGAAATAGGCCTTTGCTCTCATTCATGTCGTGAATAAATTTTGACATTATATCCTCCGGAGCAAAGTGCATGCCGTCATCCCAGACCTGGTAGTAAAATCTCTGTTGATGCAGAGCGAGTTGGGTGAGTGACGGGGGAAATGGATGGCCATCCTCCAGGAATATGATTTAGAAATGCAACCCATGAAGATAGTCTGAGCCAGGGACTATGTAGAGCGATGGTAGAAGAGACTCCCCACATAGAATGTCAGACATATATAGTGGAGTCCATCACTCAGGATCCATGGTACACAGACCTGGTGTACTTTTTATTGAATAATAGATGCCCAGAGGGATTTCCCTCAAACAAACGTCATGCCCTGTGGTTGAAAAGTGCACACTTCATGATAAAAAATGCCATGCTTTTTCACAGGAACTATGAGGGAGTGTACCTCCGGTGCATTGATAGGGTTCAAGCTGCAAAGATAATTGAAGAATTTCATAGGCAGTTTGGAACCGGGCATGGCTCAGCTGATGCCACTGCCCACCAGATCCTCTAGGCCAGATACTATTGGCCCTGTATTTTTAAAGATGTCTACACTCATATCAAGAAGTGTCATACTTGCCAAACTGCAGCACAGCGTGAGCAAAACCTGGAGATGCCTTTGCAGCTGGTCTTCAAAGCTAGATCTTTTGCCCAATGGGCATTTGACTTTATCAGGGAAATCAACCCCAACTTGTCCGCCAACCACCAGTACATTCTCACTGCTACCGACTACTGCACTCAGTGGTCTGGAGCAATACCTTGTAAAAACAACATGGCAGATGTAGTCAGAAAATTCCTGGAAGAAAACATCGTCACAAAATTTAGAATGCCCTTTGCTATAGTATGTGACAATGGTCTGACATTTTCTTCAGCCCAATTACTTGAATGGACCTATGACAGGAAGATCACTCTGAAGTTTTCCAGCAACTATTACCCCAAGGGTAATGGTGTTGCTGAGTCAACTAACAAAAATTTGCTTGAAGTGATCAAGTATCTATTTGAACAGAATCCCTGAGACTGGCACCAAAAGCTGAGTTTTTCCTCTGGGCGGATCGTATTTGAATTAAGGTAGCCCTGGGGACATCTCCATTCCATCTGGTCTATAGCCAGTACCCAATATTCCCCATTAACCTACAAATCTTAGTTTTACAATTCATGCATAAATTTAGCGATCGGGACAACATCGTGGAGGTTTAGCTCCTAAACCTAGTGCAAATGGAAGAACAAAGAGACGTAGCCCTTGAACATTTTGCACATCACCAAGTAGTAGTAAAATGGTGGTTTGACCGAAGAGCCTAGTATAAAGCCTTTCAGATTTTAGACTTGGTCCTCTTATGGGATAAGGCCCAGGAAAAGAAAGGAAAGCACAGCAAATTCCAACGGTTCTGGCTCAGACCATATTTGATCTTAGAGATCTGTGAGGAAAATACTTATCGCCTCAGTACCATGATCGAAGAAGCCATTCCATTGCTCGTCAATGGATAGTTTCTCAAGTATTATTTTGAATGAGGTAAGTTTGTCCAGAATTGTACTATATGTAAATCTTCTCGCTTGTAAATATTCCTTCCCGGTGCTTCGTTTGCGGTGCCTTGTCTTGTAAATAGTTTTGTTGGCTGTCCTGCGGGACTGCCCTTTTTCTTTTTGTTTTTTTTGGCTTTTCTCTTTCTTTCTGAGTCCCCAGTGTTTTTCTCCCCCTTTTGTAGGCTGGTATGCTTAGCATAACATCTAGTCTCTGGGGTGGTACGTTTTTCATTTTTAGTGAACTCAAAATCTGTTGTTAGCATGGTGGAATTGGTCTACGCTTCAGAGTTATTTTGTAAGTTTGGTAACAAGCTATGAGTAATCTTTATCAGATTCATCCCTGGAGGTCTTGAAATTGGTTAAATCAAAATCAAAAGGAACAAGTAATTGGACACATCGGGGGTAGATCGGTCGCACTAGTTTGTTGGCCCAAGTCTGAGAAACATTTAAATTCTTCTCGGGTCTGGAGTTTTTCTTCCCTATTTAGCAAATTGAAGTGGATGGAAGGGTGAAAGAAGTACTGCTGTTAAAATTAGCTAAGCTTAAGCTTAATGGTGAAAGGAGTACCGCCTTCCCATCCAAAAAAGAATCAAATGAAAAGGAAAGAACTAGAGAGTGGAAAAACTCTGCTATTCATGGGAAACGAGCAGATTTGATGACTTTGGTTTAATTTATTAGTGCTTCTTCTCTGCTTCTCCTAGAGGTTATCAGCTTGATTTTATTTCAAAGCACACACTTCACAATTGACGAAGGACTAAGGATTGAATCATGTATGGGCTAGATTTTCTCAAATGCTTCACACCTTGCGAGCAGGATGCTCCAAGTAATGATTGATTCCAGTTTTGCTAACCATAGATTCCATAGTTCTTGAATGCACTAAGGCATTCATCCTAGATAGTCACCATTTGTTATGCCCTGCATACCCATCCCTACATTTTGTGTGCAAAATGTTGGGTCCCCTATTTTCGCTTTAGCTCTTGCCTTGTTTTCATTGTTTTCTTTGTTTCCTTCTCTGGGCTTTCCCTCCTGTGAGGTTTGTTTTCTTTTTTGTTTTTGTCTTTTGTGCCTCTGGGATCCGGTCCCAGAGTTTTTTCTCTCTAGAGCCAGATTCCAGACTCTGAGATTCTTTGCCAGGATGTCTCCTTTTGTGAGGAGGTATGGCTGCCTAGAATCCCAGGCCTGGAGTCTGGAGGTCTGCCTATTCTGGAGTCTGCGGAAAAGAACGCAACCTATTTTACCCTAAGTATAAATGGAAGTTATCTGTCACTTTCACCGTCACCGTGATTAAAACACTTGTGCATTCAAAGTGAATCAAGGCAAATTATGGCGACTTTAAACTGCTTTTGCTCCCATGTTTAGTGGTTGATTACCAGTGGTTTTGCGGTGATTGTTCATAGTGATCCTTGGGGTTATCTTTTTGCAAGGTGCTTCCTGTGCCCTCCTTCTCCGTTGTGTCCGTGTTTTAGGTAGGCTCTCGACCCTGGTCTTGTCGTCTTTGGGTTTTCTAGTTTTGTGCTTCTATTTTTTTCTCATTTTTATTTTTGTTTTCTTTGTCTTGTTTTGGTCTGTTATGTTTTGCCACGTCTCGTGGCACTGGTCTTCCATTGCCTCCCGTTGGCGGGTTGGCACTGGCAGAGTGTGGTCCTCCCTCTGCGCAGTTGTTATTCAAGCTAGTTTTCCCATGCATTGTACAATAGTTTAACTATTTTGTGTACTATGTAAATGCTTGTAAATAATGTATATATGCCTTGGCTCTACTATATATTTAGTGTATATCCTTCTAGTTTTGTGTTGAGCTCACCGTACATTTGTCTTTGTTTCCTGAATTTGCAAGCTCACCCGCACGACGGAATACCACCTGGTTGGGACTTGGCCCTTGGCTGGTTTCAACCATGGTGATTTCTCTCTCCGCCATCGAATCAGTCTTTGTGGCAAATTTATTTCCCATGCATGCATTTAAGTTCTACCAAGTGGCTCCCATCTTGCACATGTTTGGATAGTTGGCGTCGTCATCACCATAACTCCTATTTATTGCATATCCATGTGACACCCACATAAGAATGACACCTCATCTTTTGGTCATGTCACCCAATGGTTAGTTTTCTGGACTTTAGGTCCTACATCCTCGATTAGCCTATATCTTACTTCCGTCTAACATGCTGAAATCCCGGGGCCTAGATAATGGCTAAATTCCTAAGTCTACACTCTATGCATATCTTTTCTGTATTTTGACATGAACTAACTTTTCAGGTGAAATACGCGATGCGGTGGTAAGACCTCTGGATCTCAGAGTAGTGCTTATCTTGTATGAATTTTGACGGTCGTCTTTCTTTGCAGGTAGCCTACATCACACTTTCACTATGTCAGAGGCATCCGAATCCTCTCCACCTAGGAGTCCAGAGCTCCCCACCAGGGCAGCCACCAAGGAAACCATCAGGTCTAAGAATTAGAGGGCCCTAGAAAAGCTTCCCCTCACCATGAAATATTTGAAGGAAAACACTATTACAGGGTCAAATTTCAAATCCAAGGTTCAGTTGATTATCGACACCAGCGTAAGAATGTGGGCATAAATGTAGGCCCTGGTTAAAATAATGTTCATCCAATGAACGGTCAGGGACTAGTTGGCCATCAATGTTGGAGATTCTAGGATTCTAAAAGTCTCTTGCTTCCCATGCTCCGTACAAGCCTTGAAACTTATTCTCACCCTCGCAGCACACTACAACTCCTCCGTCCGGGCTATCATGCTTGCCGCCCTAGTCCCGACCGGATATCCCACGCCCATGGTTTCCCTGGATGCCACAAATTTTTAGGCAGGTTTGGGGATCCCTCAATTTGACAAAGTAGCCGCTGTCACCTGATCTGAGGTGTTGGGGCAATTTCAGCAGCTGGAGCTCATGGCCCGATAATATTTGAACAACAATTGGCTGAAAACACCAAAGAAAGATTCGAGAAGAATGAAACTGGAAATCCCCTGATCAGAATTTAAGGAAAGAATACAGATGGGGATCATAGCATTATGTAGGATCTTTGGGCAACCCCATGCCTAGGAATTCTTAGGATGGATGTATTACTTCCTATTGGGCATCTCCTCCGGTGAACAGTACTTTGATTGGGCCACCATCATTTCAAACCATGTGGACTCCTAGTTCCTTTAGGTGGCCCAGACCTCTAAATTCTATATGATGTCCTATGTCCTCTAGGCCCTAGCACAATAATGCCCCATCACAAATGGGCTACTCATGTTAGGTGTACTTGGGGTCGGCCCAGGCCAAAAGGCTGCCTGGGATTATTTCCCACAAATCCAATGGGAGGCTAGTTTCCTCATCTTCTACCAAGTGAATGATGCCTTTGTTTACTACCATCTTCTCACACCTACCCAAGATGCCAGGTATCACCTCTCTAAAGAGGCAATGTATTTGGTTAGAATTTATGGCCACTATTATATCTAGTTCTAGCAACATACCTATATTCAGGTAACCAGCTTTTCTGGGAAACCCTATTTGTTGCCCAAGCATTGTGGGAACAAAATAATTCTTTTGGAATACTGCCAGAAGATCCTAGAGCTGCATGCCCTCTTCACAGTGAAGAAGGTGATGAATTTTCTATTCCTAGTCATTTGTGGGAACTATTATTGTAGTCTAGCCCCAGCCAAGGAGGCAGACAACAAGCTTAAAAGCTTGGGCTTAACATAATTCTATCTGGCGCGAAAGAACTTTGATCTGATAGACAAAATAGCAACGACACTTCCCTGGGCATCAGAGCCCCATATATTTCACATGGAGGACTTTTGGGAAGATTACCAAGATTATTTTGAAGTTCAGAGCTGGCACTTCGTTTGAATGATAATGGGGATGATGGAAAGGTTAAAGATTCAGAAATTCTCAGATGACTTCTCGGACACCGGGTCCATAATAGACCCACAATATAAAGAAAAGGGAGTAGACAAGATGGCTCTCCCTCCAGTAGACTGGAACACCTGAGAAGGGCCAACTATTGAAGATATCACTCACGACATGGTTGAGCGTAGCCATGTGTATTTCAAGAAGGCATGCCAAAGGAGTACACGCAAAGTTGACCCGACAGTGCGGGGCTTGACTTCTGAGGCTAGAACCTCCTCACAGAGGGAGGATAAAGGAAAAATAATAATGGGGACCCCGTCACAAACCCCATCTGTGACCCCCATAAAAGAGAAAATACAACAGACGCTGGCAGTCTCCCAGCAGATGAAAAATAAGTTAATCATGCGGTTGGCCTCGCCGGTACTCATGACCGGTCCCGTTCGTCCTCCCTCCTCCCCTTCACTGGAAGCATTGATGGTCTGAGCAACAAGGACTAGAGTGGAAGAGGAGTAGACAACTATAATGGATGTAGGGCCCCCTTTGATAACCAGGAGAAAGAAAAGGAAGACTAACTCTCAACCAAGGGCGGAGCCAAAACTTGGGATGCCAAGCATCCAAGAAGTACAAATCCTTTCATCTGACTCTCCAGAGATGGACAAAGAACCTAAGGATATCTTGAAGAACTCCCCTCCCCATGATGAATTTGATGATTTATTTGAAACTGATGAATTTGGGAACTTGCAGGGGGATATCATAAAGGCAGCGGATGAAATTGCCGCATAGGATGAACTCTCGGAGCCAGAGCCTACACAAGAGTAGGAAGCCCGGGCAGAAGAAGAAAAGGGACAGGAATAGGTGTCTATCTCCAAGGTCCCAGAGAAATAGGTTATAGGGACTAAGGAGGGAAGGCAAAAATAGGATGAGCAAACGACATCAGTTGGGGAAATCAGACCCATGGGAGCAACCATGACCCCAACTGTCGTGCTCCAAATGTTGCCTCTAAAAGTAACATTTGGGGAGGTGATTAAAATGGCCCAAATGAAAAATCTTGGCCCGATGCCTCCCCCACCTCTAGAGAATACACTAGTTGAAGAGAGCATCCTAGCAATAGAGGCTGATGAAGAGCAACAACAAGATGAGGAGAGGAACCCCAGGGAAGAAAATGATGATCCTAACATCGTCGAGGATGTAGACATTGGGAAAAAATATACAAGTACCACTAGGGTAAGTATTGCTGATGAACCTAAAGATATGGGGAAGGAGTCAGAAATGACTCAGATTGTCGAAGGGGCGCAACAAGATTCTGGGGAGAAATCACAGGAATAAATTCTGGCTACAAATCCACCCCTACCACCACAATGGTTGGTGGAGTCTCACAAGAGGAAGGCCCCAGCAAGGCCTAAGGCCCATCTCTCATTGGCGAAGATGATGGCACAAATGCAGAACCCTCCAAGGACCAAGAAAGCTCAGACAGTCCATATTCTTCGGACTGGGTCGGGCAAAGATACATTCACGGTAATTGCGACACCTTCCCCAGATGTAGACGAAGCAATGGCTAAGGCTGATGAGTACTCTATAACTGAGATATCACTGGGGAAGAGAGGGAAATAGGGTGAACTACACCTGTTAAAAGAAGCAGCCAAGGTCGTGGAGGCTCGCTATGAAAAGGAGGCCCAGAAATTCAGGGCCGAAAAGTAAAAGAATGCAAATCTCATGGGGTTGCTGACAGAGCTCGCACAGCCTCTTACTACCATTCTCTTTGGTGCCTCTACATCTAATGCACTGCTTCCTCAGAGCGACATAGATTTTCTAAGGGCGATGAAAAGAAAAGCCCAGGTAGTTGATGAGTGGGTTACGGAACAGGTGGGAAACGTCCAACATTTCTTAATATCCACACTCGCAGACTTGTATGTGGCCAACAATATTCTACATCGGGTCGAAACTACTATCTCCACCTGGGAGGAGGACATTGAAAACTATGAAGCATGGAAGGCCAAGATGGAAGAGTTCATCGACATCAGAGAAGAAATTGTCTCTGAAGATAGAATTTTAGGAGAGGAGTCTTTTGACTTTGTTTAGACCCATCACTCTAGACTTGACCTCACATTGGGGATGATCAAGAAATTGGTAGGGACTATGCATGAAAAAGTCCAGGAAGTTCAATATTCTTTCAATTTGTACAAGTCATTCATCTTGAAGGTCTCCAGAGTTGATCCCTTTAGCACTAAAACATGCACTTTGGAGGAATATGTCTTGGGAAACTTCAACGAGCTAATGGAGTCTTGGTATGGATCCCCGGAGGGAATGGATGGAGCAAAAATAGAAAGGCTCACTCGGATGATGCTTCAAAGTCATGACACAACCAGGATGGTTGCGGAGTTCAAGGCAAATGTTCCAGATTTGGACGAGAAAGTGGAGGTGGAAAAATTCCGTTGGGCTGGCCTTAAGGACATAGACGAAGATGGGATCGCCTGGATCCTACAGACTTTCAATGATACTAAGGAGCAATAAAATCCTCCGTGGTCTAGAGATGATCATCAGGAGATGTAAATTTTTTTTTTATTCATTCATTCTTTGGGGCATGAGCTCCCAGATCCCGGAGTCCCGGATCCAATATCATTTTTTTGAATTCTTTAAAGTGACTTGTGTCCCGGTTCCCAAAATGACTGGTCACTTTCAAGCCTATTAATGAAGGGTGTCAAAAAGAAGGTAACCACAACAAGGCATGTCAGCTCGACAAGAGAGTTCTAACAAATGGTCTTCCCGAGGTGCCTCTTCAACGTAACACCTAGCGCATCAAAGACAATGAGCCACTCTCCCATTTATGAGGCATGTAGCCTCGATCCCTGGGGGATCAAATTTCTTCTTTTCTCCTCCCAGCTCTCTTCTCGAGGCTAATTCTTCCACTCCTCTTTTCTTGTTTTATTCTTCTGACATGTCAGACCTTTTTCATCTCGAGGTCTTTTGTAGCATGGTGCAGGTAGTACTGGCCACTAAAAATAGTATTATATTGTTAAGTGTAAAATAAGTTAGGTTAATTTTAGGTCAAAAAATTGTGTATAAATAATAATTCCGACCTCATTCCAAGGGTCAGAAAAATTAATGATTTTGCAGTCCATAGCTAATAGCATTTCAAGTTTCTCAATTCTTAGTGGCAGAGCTCAATGCTCCTTAGTTTTAGAAGCTTTCAGTAGTTAAATGTTCCGATGGAGCCACCATTGTAACACGCACCAGTGCTTGTTAGAAATATGTTAATGAAGAAGGAAGGGTTCTATCAATGATGTTGTTAGCATTCTGATCTCTGCGTTGATGGTATTTTATGCTTTATGCTCTTTATGTCCCTTGCTCTGATATTTTAAGTAGATTAAAAACCTTCTTTTCCTCCACTATTGATTGAATAGAACCAATGGTTCTGTATTTCTTTAGTATTTAGTATAGCATGTTAGAGCTTGGTTGATGTTTTGAATGTTTGGCATGACTATAGGTAGATGAAATATTCCTAACTCTGCAATATCTTTTGAAGTTTATTTGGTGAAGTTAGTAAATGCTTGCAGGAAACCCCACTCACTTAAATCCTCAGAGAAGACAAGCTGAGATAACCAGCTATCCCCCTGAACAAAAAAGTCACATTCCCAACTAAGCTCCTGCACTGTCAAGACCCGAATCTCACGTGCTTGAAGGCCTGGGGAATCTCATTTCCTTGGAAAACCTTTATGGGCAAAGTTGGCCGGTACCCCGGTACCCGGTGACAACTTACATCTGTTGGTAGACTCGGTCACAAAGTCCCGTCAACACAACCTTTTTCAATGCACATGAACACTACCTCATACAACAAGTTGAGGAGATTGAATTATGTGGACCTATACATGCTAGGTCAATGTGGATGGTTGAGAGACACTTGAAATTTTTGAAGTGTTTGGTACGATAAAGAGCATGTCCCGAGGGTTTTATGGTTGAAGGATATATGGTATACCAAATGATGGTGTACTTTACTCAATATCTTCCTAATCTTGTAGCAAAATCCTATATAGATTGCATTTGGGATCTTGACTCCATTAAAAAATTCAAAGGGGAGTACTTGGTGGGCAGTGTTATATTTAGGAAACTGAAAGGTAATAATTAATGAGATGTTATTGTAGTTAATTAATTCTTAATCTTCAAAATAAATCTGTTGTATCTAATCATCTATTTACTTTTGTACAGTTGCTAAAGTGTGGGATGCAATACATTTGTTTATTGCAAACAATCAAGATTGGATGACAGTTTGGATTGAACGACGTCAAAATTTGGTCATAGATTAAAATGAGAATTTGTGTCTTCATTGGTTATACAAGCCCATCGTAATGGAGATCCCAATGTTACACAAAAGGAAATAGATTTAGCGTATGGTTTAAGAGATCGCCAGGTACTTATATATTTGTTAATCAACCGTATGTTTTTCAACTCATGATGCAATAATTTATACATGTTTTACATTATTGTAGGTGAAACACCACAAGGCTATGTTTTGCAATGGTTATAAAGATTGCATCAAAAAGTTGGATGACACGAAGAGAACTTGTGATTCTGGGATAAGTGCAGTCTTCCGAGTGACCAATATTTCATCTAGAAATGACTTACATCCTCGAGAGTCAAAAAATCAATACTATGGTATTTTGGTTGATATACTGGACTGTGACTTTAATTGCTTCAAATTAGTTCTCTTTGTCGTGAAATGGTATAGACTACGTCTCAATCAAAATAATCCTGATAGAACTATTATTGAACATGACAGTGGATTTTCAATGATTAATAGAAGGTTGTTTGAGCCAGTTGGGGAAGAGCCCTATGTTCTTCCATGCCAATGTGAGTAGGTATTTTACTCAGAGGTTCCACATAAAATGGGTTGGTCATTTGTGTTGAAGATTTGCATCTGCGCAAATAGTCGATTGTATGTTTGTCATTGATGACAACATATAATATATAGCAATGTCCTGTAAGCAATTATTAGTACAAATATTCTGGAGCCTTGCACATTTAAATCTATGTTGTAGACATGTTTTGAATATAATGTTCATACACACAGATTCAAATATGCAGTTTCAGTTGAGTTATGTTAATCTATTTTGGCAATCATAGTTTCTGGAGATTATCTATTAAGAGCTGACATATTTACATTATTTCTTGAGTTGCGCCTATCTTTAGGATATGCGTGTTTGTATTCATTTTTAGTTATGAGTTAATGATGATTAGCCAAAGGCACTAATCATGTTCTAATAGAAGCAAGATGATTGAGTTAATTTGGTAGAGCCAACTATGTGAAGCGATGCGTCTATTCATTTTGAGTTGCGTGGTCCTAACTTTGATTGCATGCTTAGTTAAGCCAAAAAGGAAGTTTATGAAGTGTTTCCTACATCCATCATGACCTTATCTTTGGAGAAGATACATATAGCAGTTCAAATATGATCATTAAGTGTGAAAATGAAGTGAAAAAAAAGACAGAGCAGAGCAGAAAGTTAGACAGTATAAGTTAAAGATCTATGTGAAGAAGTAGAAGAAGATTACAATTCATTGGAACTGATCAAGACATCAGGTCTACTCAAAAAATTCATTATTAGATATACTATATATCTTCCTTACAGAAGGTTGCATCCTTCACCATTTGAGCAGTGAGCTCTTGGACAATGTGTCCTCACCCCTAACAGGGTTATTTGTAAAAGACTCCTAACAGGGTCTGACCTTTGACCAGGTCTCTGTACTTATTGTATTGTAAAGATCAACTCCTAACAGGGTTGTAAGATCTTCTAACATGGATTATTACACTCAAGTATAGTTCTTTGTGGGTGCTAATTCCCACTGGGGGTTTTACCTATTTGATTTCCCCGTAACCAAAATTGTTGTGTTCTATCTTGTGTTATCTAAATGTGTTAATCCTTAATGTTATTCTATAATTAA
Source organism: Thuja plicata (assembly GCA_018584345.1). Taxonomy (NCBI): domain Eukaryota; kingdom Viridiplantae; phylum Streptophyta; class Pinopsida; order Cupressales; family Cupressaceae; genus Thuja; species Thuja plicata. Next base: position 122,787 of record MU225121.1, read on the forward strand.
TTGAAGAAAATAATTAAACTAGCTGATAACTGATTCACCCCCCTCTTAGTTATCCCTTGGGACTATTCCAACAATTGGTATCAGAGCCAAGTGCCTTGGAGAGAAAGCTTAACAGCTTAAGGTAGATCAGATGACATACTTCAGAAAAGAGAGTCCTAAGTTTGATGGAGAAAATTATCTTGACTGGAAGAATAAAATGATAACACATCTATAGTGCGTTGGTTTTGAGATTTTTGAAATAGCCACACAAGAAGTTGTTGTTCCCTCTCTGAAAGACCTTGCAAAAGATGATGCTACTAATAAAAAAAAAGGATGCTTTCACCGCTAATGCAATTTCCAAGGAAGCCCTTATAAGTGCATTATCTGACAGTGAATTCTCTGAGATTAAGAAAGTAGACAAAGCCTACACCATATGGAAGTATTTGGAAGATATGTTTGAAGGAGATATCCAAGAAAAGAATACACAGAGAAAGACATGGAAAAAGAAGTATAACAACTTAGAGATGCTACCTGAAGAGAACATCATAGCTTACAATCAGAGGATTAATGAAGCAGTGTCTGGAATCAGAAACAATGGTGGAGAAATTTCAGAGGAAGACATAATGGAAAAACTAATGACTACATTTACAATAGACTATGAGAGAAAGATCAATATATTAGATGAGACTATGAAATTTTAAAAAGACTTTAGAAGAGAGACTTTGATCAACAAAATCTCTGCATTTGAGATATCAAGATTGAAGACAGAACCCAAAACTAAAACAACTTTCAAAGCCTCAGTCCATGGTAAGAAATCCTTGAGCAGCTCTAGTAAAAATGAGAAAGAAGAAGTGGATACAGAACTAGAAGAAATCATTGGTATGATTTACAAGAAAGAAAGGAAATGTAAAGGAAAATATGAAGGAAAACTACCATTCAAATTTTTTTCATGCAACAAAGTTGGCCATTTTCCATCTAAGTATCCTACAAGAGTCAATAAGTTCAGATCATATTACAAGCCCAAATATACTAAGGAATGCTATCATGCTGAAGATGGTGTAACTGATGATGAATCAGAAGAAGATGAAGTTGTATTCATTGCCATTAAAGATATTGAGAAAATGCTTGAAGAAATGGACAATGAAGATGAAAAGAAAGCACAAGAGTTAGCATTAGTTTCCAAAGCAGACATCAGAATTGACTGGATCATTGACAATGGATGCTCACATCACATGATAGGAGACAAAGATAGATTTGTACATCTGGACAGGTACAAAGGTGGTATGGTTATATTTGGAGATAACACTCCTAAACCTATCATAGGCAGAAGTTCTATCATCTTAGATGGAAAGAACAAGACATATGATATTCTTTATGTTGATGGTTTACATCATAACCTACTAAGTGTTGGACAATTTCTCGAAAAAGGATATCAGTTAGAATTCAAAGACAACAAGTGCATCATTAACAACAAACAAGGAGATATGACTGTATTAGGCTCTAAGACTAAAGGTAATGTCTTTCAGCTCAATTCAGAAGTAAGCTATTTTGTTGCAAAAGTAGATGATAGTTGGATATGGCACAAAAGACTTTGTCACATCAATTTTGACAACATAGTAAAGATAAACAATGTAAATGTAGTAAGAGATCTTCCTAGTATTTCCAGACCAATTGATTCTATGAGCAGGGAATGTGTGATGGGAAAGTATGTACAGAGCTCATTCAGAAGCAAGCAGAATTCAACAGAAAATAAATTGGATCTAGTACATACAGACTTATGTGGTCCTACTCAAACAAGATCATACTATGGAGAAAGGTATTTTATTTTGTTTGTTGATGATTTTTTGAGGATGATGTGGGTTGCATTCTTAAAAGATAAGTCTGAAGCTTTTGAGAAATTCAAAATATTCAAAGCTAAAGTTGAAAATGAGTCTAGATTAAAACTAAAGTGTCTGAGATCAGATAGAGGAGGAGAATTCACCTTTGACTAGTTTTATGAGTATTGTGAAGAACATGGGATCAAAAGGCAGCTGAGTGCTCCTAGAACCCCTCAACAAAATGGGATTGCAGAAAGAAGAAATAAGATCATACTTGACACAGCGCGCACTATCATGATAGAAGGAAAAGTTGCACATGCCTATTGGAGAGATGCAGTCAATACAACAATCTATACTATCAACAGAATACAATTAAGGCTAGACGCAAATAAGACACCTTATGAAATTTGGTTTGGTAATGTACCTATATTAAAATACTTTAGAATCTTTGGAAGCAAGTGCTACATCAAGAGAGATGATGGTGCTGGTAAGTTTGATGCCAGAAACAATGAAGGTATTTTCCTTGGTTACTCTACTAAAAGCAAAGCATATAGATGTTTTAACTTGAGATTGAAGAAGATAATTGAAAGTACACATGTGAAGATTGATGAAAATTTCATGATTCAAGAAAGATACTATGATTATGCACCTATGATTGAAGATGAACCCAGGCCTAGCAGTAAAGAAATAGTTATTGAAGAAATGTTTGATTGTATTGATGTATCATGTAATGACCCTGAAACAAGAAAAGAAGAATCACAGATTAAAGATGAGAGTGTCACTCCTAAGAATTGAAAATACACATCCAAATACCACTCTAAGGAAGAAATCATTGGAGATCAAAGTGCTAAAGTCTTGACAAGATCCGGAGAAAAAGGTTCAATCGTTGATGGAGAGGTATGCTTACTTTCATAGATTAAAACCTTAAGTGTTGAAGATGCGTGCAATGATTTAGATTGGAAAAGTGCTATGCAATAAGAATTATATCAGATAATCAAGAATGATACATGGGAACTGGTCCCTAGACCTTGCAAAAAAAATGTGATTGGAACAAAATGGATATTCAGGAATAAGATGAATGAAGAAGGTACAGTGGTAAGAAACAAAGCAAGACTGGTATGTAAAGGATATGCGTACAGAGAAGGAATAGACTACACTAATACATTTTCCCCTATGAGCAGACTAGAAGCTATAAATTTATTTTTAGCCTATGTAACATTCAATAACTTCAAGGTATATCAGATGGATGTCAAGTCAGCTTTTCTGAATGGTGACTTAAAAGAAGAGGTCTACATAGAGTAGCCTAAAGGATTCAAACTTTCAGACAAACCAGACATGGTATGCAGATTAAAGAAAGCCCTTTATGGACTTAAATAGGCCCCAAGAGCTTGGTATGAGAGACTTGATGGTTAATTAACCAAGATTGGATTCAAAAAGGGAGCAGTAGATTGCAACTTATTCATAAGAGAAACACCTAATGGATTACTACTTGTTGCTATCTTTGTTGATGACATTATCTTTGGAGGTAATGACAAAATTAGTGCATAATTCGCCAAAGAGATGCAAAGTGAGTTTGAAATGAGCATGATTGGACCTATCAAATATTTTTTGGGATTGAATGTAAAACAAATAGATAAAGGCATATTCATAAATCAGTTTAAGTATGTGAAGGAGATATTGAAGACTTTCAAAATGGAAGATTGCAAACTAGTAAGCACCCCCATGATAACAGGAAGCAAGATTTCTAAAGATGATGATTCCACGAAAATTGACAAGACACTATACAAGTCTATGATTGGAAAACTCATATATCTTACTCAATCTAGACCAGATATTTCTAATGCAGTTGGCATTGTTGGAAGATTTGCAGCTGAACCTAAACAAAATCACCTAATGGAAATAAAAAGAATATTCAGATACTTAAAAGGGACTATTGAATATGGTTTATGGTATCCTAACTCAGAGAATATACAACTTCATGTGGATACTGATGTTGATTGGATAGGTTGTGTTGATGATAGAAAGAGTACATTAGGAGGAGCAATATTTCTTGGAGACAGGTTGGTTACTTGGACAAGCAAGAAACAAAATTATATCTCTCAGTCGACAGCAGAAGAATAGTATGTTGCAGCAGCATTGAATTGTTCATCAATGGTTTGGATCAAACAAATGATTAAATACTTTGGTATTCAGATTGATTATCCTATTTTTATTCACTATGATAACACTAGCACTATCAATATGTCAAAGAACCCTGTGATGCACGCAAAGAAAAAACACATTGAGATCAAATATCATTTTATAAGAGAAAAAGTTGCAGACAGAGAAGTAAAGTTGGATTATGTGAGCACTAAAGAATAGTTAGAAGATATTTTTACAAAGCCTTTATCAAAAGATACTTTTGAGTATCTCAGGGAAAAGCTGGGAGTAATTCCCTTTCCTGAGTCTGATTAGAATTTGCAGCAAAGAACATCAATCCTTGGTGACTAATGAATGGTTGACTACTCTACTTCTGGAGTAGTACCTATGTTTATTTGTGTTTGGCACCCTTTTCCATTGATTTCAAAGGGGGAGTATATAGGTAGGGGGAGCATATACTCTGGGGGAGTATACAGTAATGAAAACTACAATAAAAAGAGATGCAATAGTTAAGAGGATCTTTTGATAAGGATTTTGAGAAGATTGTAAAAAGGAGGATACATTGGGTTGATGGTATTTTTCATAAAATATGTTGCCATCAATGTCAAATGGGGAGATTGTTGGAGATTTGCTTATGTGCAAATAGTCGATTGTATGTTTGTCATTAATGACAACATAAAATATACAACAATGTCCTATAAGCAATTATCAGTATAGATATTCTGGAGCCTTGCGCATTTACATCTATGTTGTAGACATGTTTTGAATGCAATGTTCATACACACAGATTCATATATGCAGTTTCAGTTGAGTTATGTTAATCTATTTTGGCAATCACAGTTTTTGGAGATTATGTGTTAAGAGCCGATGTATTTATATTGTTTCTTGAGTTGCACCTATCTTTCGGATATGCGTGTTTGTATTCATGTTTAGTTATGAGTTAATGACGATTATCCAAAGGCACTAATCATCTAATAGAAGCGTGATGATTGAGTTAATTTGGTAGAGCCGACTATGTAAAGTGACACGTCTATTCATTTTGAGTTGCACGGTCCTAACTTTGATTGCGTTCTTAGTTAAGCTGAAAAGGAAGTTGTTGAAGTGTTTCCTACATCCATCATGACCTTATCTTTGGAGAAGATACATATAGCAGTTCAAATATGATCGTTAAGTGTGAAAATGAAGTGAAAAAGAAAAGACAGAGTAGAGCAGAAAGTTAGCTAGTAAAAGTTAAAGATCTATGTGAAGAAGCAGAAGAAGATTACAATTCATTGGAACTGATCAAGACAGTAGGTCTACTCAAATAGTTCATTACCAGTTATAGTGTATATCTACCTTATAAAAGGTTGTAACCTCCACCATTTGAGCAGTGAGCTCTTGGATAGTGTGTCCTCACCCCTAATAGGGTTATTTATAAAAGACTCCTAACAGAGTCTGACCTTTGACCAGGTCTCTGTACTTATTGCATTGTAAAGATCAACTCCTAACATGGTTGTAAGATCTTCTGACAGGGATTATTACACTCATGTATAGTTCTTTGTGGGTGCTAATTCCCACCGGGGTTTTTACCTATTTGGTTTCCCCGTAACCAAAATTGTTGTGTTCTATCTTGTGTTATTTGAATGTGTTAATGCTTAATGTTATTCTGTAATTAATTGGAGAAAATAATTAAACTAGCTGATAACTGATTCACCCCCCTCTCAGTTATCCCTTGGGACTATTCCAACAATTTTTTGTTAGACATGATCCAAGAGGAAGGTTGATAAAGTATAATGTGATGGAAGAAGAAGATACCGAGGAAGAGGAAGAAGTGGATGATGATGTAGATGATGATCATGATTGAGAGTTAGTCGAAGAAGAATATGAAGAAGAAGATGACGACGATGCTGCTATTGATCACGATGATGATGATGATGATGATGATGACGACGACAACGATGATAGTGGTGGTGATGATGTCATTGACAACGATGATCTTGATGATGAGATGGATGAAGAAGAATATCAATGACATGAATGAAATTAATGTATAATTATGCCAGATGTTTGGCATGTTTTAACGATTATTTTGGGTTAAAATTTGCACTTTTTCCACTAATATGCTTAGGTTTTCATATTAATGGCATTTTTGGTTTATCGTGAATATCTAATTAACTATCTTATTCACCTTATTTTATATGTCCTACTTATATCTTTGATCTTTTGTTAAGAGAAATTTCATTCTAAAAGAGTGTATTTAATCTCTAAATACTATCTTATGGGATTTGCTTATGATAATTTTCTATTTCCTTGCACATCAATGATGTTAAATCACAGGGGATTCTCTTTGTTCCCTACAATGGAATGAGCTAATTCTGAAAGTATAAATAGATAATTTTAACAATGTATAATGTTCTTCACAAGATGTAATAAAAACTATGGAGTGAATTATGTTTGTCTGATTATATAACTATTATCTTTTGTTAGGTATCCCACACAGTCTCATGGATTTTCAAGTATAAGTCAATACACACCATAGAGATTAATGTCTTTTACCATTTGTAAAATATCTCTCTCCTTGCCACCTATTTCTCTCATTTCATGAAGTGCAGGTACCAACGAATAGGTATTTGTCAGATTTGTCTTCCTCGAGTGAGGAAAATGTGGGAATGAAAGAAGAAAGTGAGACATCTAGTATGTCTAAATCAAGGAGATTGACTCGAGGTCAAAAGATCAGAAAGAAATTCAATAAACACATGGAATTTTTCCTTTCTCAATGGGGGTCATGTTCTTATGATGATGAGAGCAAAGGTGACTCCGAGGTGCCCTTTAGGTACAAACATCTACAAAAACAATGGGTCCCCGATGAAATTCCTTCAATAAACACTGATTTTTGTATTAGAGAGGATATATCGCATAGCACCGTCTTTAATACATGGTTTGGGCCTATTTTCCATGGATTACATAAAGGTCTCTTACAACAAAGTTATCAAATTGATGGAGTATGTTGGACCTTGTTATGATTACAGTAGTTGGATGCAGATTGTTAGATATAAAAAAGTATGTGTAGGTATGGACTTGTGGCAAATTATATACAACAAAAAGCTAGTGAACAAAGTAAAATAGTAGCTATATACATTGATGCAAGGCTTAAAGCATCAAGGAATATTGTAGGTTTTATAAAAAGTACATGACCTGTGTAACTAAGAAGCAACCTAATTGCATATTTGAGATGCGCGAGGGAAATCACATATTTCTATGTGTGATCAAATCAATACATGGAGGCGAAGAGCTGCTTGTCAATTACAATTTAAATCACATAGATACATCTAAACCCACTATCATGGATGAGGTGGTACGCACTATGCACCATTTAAAATTGTTTAAAAATTAAAAAACTCTCTTCTTTTAATTGAACACGTGTTTTAACATGTCTCAAT
>MU225121.1:158557-192818 GCA_018584345.1 Thuja plicata
TCTAAGGTAGGTTTCTTAGTTCATCTGGATTTTCAGGATTCTTTGATATTGTTGTGTTATAGATCTTTTTAAGACTGACAGACTCATTTTGTAATCAATTGTTGTTTTAATATGAGCATTACCCACACCAGAATAAATCTCCAATCCGAATTTCATAGCCTGAGCATGGATTTCCTTCCCTTGTCGACCATATCCAAGGCTAGCACAAGCCCACAATGCACTTGTAAAAGTCAGCTCATCTCGTTCAGTGCACATCCCTTGCATTCCAGAGAAAAGTTTCAGTGTCTCTTCACAGTGTCCATCCTGCAAATAATATTGAATAATAAAAAAGTAATTTTTTTTTTGTTTTACTTTGTAATTGTCGCAATTGCGACGTCCAGCCCTTGAATTGTGACGGGGATGCTGTAGCGGCGACACCAAACGCCCGTGGCAATTGCATTGGAATCCATCGCAATTGCGACGTCAGCCAAGGGGATTGCGACGGGGTTGCTATAGCGGCGACGCCAAAATACCGTCGCAATTGCATAGGTATCCGTCGCAATTGTGACGAATTCTACAAGAATTATGGCCAGATAACGCCAGAATAAAGTGGCAGTATAGCGACGGATATCTGTCGTAATTGTGACGAATTCCACAAGAATTATGGCCAGTTAACGCCAGAATAAAGTGGCAGTATAGCGACGGATATCTTTTGTAATTGCGACGGGTGATGACAGACGTCATAATTTGTGACTAAAAACGAGCGACGTCTACTACTGTCGCACTGGCGACACATGGCTATCGTAATTGCGACACATAGCCGTCGTAATTCGATGCCAAATGTATTAGTGCCACAACTTCTTAATTACCAAATAACTTCTGAAAGTTGACTATAACCATCTAAATTACCTCTATCTGTAACTAATTCAGAATTGGAGCTACAACAAATGCATTCAAGTGGTCTCGTAAAATCCAAGCATAAATAATCAACTAAAAATGAAACTTTAAAAGAAAATTGTTTTGGCTGATGCCAGACTATAGTCATAAATTACACTACACAAAATGCAAAATTTATAGATTTGTTTGACAAAAAAACACTCTCTTCCTAGATTCCAAACACAATAAGCCCATTGTGCCTAATTTAAGGGTTTGTATCCTTATGAAATTCCCATGTTGTGAACTATTGACATGATAAAACTACAAAAAATGCTTAAACTGTCAATATCACACATGGGAACCACAGAATATACATCCAAAAATAGGAAATATATTTAGCAGCTAAAGACCCTCTTTTAAATAGTATGTTCATATCATACATATACTAAATAAACTTTAGGCCATAAGAGCTTATGTGAAACTATTTATAGAGAGCAAGATTATGTTCAAACTGCCTATTTATTATATAATGATCCATATAATATAATGCTATAAGAAAATTCCTCTAAAGGCCTTAATTTATTGCATGCTTAAACCCTTCAACAAACATCTCCATCATAGATTACTTATGTTGGCTTGTCCCCATTTTCAAGATGTGTTTGTTGTTTCCCATTTTCATCAGAGTGATTATCCTTGAAAGCACAATTTGTATGAAGATCAAACTCACAGCCTTTGTAGTAGAAATACCAACCACTGCCTTCTTCCTGACTGAAAGGAAACTAAGTGTGCAGAAAATAGTTCCCTACAATAAACTCCCGAGAAGAGGATCGTGCAAATTCAGATTTAACCCTTATCAATTACAAATGATAATAAAATAACATGCATACATAGAAAAATGAGAATGACACAATGATTTACCCTGGGGAAAACCTTTCGGTAAAAAACCCCAGCACTCCAAAACCTGCACAATGTATTAATCAAAACTATTGCTATTTACAATACACTTTCAATGCAAGTTCTTTCTAAGATAATCGACACTTGAAGACAAATCCAGCAACATAACAACATTCCAACAATACACTAACTTCTCACTCAGTGATTTGCAACCCTAAAATGCTTATATCATGCACTTCCCTTTTTAGGTCAACTTCCAAAGATAACTGTATTAGGGTTTACCATTCTCCAGAAAAATAGGAAGAGTGTACAATACTCAACATGATCAGTTGCCACATGTCTTGACCCGTCATCAAATCTTTCACAATTAGCTTTTACAAATATTAATGACTGTCAAAGGAATCCGTCATAACCATTTCAGTCATGATTACCTTGCACATTGTCCAAAGTGCCAACATTTGGAAAATAAACTCTACCACAAAAAGGGATGCCTAGATCCACCTAGACCAAGTTTGATCATCCTTGTCATCTTCCAAGTGGAGTGAAAACACAATGTGTCAACTCAACTAAATGACAGAACATATATCAAACTTAAATACATTATTTGCAAACAATTAATTATAAAAATGATAATATCAAATGTAACGAAATATACAAGGTTGAGCCACCTTATTCCTAACACTAACACCCATCACAGTTGTAATCATTCCTCTGAGTCAAATTCAGAGAATGTTCATGCAGTTCATGATTTATTTCCTTTGGATATTGCTCTGTTGTTTCTTTTGTTTCTTTCTGCAGCTCTATGAGGCATGCATAGGTAAAGGGATAAGCTTTGAATCTATGGGCAGAAACAATATTTCTGGCATCTATTGTCAAAATTTTCCCATCAGGGCCAACTATGACCAAAGATGGAATTGATAGGTTATGTGGTTATGCTTTATGTTTTGAACAGACGACAATATCCAAAATTCAATGCTAGATTGACACTTTTCTTAGCATGTTGATGGAATGGTCTTGTCATCTATGTAAGTAGTGGAATGATGGTGGGGTAGGATGTTGTGTCCATGTTGCAAGTAATAGTCAAGGTTACCCACATTCTACCCATGGGGGGAAGCACAAAGTGTACCATTATCCACACATATCTGCCAGTAATTTACACCGATAAATTATTTCAGTCTTTTTTCCAATATTAGACAATTACCGGGTTAAGGATGTAAGAGAGCCCTAGAATCTCTTGTTGGCTCTGTTAATCATCTTATTTTTTCTGGTATAATTCTGGTATAAGATAATTTCTCAGCTCATTGATTCTTTTCTGTAGTGGGTGATGCCCACAATGAAAAGACTATCGACTTAATTATAAAATAAAACTAGGGGAGAGGATTCACATAATTGAGTGTGGAAATTTTAATTTTTTTTTAAATTTTCACAAAACAAGTCACACAATTATTATTATTAGAATACATTCAATTATAAGACTTACATAATCAGTGTTATCTTTGAACTTGTGACCACTTTTTCAAGAATATAAGACCTATGCAATGTTGGAACATTAGATTTTTTAGGTGTTGTTAGTGGGTCTCATATTGTTTTAGTCTCATAGATTATATAAAGTCTTTGATTCATTAAGTCCAAAGTGTTTTTAAGTGGAAAATTATGGGAATTATCATTACCAAAATTGGCGAATCGTGCCCAATACACAGTGGCCCAAATCACCCAATTTTAACATGGTAATGGGTCAATAGTCTTTCAAACTGCCATTAAGATTTTGTCATTTGACAGGGTTGACTGGTATATTTGCCTTTAACCAGCCTGACATGGTTCTTGTAATGGCTTACTATTTTTCCAATGATTATTAATTATAAATTGAATGAGTCAACCCATTTCGCCCCAAAAATATTTACATTGCTTGGTGGATGACCGTTATATTTGTTGGGATTGTTATATTGAACAGGACCTATTTTGCCAACCATCTGTTAATTCCTACAATGATCATTGAACAGGTCGGCACATTTTTTACCACACTTAAATCAAGATGTTAATGTATTTTGAAAAGCTTAAGAATTCACAAAAATGGAAATTGGAATCATGGATTGATATAAATTGAAATTAGTTAATTAAAAGTTTGAAAACTTAAATACAATTTTAGATTTGTTACAGTCTTTTCGTGTCCCATTTCAAACTTTTGGAGGGCCAGAGTTATAAATTACAATCTCACAATAGTAAATAAAAGATCCATCATTTCAAAGAAAGTGTAAAGGACCAAGGTAAGAAATTATTTTTTCACACTTCACAATATTTCTATTAATTTTAATTCCTAGAATCCTAGTGACTAGTGAGAGGTCAAGATGTCTGACAAGGGTGACTATCTTGAGTATCCTCAGGCTGGTGAAGGGATTGAGATGTCAGGGGAGGTTGAGACTAAAACTTCTCACCATGGTGATAGCACTGAAGGGATTTCCATGTCATACATGGGAAAGAATGATACTCCTCAGGGAAGTGAAGGGATTGCAAATGAAAGGCCAAGCCTATAAGTTGACAAGGCTAAGACTCCTCAGGGCATTGAAGGGATCAGAAGAGTAGACAAGGGTAAGAATCCTCAAGACAGTGAAGGGATTGAAAGGGTAGACAAGGGTAAGACTCCTTAGGGTAGTGAAGGGATTGGGAAGCATCAAAACTTAGAGATACTACCATAAAGGATTTCTTTGGAATTGGCAATGTTTCTGCTCCATCAACTTCTGCAATTGCAAGTGAAAAAGCCATTCACAATAGCTCACCAATACAACAACCACAAGATGGGTTTGTCATTGAGTTAAATGAAAATGCATCAAATGAGTATAACAATGGTGGCACAATAGAAGATGTTATAAGGGATACACAGAACCAGTTGGATGAAAATGCTAGCAATGAAGATAATATTGATGTTGGTAGGAAGAAAAGAAAAAGGAAAGTAAAAATGGGGTGGGAATGGGAAATGGAAAGAAATTTTAAGGTTGATTAGGTAGAAAAGTATTGGTTCATTGAACCAGTCCAAAACAATGATGAACAACCAACAGAATGCATGTGTAAGATTTGTACCTGGAAAACTAAAATAGAGAAGAAGTTGCCGCTAAAGATTGACACTATAGAAAAGCATATTGGTAAGGTTTATGAAAAATAGACCATAGATAAACAAGAAATATCAGTAGTGAGATGGAAATCAAATGAAGAATGTCTTCATGTTAAGTATGCCATAGAATATGAAGAGCATAACAAGAGAATGGAAGTAATTACTAGTAGTGAAAATCCAATCAAGGTTGATTTTCAACATGCAGCCAATGAAGCAAACATGGCAAAGATAGTTCAAATGAGTGTTGTTTTTCATATTCTGTCCAAAGGGCATCCTATGAGAGAATTCTTAGAATATGGCAATTTATTATCTTTTTTGAGCGTTCCTTACTATCCTATGTCACATTGGTAAACAAACACTGGATGGGAAATGACAAACTGTCTTTCTGAGGTGGAAAAGAAAAATTTACAGAAGAAAGTTAAATAGTCCATATTCATTTCAGCATCCATAGATGAAGTTATTGCATTAGATAATACTTCTTGGGTCTGTATGCATGTGTATACAGTAAAAGAACATGTCTTCCAAGCTCATATACTATGTGTTCATAAAATGACGGGCAATTCAACACCAGAAAACTTATATTTTGAAGTTAAGAAAGCTTTGAACGAAGTTGCTAGTATGGATGATTTGACAATTGGCAAGAAGTTAGTGTGTGTTGGAGCTGCAAAAATTCAAGGCCAAAGGAATGATCTTTATGCAAGATTACAAACTAGTATTGCACCTTATATGCTTGGCATAAATTGCATGGACCACCGAATGAATTTAGCATATAAAATTGTAAGAAATTTTCCTACAGTGTCAAAAGTTGAAGATCTAGTCCACAAGCTATACTCTTACTTCTGCAGAAGTCCTAAACATTTTGCATAATTTAAGATTTTTTTAGAGGGAGTAACACCAGGAAACAAGCTTCTCAAGGATGTTGAGAACCGATGGATCTCTTTGCATGGACCAGTAGAATGAGTTCTAACGGAATATCAATCCTTGATCAGACTAATATATGAGCAACACCTCATATTAGAAAAATCTCCTGATTTGTTACATAAGTTAAGTGACATAGAGACTCTATTTACTTTAGAAAGTCTTCTCCCCATGTTGGATTTAATGAACAAACTTGTTAAGAAAACCCAAGACAAAACTATCTTTATCCATGAATATAGCAGTTTACGTAGAATGACATGCATTGCCCTGGATGCTTTGTATTTAGATATCACAACACTTCAAAGCCCAATTTTTTTTCAGGTGGTAGATAATTATAGATTTGAATCATGCTGAGATTTTTTTACAATTCAATGCAAAAAATGATTTATGTGTGTTTGTGAAAGGATATGAAATATCAATGCGCCAATCTAAGACGGGCAAGCGGGGCAAACTACTTCCAGTTAAAAAGGAAGATTTTGACAGGATTGTTAAATCTATTAGATATAATTTGAAGTCAATTTCCTACCAACTTTCAATTGATACTCATGAAAGATTCCTCGAGAATAAATTCTTGAAACCATCAGTTGTGTGTTTCCTCATTTTTGGAAAAATACCAGAGATACACAAACTGATGCACATATCTTCATAAAAAATTGATGAATTGATGCAAGAGTTTTCAAAAAAAGTAGATTTCAATGAACAACAAATTGAAGGAATTTTAGATTCATCTAATATTAAAAAATAATGTAGATAATTTACATCCTGTATGAAATTATAGTTGAAAAACTTGGAGAATCTATTTGAACCTGGTATAATAACCAGACTTTGGAAAATGATAAAGTAGAGTGAAGTATTACGTGATTCAATATAAGAATATTTAAAACTTGTTGATTTATGTCAAACACCGATATTAGGATCAGTGGAAGATGAAAGAGTTTTCATTGCATTGGGGTTTTTGAAATCAAAGATAAAAAACAAACTAGACAAAAATTTGGAAACTTGCTTGAGGTTGTTTGTAACTTGGTACAATGTTAGATATTTTCCTTATCATAGGGCATTGGAAATTTGGAATTCCATGTGTAAAAGATGAGGGCTTTGCAAGACTTCAAAACCTGATGGTGCTAGTTTTGAGACAAACGATGGATCTCGGTCCCAGACTTAGAATGAAGATGAAGATTTTTTGATTTTGAATACCCGACTCAGAATGAAGAGAAACCTACCACTACTAGTCAATTTTAGGAGCTAGATTCCATGTGGGATATAGAAGCGTCAGACTACTCACTAGGTTAGTGAAGTGATTTAGAATTTAGTTAATATGTATTTATACAGATACTTCTGTTAGAATGATTTAGAATAACTGAGAGGGGGTGAATTAGTTATCCAAGGTCTATTTATACTATTTAAACTTTCAAACACTTCAACCAACTCAGATCCACTCAGTAATCCACTCGGTCTTTATAACATATAATCAACAATATAAAATTGCAATTTTACAGTTCTACTGTAATCAACTTGCACAATATAAAACTCTTAATAGTACAACACATCAAATAACATTCACACAAGTATGACACCAGGATTTATCATGGAAACCCAATATGGGAAAAACCACCAGTAACATTCTACCAATTTTTCTTTCTTCTTAAGAGAACTTTGTGAAAAGCCAACTCGGTTAAAGGTTACAATACACATTGTTAAATGTGACCCGATTAAAGGATTTAATCACTCTATTAAAAGTGAGCCTTGTTAGAGGGTTTAGACCATTATAATGTCACCTTGATTAAATGATTTAACAATATGATTGTTAGGTCAACCTTATGTAAAAGGATTTAACAATATGATTGTTCGGTCAACCTTGTCTAAAAGGATTTTGCAACTGATACAATGGTTAGAAAGTAACAACAAATTGTAATATGAAACATACAACTCACTTTGCAAATATAGATCCAATTATAGCTCAAATGTTAATTCACTAACTGGCCTTCATTGTCATCTCTATCACTCAGATCTGCTTGGAAATCCTTCAAGAAATCACCACTATGCAGTCTTGTATTGCTCTCTTCAGCCTTCTCTTCCTTCTGCTTAGATTTTGCCAATCAACTGAATTAACCTCATACCACACACTCATAACCTATAATTAGGTTAATCTTATACCTCTCTGATCAGGTAGCTCGATCTATTGCTACTTAATCATCATCATAGATCTTAGGGTCTGGTCAAATCCAACGAATCCTTCCAACATTTTGTTTTCATCTACATTGTAGAATACATCCTAACACTCCTTTAATTCATACATAAAATGGTTAAGCATATATTAAATGCTCATTTAATTCTCCAGAGCAATAATCCTTATCTTAAATACACTTCAAATATCCCAAGAAAATCAACTATGTCAGCTGGGATATCCAATCTCTCTCAAACTATCATAATACTGACACTCAGGCAATATTGTGTTATGTCACTTGGTCATCACTAGATAACTCGACAATTCTATTACACTCGAAAAATATTGATGCTCGGTCGATACTAAATTTTCTTGGCACATACTAGCCCTCGGTCGACACTTGCATCACTCGACATTACTCGACACATACATAAGTTTCTTAATCTTCTGCTCTGTAACTCAGTCAAGACTAATCTTGTAGTCATCCAAACTTCACTTAGACTTAAGATAAACAATATATTACCTTGTCAAGGTGTGATCTCATCAAGTACCCATTATAGCTTCACATAACTGAAACATTTCACTAGGTCTTCTTTTTATCTCTCCTTTTCAAGTCTTCTTCATCAATCAATTGATATGGCACTTTACAAGATAGCAACTGTCTTACCAGTTAAGGTTTGACATCAATGACAATATAACAATTATTTAAATTGTAGTTTCCAATAATCTCCCTCTTTGGCATTGATGGAAAACACATGAAAATAAACAACATATGCAAGGTTCCCAAACAATCCAAAAATTATGTTCTATAAACAAATTTGCATTAATGTCCTTAGCTTCATTTTTATTATCTTCAATACAAATATTGTCTCCCTCTTGGATAGATTTATTTTTGTGTAATCTCTCTTGGAACATCTCCCTCATAGTATATCTCCCTCAATGTTTCATGTCTTATTATCCCTCTTTGACAATAATACCAAAGATACACATCTTCATTATGTAGATATCTCTGTGTCAGGTTTCTAAATTCTATGCTCCCTCTATCATCTTGCTTATGACTAATCAACATATTTTTCTTAACACTTCACAACTTTAGGCGAATCCTAAAGTCTGACTACCTTTTGCATCAATATGTTATATATTCTATGTAATACATTTGATGCAACCACTCCATATGATCTTAGCTAGCCTCAGATAAGGGAATCACCCCTAATTTGCCTCTTATATACTCATGAGAATCCTTAGGTAAATCTTTAGTAAATCCATCTGTCAATTGTTCCTTTGTATTAACATATTCAAGTCTTACTTCTTTTTCTTCTACCACCTCTCTCAAGTAATGATATTTGATAGCAATATGATTGGTATTTGTATGCATCATAGAGTTCTTTGAAATATTAATAGCACTAGTGTTATCACAAAAAATAACAACTGGTTCTATGATCTCTTCCTTCATACCTTTCAACAATTGCTTGATCCACACTATGTTTGAACAATTTAGTGCTGCTGTAACATATTCATCCTCTATTGTATATTGAGAAATACAATTATGTTTCTTGCTTTTCCAAGAGACTAATCTCTTTCCTAAAAATAACGCACCTCCACTTGTGCTCTTTCTATCATCAACATTACATGCCCAATTCGCATCTGTGTAAAATTTCAGTTCAAACTTTTCATTCTTCTTGTAATATAATCCATACTCATTTGTTCCCTTCAAATATCTCATAATCCTTTTCACTGCCATTAAGTGACCATCTTTAGGATTTGTGGAAAATCTTGCAACAATCCCAACTGTTAATGCAATATATGGTCTACTTTGGACAACATATTGTAGTTTTCCAATAATTGATCTATACAGGGTTTGATTCACTTTAGCTGTCTCACCAGTATTTGATAGTTTCTGTCCAGTAGCCATAGGAGTACTTACAGGTCTGGAGTCCTCCATTCCAAAACAATTGAGTATCTCTTTGATATACTTATATTGTGTAGTTTAGATACCTTTATTCATCTGATATACTTGCAAACCAACAAAAAATTTGATCTCTCCAAACATAGACATCTCAAATTCAGTTTGCATCTCTTTTGCAAATAATTGGCATAAAACATCTTGTCCTCCAAATATGATATCATCAACAAATATTTCAGCCAAAAATATCCCTTTACCTTTTTCAAACTTTAAGTACAGATTACTATTGTCATTTATCCTTGTAAATCCAATCTTGACTAAGTAATTGTGCAATCTCTCATACCATGTTCTAGGGGCTTGCTTCAATCCATACAATGCTTTATGTATCTTGCAAACCATATTCTTCTTTCTTGAATAAAAAAATTCTTCATCTTGTTCAATGTATACCGCTTCTTCTACTATACCATTCAGAAATGTTGATTTGACATCCATTTGATATACTTTTAATCCTTTCTAAGTTGCATAAGCCAGTAGAGTTCTAACTCTAATCTTGCAAATGGGGCAACTGTCTCACCATAGTCAATGCTTTCTTCTTGTACATAAAATTTTCATACCAGTCTGGCCTTATTTCTTATAACTTCTCCATGTTCATTCAACTTATTTCTAAATACCCACTTTATTCCAATAACACTATTGTCCTTTAGTCTAGGTACTAGTGTCCAAGATGTGTTCTTCTCAATTTGTTCAATTTCTTCATTCATGGTCTATATCCAATCTTCATTTCCTAAAGCATCTTTCACTGATTTTGGCTCAAATTCACACAATAAACATGTTTGATTTTTCAAATTGCTTCTTGTCATGACCTTAGAATATTTATCTCTAATAATTTGATCAGGTTTATGTGTCTTATTACATATTTAGCTAGTGTAGGCTCTATTCTTCTTTTCTCTCACTGTTCATCCTCATATTCATCATTAAAGTTAATTTTAGGTTCATTTTGTGTCTTTGCTTCTTCCTTGGTAATCTCCTCTTGATGCTCAACAACGTCCTTCTGTAACTTATCATTTTTTTGCTGTTGCTCGGCAGCATCATTTTTTTATTCGACAAATTCTTTTTCAGGTTCAGGCACATTGTTGGGCTCTCCTTTGTTCATGAAAGATCTGTAATATTTAGGTTCTTGCTTGCATTCCGCTTCATTCTATTATGCATATTCATCAATTCTAACATTTGCACTTTCCACAAACTTCTTGACTTGTACTCGGTTCAAGGTATAGACTATTGTATTTACAACTTCTCTCTAGTACTTTTGTGCAACATTCTTTTCTATCATCAATGTTCTAGCACAATCCAATATTGATCTATTCCTTCTCTCAGCCATTCCATTTTGTGCGGGAGTCCTTGGAGCATACATTTGTCTTCTAATTCCTCTATCATTGTAGAATAATTTGAAGTCATTAGATACAAACTCTCCTCCTCTGTCAGATCTCAAACATCTCAAGCTCTTACCTGTCTCTTTTTCAATTTTTGCTAAATACCACATAAACAACTGAAAAGCATTGGATTTTTCTTTGAGAAACATTACATTCATCATTCTAGAGTAATCATCAAAAAATAGTATGAAATATTTATCACCTCGGTAGCTTTGTACAACAATAGGTCTACAAAGGTTAGTATGAACCAATTCCAAAACATTATTTGAAGTATAGGTTTTTCTCTTAAAACTACACTTTATCATTTTGCCCAACTGACACTGCTTACACATAACATTACCAGGTTTCTTCAATCTTGGTAACCCTCTTACTCTTTTCATCTTACTAATGTTTACCAAATTGTCAAAGTTCACATGGAATAACCTCTTATGCCATAACCATATATCATCATATTGTGCAAAAAAACATGTCTCATAAGATAAATCTAGATAGAATAGATTACCTCTTGTCTATTCTCCACTTCCAATCAGTTCACCAATAGCATCAAAGATTTTAGCCTTTAAGTGATGGAACTCAACTTGATATCTAGAAGTATTCAACTTAGCAACACTCAACAAATTATAGCTTAGTCTTTCAACCCAATAAGCATTGTTACATATGATCTTATCAGTTAGTTTTATTGATCCTTTTCCTTTCACAAGACATGGTTTGTCATTACCAAACTTAACACTACCACCTTTGCAATAGTTTAAGGTTTCAAATTTACTTTTATCACCAGTCATGTGATGTGAGAAACCACTATCAATTATCCATCTATCACCTTTACTCATATATGAGATAACTGTAGTTTTCTCATCTTCATCAGAATCATCTTTCCTAGCAACATAAACAACTTCTATATCACTGTCATCAGATTTATTAGATTCACTATTCATTTACTCTTCAGCAATATAGTAAGATTTCTTACCTTTGTCTTTATAGTCCTTATACCCTCTAAAATCTATGTCATCCCTTTTGTCTTTATACTTGCTTTCTGTTCTCTCATCCTTGTCATTCCTGTTAAGACATCTTGCAGCAATATGACCAACTTTGTTACATGAAAAATAGATTATAGGAAGTTTACCTTTGAATTATCCTCTTCCTCTTGGTAGTCTTCTAGTCATGAGTGCTTCAAGTTCATCAAGATCTTCATTAGATGTGTCACTATATCTATTCACATGTCTTTCTTTTCCTTTCTTTGATTTATGAAGAGTCAATTGTGATTTGAAAGCACAATCAACATGATGAGGAGTGAAATAATCAAAAATTGACATTTCAAAAGTAGTATTTCTACCAACTAGACCTTCTAGAGTTAAGTTGTTATGAGGTGTACATCTCAGTTCTAGTATAGCAGATACTCTAATAGCATATATAAGAAGTAAGGTTCTCAATACCTTGCTAATAACAGTATCATCACTAATAGTTCCATTTGCTCCTCTAATAGCATTTACAACCTCCTTAACTCGACTACAATACTGAATGATAGTTTCAACATCTTGCATTCTCATCTCATCAAAATTACCTCTCAAGCTTTCAGATTTGGCTCTCAGTACATTTGTATCACCTCCATAGATAGTTTCCAGTGTATCCCACATTTCTTTTGCAGTTTTGCAATCTTTTATGTACTTTCATTGTGCTCTTGTTTTTCTTTCATCTGTTGAGATGTCATAACAGTAGGCACTGTTATGAAATCATTTTCCACATAGTATTTTGCAGTATCTCCAATTCTAGCTAGGTGAAACTTCATCAAACTTTTCCATGCAGGGAAATTCTCCTTGTTCAGCCTTGGTACCTACTTTTTATTCATCTTGATCTTTAGCTTCAAGTACCTTCAAACTTTTCTCTACAAGCACCACAAATCTCTTATACCAATTGTTAAAATGATTTAGAATAACTGAGAGGGGGGTGATCAGTTATCCAAGGTCCATATGTACCAATCAAACTTTCAAACACTTCAACCAACTCAGATCCACTCGGTCTCTATAACATATAATCAACAATATAAGCTTGCAATTTTACTGTCCTACTGTAATCAACTTGCATAATATAATAATCTTAATAGTAAAACACATCAAATAACATTCACACAAGTATGACACCAGGATTTAATGTGGAAACCTAATATGGGAAAAACCACCAGTAACATGCTACCAATTTTTCACTCTTCTAAAGTGAGCTCTGTGAAAAGCCAACCCAGTTAAAGGTTACAATACACACTGTTAAATGTGACCCAATTAAAGGATTTAATCACTCTATTAAAATTGAGCCTTGTTAGAGGGCTTAGACCACTCCATTAGAATGTCACTTTGATTAAAGTAACAATATGACTGTTAGGTCAACCTTTTTTAAAAGGATTTTGCAACTGATACAATGGTTAGAAAGTAAAAACAAATTGTGATATAAAACATACAACTCACTTTGCAAATATAGATCCAATTATAGCTCAAATGCTAATTCACTAACTGGCCTTCATTGTCATCTCTATCACTCAGATATGCTTAGAAATCCTTCAAGCAATCACCACTATGTAGTCTTGTACTGCTCTCTTCAGCCTTCTCTTCCTCCTGCTTAGATTTTTCCAATCAACTGAATTAACCTCATAGCACACACTCATAACCTACAATTAGGTTAATCTTATACCTCTCTAATCAGGTATCTTGATCTATTGTCACTTAATCATCACCATAGATCTTAGGGTTTGGTCAGATCCAACGAATCCTTCCAACATTTTGTTTTCATCTACATTGTAGAATACATCCTAAAAATCCTTCTTTAATTCATACATAAAATAGTTAAACATATTAAATTCTCATTTAATTATCTACTCAATCATCCTTATCTTAAATACGCTTCACATATCCCAATAAAATTAACTATGTCGGTTGGGATCTCAAATCTCTCTCAAACTGTCATAATGCTGACACTCGGTCAATATTGTGTTCTACCGCTTGGTCATCACTAGATAACTCAGTAATCCTCTGACACTCTATAAATACTGATGCTTGGTCGACACTAAATTTGATTGGAACATACAGGTGCTCGGTTGACACTCGCATCACTTGGCATTACTCGACACATACATAAGTTTCTTAATATTTTGCTCTATAACTCAGTCAAGACTAATCTTGTAGTCATCCAAACTTCACTTAGACTTAAGATAAACAATATATTACCTTGTCAAGGTGTGATCTCATCAAGTACCCATTGTAGTTTCACATAACTCAACCATTTCACCAGGTCTTCTTGTTATCTCTCCTTTTTAAATCTTCTTCATTAATCAATTGATATGGGATTTTACAAGATAGAAATTCTCTTACCAGTTAAGGTTTGACATCAATGATAATATAACAATTGTTTCAATTGTAGTTTCCAACAACTTCATACATTTTACTTCTTGAATCTTGACTCATATAATAAATTACATTTACAATTTACAAAACTATTGTGCATGATTTTTGTAACTTGTTACTGTATTGAAATTTGAAGTATAATGTATTCCTAATTTCCTAGAAATGGTCATACTCGTTCAAAACAAAGACAAATTTCATATTGTATTATTAGCAGTGAGACATGTTTCTTTTATTATTAGTAAACTGTAAAGTTGAAATTCTAATTCTAGGGTTCTGGTCAAATTTGTGTGTTATAATATCTATGTGTGTTAAATTGCATTTTCTCATCACCATCTAACAGATAAATGGAAAACCTTGAAACTAAATATTTAAAAGGACCAATTCAATAAAAAATAATGAACTTACTTCCTCAATCTTGGACAAGAAATTTTTTTTCTTTGTATTAATAAAAAAAAGTGAATATAATTGATTTGCATATCGGTTGCAGTCACTACCCAAGTATACTATCCATTACAATATAATAATATCAGTATATATCCCAGAAAAAATCTCCCTTGTATCAGTTGTGGTATCCCATCTTATACAAAATCGATGGGATGCAAACAAGCTTCCAACCGACACATCTATTCCCTATAACTAACTAACTGCAGCCAACATCTTTAAGATTACAATAAGATAAACAAAACTAAAACATATAGAAAACTAATCCAGCATAATTGTTTCCTCGTCAACGTCCTTTTCTGGCAGTTCCTTGGGCTTCTTCAAATACTCAGTTATCCATCCTACCACTTAAACATGTGTGGGCCATTTGAAATGTGAAATATCAGAAACAAGCAATATTAGATCGTGTCATTTCTTCCCAGTGACCACATGGGCTTCAACCTGAAATATGGAGAAATTTACTTCCAAAGAAATAATTTTGTTGAGAATATCATTAAATCTTTCAATTTTAAAATTATCTTCTCTTTTCAATTGATCAACCACCTTTCTAGGTGATTCCTCAAATTCAATATTTCTTGAACTTCCTTTACCTTGCCATTTTTATCAATAATATATGGGATTGATGAGTGATTATTTGAAAAAAAAGAAGTCATCCTTTGATTCACCTTGTCTTCTTCCTATTCAATATAACTTAGATTATTTGATACAACTTCAATCATTTGTATAGTCGATTTGATTTCTGAAGGAGCATCTGGACCCCTCCTTGTAACTTCATAAACTTGAATGAGTTCAAAATGAGAAGGCCTCCATTTTCTCATTATCTCCTATAGCTTAGGCTTATTTTCTTTGAAATATCTCTCCATGTATACCAAGCTATCATAAATTGCATGGAATTCATCACATTGTTTCAACACACATTTTACTTTGAAAGATAATATATCCTTTAAATTTATACATTCACAATCCTTAGAAATATCTTCTTGTTTATCAAGATCATGTTGTGAACTTTCTGGAACCTGTGAAACTGTTTGTGGAACTAATATTGTCATGCTATGCCCTGGGGTTTTACACTGCATCAATTCCTTCTCCATATTTTCCACCTTCAAATATAATTCATCAATTACCTTGTTCATCTCTACTTCCTTGAGTTGAGATTCTTCTAACTTTTCATGCATATGTTTAACTTGAGCTCTATTAAACATAGCCATGTGCATTAATTCTGAGGCTGAGACTAATGGATTGGTACTATCAATAGTTTGAACAATAGCTATACCTTCTGAACCTTTTTTTATATCTATCAACTTGGGCTTTCTATCACCCTTAAAACTGACCCATGTGGCTAGATTCTCTATTTTGGGATCAAATCTAGATCCTTCAATCTTCTCCAAAGTATCAAACTCTACCATAAATGTGGGATCATCCTGCTTTCTGACTTGATCCAACAAGAACAACTCTTTTAATGTAACCCCTGGTACAATCAACATGTTACTTTTCATCACTATATCCCTTGCTTCTTCAACAGTGCAAAGTGATATCATCAAGATTCAACTCATCAATCATTTGTTTAATTATGGTTTCATGTTGAGACTCTTCAACACCCATAAGCCTTAATGTCTTATTTTTCTCAAAATATTTCATCTTGTATTGTATCCAAAAATCCTTAAATTCTTGTGTTTTTGTAAAGTCATCCTTCTGAAGGAACCTAAGAGAAATAGCTTCTCTTTCATCATTTGTGTCAATGTGAACGTCATCCTCAAGAGTTTGCACTTGGTATCCATGAACTTCATCTTGGAGCATAGGGGGTGGAGATGTTTGTCTTTATTTCTTCTCCTCTCTTAATCCCCTTAGGATATGTGACACTTCATCTGAATGACATTCATCACCTGAATCATTGTAAGAAATGAGTGGGACAACATTTTCTTCTTGCTGCACTAGATGTTGAGAGTCTATATCTAAGTCTTAAAAAATCAATTTTCTCATTTTCTTAGGAGGAGAAAGTGCCTTCTCAACCTCATTAGGCTTTTCCTATTGTTGACTCTAGCTTAAAAAATCCTCAAAACTATCAATGCATTTCTCAATTCTCAACACTTCAAACTTTTCTTCATCATAAAATCTAGGTTGTCCCATTTTTAATCTTTCTCCTTTGATCTTCAAAAGAATTCCCCACTTCTTAACCTTCTGAATAATGGTTGAGGTTTCATCACAATGTCTTATCAAATCTTCATCAATATTCAATTTATGTTTGAACTTGGAAATCATGGATTAGATATGTCCCTCTGGGTCATAATCCCTTCTCTTCTCACTTTCCAATCTATAATGATTTTTTATATATTCTTGTAATTCAGTTAACATATTGGAACCAATGGTGAATACAACTAATTTTACATAATGAGGAACATATGTGCCTTTCTTCCTTGGAGCTATAATCTCCTTCTCTATCCCACAACATCTGCCACATGAATTCCAAAAACCCAATCATTTATGATACATGTATGAGAAACTTATGAGGATGTTGTCTGCACCCGTATGTTCTAATCAATGCATACTTTAGTTTACAAATCCAATACCCAAAGTTATGAGGATAATTCATTTTAGGAAAATACTCCTTGGGCCTAATCAATTATTTGATTTATTGTGGAACTCTTTCCTTCTAATTACCTACCAACCTGAAAATCCATAACACAAATATATCTTGGAATTTGTTAAAATCACAATCTCTGCTATTCTTATCCCATGCTCAGCACGATAGCTGCACTGGAAATTTGTTTCCTTTCCCATCACTTCTAGTCAATTTCAAAGATTCTCTATACTCTAAAATTTTTTGGTACAAAATTAAATGTAATAGCAAAGAGTAATTTTCAAATGATTTAGTTGTTTTCCATTTTATCAACTATTGATGCAGTAACCTCTAATATCTCGATAGAAAATTTATATTCTAAATAGAAATTAGGGTTCTAAATTCTCATTGACATGTACATGAATTCCAAAGGCATTTTTGACTTGGCATCCTCTCCACATAGTTGTTCCCATGCATAGTATGTATTTTGAAAGAAACCCATAAAATGATTTGTCAAGTGTGGGCATTTCAAATCCACTAATATCATTCGATTATCGACACCTCTCTACATGAAATATGAGACCTCTATGTAATTGGAACTCCTCACTATTATCTCATATTCAGTGATAGCTTGATCTCTATCAATTTTGGTTAGGGATTTCTTGCTTAGGTCAAAATATTCTTCTATATATGCCCTAGAAATATTTACCAGAGGTGAGCCATCTGTTATCCTTATCATTCTAGTCGCTATCCTGTAGCACTCGACTGGAACATTTATCAACTCTACATCCATATACACATTTGGCACTATGACCTTTGCAAAGTCCAACCTCCAAGGATTGCACCTTGTTTCCTTTTCATCTTGGTTTGCACATAAAAACTAGAATAAGGACCTACCAGAGACTGGAATGGTAGAATCTCTGCATTCCTTCCATTCATCTGAAAATACATTCTTTGCACCTATTTCTGTCGACCCTGGAAATAGGCTAAGCAATGTGCTCTGTGGGGATTTACCTTTAATCGCTTTTTATTTCTCAGAAACTTCCTTCTTTATATCTACTTCTTATTAGTCATTTTCTAAAATGCAATAAGTTATAAGCTCGGAGAATAATTTTACTTACTAGTTTGAAATGTGCAAGCTTGTGTCTTCTCAACTAGCTCTGTTCGCTCCACTGACTTAGCTCAATCTTTAATGTTTTTGAAAATCTGAGCCAGATTACCTATTCTTTTATAATCAAATGGTCTTAATGCCCATTAATTTCCATACTCCTCATGAGACATTTCGTATGTGCAAAACATCTGTCAACACACTCAACCATTAATTTGACCAACCTTCATTAAATGTTTCACCTTTTGCCATTTTGCAACTCACTAATATGCCCTTTGTGAAATATCAAAAAATCATTGTTTCACTATCCTCCTTAATGTTGCTTGAGAAATAGTGAAAAATCGCTATCACGTAAGCCTTACTATATAATCCTTTCAAAATAGCAAAAAATCACCATTTCGCAACTTCCACTTTCTATCTTTGCACCAATGCAAAAAATTATCATTTCGTAACTGCCAATTCCATGACTAGCGAAGTAGCGAAAATGATTATTTTTTCTTGTTTCCAAGGTGATTTCACATTTTAATCTTTTCAATATGCCCACAAAATTAATGTTATACTATAAAAAAAATTTATTCGCCAATATATATTTTTGTAGTTATGAAAAAAAAACACAATTCGCCCAGATTTTTCACATAGTTTCAGGGAGCATGAATGATTCACCAGTTGAGATTATTATTTTTTCTTTGTAAACTAAAATTTTTCGCCAATAAAATTAATATTTTTCTCGATAGTTTTACACATTTCGATAGTTTTTTACACATTTTTTGAAGGGGGGATTTCTTAAAGATTACTCTAATTAAGTCCCAACTTGTTCAAAGACTAAATGAAGTAGGTACCACAAACTGTCATGGATTCACAAAAAATAAAATGTTTATGAAACTTTTGTTAGAGTAATAAGTTATTTCTCTTATTAACTAAATTATTTTGATTTAATTATTAAGTCACTTATTATCTCTAGTTTTTTTTTTTGATCGGTAAAAGGCCTAGGCCAAAGTTTATTAATTATCCAACAAAGTTTACATCCCCATTTTGTGCAGGTGCTGGTAGGAAAGAATGGGGTCGAGAAAACCTCCATCCTTTCCCGGGACCTAGGTCCAAAACATACATAGAAAAAATTGAAAGGGCATTTACCTTTATTACATTTTATTTCAGGAGGATGCCCTTATATACAAATTTGACTTCCCTTTTTAGGGGCTAGAATTATTGATTTCATTATATTTCCTTATTTTAGATGTCATTTTGGCTTATGGCATGTCCTCTTCACATTTAATTACTCGATGTGTAGACAAGGCTTCAGTTTTTGTGAGTCCTGTATGTGTCTGTTTCTTGCATCACCTCGAGCCTTCACTAAGACTTTGTCAGTTTATGCCTCGTAATTAAACAGTACAAATACATATATATCCAAAAAATTATACTTTCCTCATTATCTTTTCGAGATTATTAAAGTTCCTAGCTTTATATGTTTTTTAGAAAGAAATTAGTTTTTGCACAATTCTCCAACTGTAAAGAAAATTTATAATTTATGTTTATTGAAAATAACTTGTCTTATCTACTTACCTTGATAACTTCATTTTTGTTATTTCGCCCATCCTTACCATGTGATGTTTCTATAGGGCTTAATAGTGGGATTCGCTCATTACTAACTTTCCGCTTGAGTAAGAAGGCATGTTAATTATGATTATGATATGGGAGAGCTTCCTTTGCATTCCTAGGTTTTGTTATTATCACGGGGGCCTTTTTCGGTGTTTTAGATTAATTTCATTATTTTTGTTGATTTAACTTTTCGATTTTAAGGAAAGGGGGATTATTCCTTTTGGTTAATTTGAGGTAATAGTCAGTTGGCTAATTACCCCTTGGGAAATATATCCATTCCTTTATTAATAGATGTTTTTAGTATCTAAATGTTTGCGTTCTTGATAGCTTGCTTACATATGCGGAGTTGGTTAGGATAATTGAGATTTAAAGACTCATGTATATCTTCTTTGTTTAGTTTTATGATTTAGTCCTTGTTTGCCTCTATGACTATGGTTACATGTATATATGTTTATATTTTATATGTATTAATATAAATATGTTTATCTTATATATGTGTTTTATATTTATATATATGTGTGTGTGTGTGTGTGTGTACATACATATTTATATATGTGTATGTTTGTATATATAGATGTGTTTATTTATATTTATATATATTTACATTTGTGTAAATATATATAAGAATATATATTTATTTAATAATATACCTATTTATATTTGTACATATAAGTGTATATGTATTCTATGTATATGTATTTATATATTTATACACACACACACACACACACACACACACACACACACACACACACACACACACACACACACACACATGGATTAAGTGTGTGCGTTCATGTTTTATTTTTGAGTTTGTATATTTGTCCATTTATTGTATATTTGTATGTGTTTAAGTGAGTACGTTCACTCTTTATTTTCTTATATATATATTTGTGTGTATATTTTCATTGGTGTGTCTTGTTTCTTTGCCTATTTAGTTGCTTGCCTACAAGCCTTAATGTTATTGACTCCATTCTGTTAATGTTTTTAGGTCTCTTTATAAATATATCTTTTAACATTTAAGTATGAATATAATTAAATCTATCTTTATGTATTATTGGATGCCTATTTATGAGAGTCAATATGCATCTACCCAAGCTGATTCATTACTAAGTTCTATTTCTCTTTGTAATTATAATAAATAGGTATCTATTTTAATTAACTTGCCATTGCTGGTACATATTAGAAACCATTGAAGCTTCCACATATATTCAAACTGGCTATTGGAGTCTACTACTACTAATTATTTATATTATATAAAACAAACTTACCAAAAACTTGTAATATCAGCCTCCCTGTACAAACATACGCTTACAAACCTAACCTTTCTTAAGATAAACTAGAGCAGTCTATACAGAGAGAAGTCACAACTGGAATTTAAACAAAGTAAAATCTAAAATTCACTATCTACCCTAATACTTGAGGCCATTTATGAACAACAAAATGGCCAATGATGAACTTACTAGCCTATATGCAACCATCCAAGAGGATGCAACAACCAACTAACCAACAAAATGAGAAGGCTCAATGGTCATGATGTCCTCATTCGACTCAGAGTCGACATCCATGAGAGCTTCCCCACCATCATGCATCGAACGTTTGGAGCCATTTGGCCTGGAGGTCTTCCTCAGGAAAGGAAGGCGAATAGTAAAAAACCAACGATCATGAAGTGTAATGGTTGGGGGGAATTCTGCCCCAATAGAGGAAAAGAAGGTCTCCGCCTAGTTACTGCAATCTTCAGTGATTCCATGCCACCTAAGGAAAAAAAGCAAGTATTTGACCATGTCGGGCCATAGGGACTCAAATGTTTCAGTTTCTTTGATGTATAAAATAGGTCTCCTTTGCACCTTGATTTTTTTGAGACTCCCAATAGGCCAGGACATATAATCCTTTGAATGTGGGATCTCAAGCTGGTTGTTTACACTTTCCACTATATTACCCAGCCCTTTTAGCCATGTGTCATCAAACAAAGTGATGCATAGCTTCTTAATGTCCCAAAATTTTATCTTTGACTGGAATGCAATAGCTATGAAGGTGCTGATAATATCGCTATTCATCCTCCAACTTCTACTGTAATCTAGCTTCCTTTCACTGATCACTTTCTTGGCTACGAGTCTTGATATGTCATCCACCTTTCTCAAGATACTTCCCCATCTCTCGGGTTTAACCTTCCCTAAGAAGGCCATTGTTCTTTCTTTGTGTCTGTGGTATAGTGAGATGGTGTTTTCCATCCTTATGCAAGCAATGGAGAAAGATAATTCTGTGAGTTTTAGGATTGATTACTTTGCAAGGAGATCTACTTACCAAAGCTGAAGCCTTAAGATGTTTCTAGTGGAGATAAGTACCTTCCAGATTCTTCTAACCTTCCAGCCTGGCATGATCATAATGGAGTGTGGGTATAACATATAATCCCATTGTAGTTTTTGGTATCTGCTTTGGGATTTTTTGGGACTCTTATTTTGTGGAAGAAATAAAGGAGGGGGGTTGAGGTGCTCACTACTAGATGGGGAAATTTATGCAAGTTTGAGGATTCGCTCAGTCAGATATTACTTTATGCATCCTTATGGCATCCATCAGTAATATAAGGACATATAATGAATGATTTTCTCTAACCTCAGGGTCTTATGTCAGGGTCCTATGACAACAAAGTATAGAAAAAGTCTTTTGAGTTAATGCCTACTCCTACAGTTCTCTCAATGTTTAATCCATATAGTATGGTTGTTTTGACTATGTCTCTCTTGGTTGAAATGGTGAATATGAGGAATGTGAGCTACATCCTAACAGATAGAGATATCTCTTCATAATTTTATTGGTATATGTATATTCAAGTCTTGATTTCTGGGAGTAAATTAACTGTTTTGAGTATAATTGTTATCCTACCTATATGTGACTATGCCTACCAGTTATCGTATATATCTATGATCATATGTTTGTATGTCTGTATATATGTTTGTATAGATGTGGGGGGTATGTGTATTCATTTGTAATTATATATATATACACACATATATATATATGTATACACATATATATATATGTATACACATATATATATAGATTCTATATACCTGAGTATATTAAATGTATACATATGTTTGTATATGGCACAGACTATATTTGGATACGTTTACATAGATAGACAAGTATGTCCATATATAAAGGTTTGTGTATAAATATATGCTTATGAATGCATTTATTTTCCTTGGGTGTGTTTTTATGTATTTGTGCTTTAGTACAATCATGCTTGTATATGTATATGTATAAGAATATTGTATATATGTATTTATATTTGTATATATGTTATATGTATTCATATTCATATATGTGAATCTATGTAGGCTAATCTAATTTTATTACAAACGAATGAAAGTGCATTACTAGTCCATCACTGAGGGAATACATGACAGAGCTTTCTTGAGATGGGACTCTTCAACCTAGGTCATACTTCTTCAAAAAAGAAAATATTCTAAATTTCATTGTCCTAGGAGAGGCTAATATCTTACCTATTATAGACCATTTGAGGCTTTTGAAAGGGCTCGAAGATGTATGCCTGTTCTTATATCTTGATGTCAATTTCCGATGCAATGAGATTCTTCTGATGAATCCTTATCTGAAGTTGATAATAACATATTATCAACTTCAAGATAAGAGATTATCCAAAAAATTTCCATCAAAATTTTTCTATCTGCATGTCGCTATCTTGTTGCCTCTATCCATATTTGTGTCCACTACCACAGTTTCATTATTTGGTATGAAACTGAAGTTAGTAACTTCAAACCTGGATTTGGGAGACGTTGTAGTATAATGGTTTTAAATAGATTATCATACGTGTGCGATAATTAGTTAATATGCATAGATTTATTCCTCAAATATCTTAATTCCTGCTACTTGCAGAAGTGAGTCAGTGCATGACTCAGACGTGTCTACACTTTCTTTCATATCTGACATTGCATAAAAATATATTCTAGCTTGCTTATGCCATCGTTATTATTTTATGCATTGGTTATGAGGGAATAAACCACATTTCTATTTCCATTTTCACAATCTATAATTAATTCTTCTAAGCTAATTGATCCACTCATAATCTAGTGAGAATGTTGTTTTAATGCTTTTGGAGAATGTTACAAACCAGAATGCATTTCTATTTGTACTTTCATTTATCGTTGTCTAAGTTTGCATTAGCTTGTTTATATCTGATTTGGAGCTTTGCCCAGGAAAATCAATTCTTAGTTGTAAGGGCTAATTATGATATTTAAACTTCACTGTTATGTATGTTGAGGTTTTTCTTTAACATTCATGTGCTGGGATGGTGCAGAGACACCTAATAAAGATTTGGTTATTTAAATTAACACAGAGAAGGAGTGTTTGTTTGATTTCTTTTTAGGTAAATACGTTTCAAAAAGAGCTATATCTCTTAATTATAAAAAGTAAGTAGGCCTAAATTAGGCCTGATACCCTGGCCTATAGCCTTTCTAATTAGAAGTGTTCAAAGTAAGTAGTATAAATAGAATAAAAAAAATTTACAAGAAAGTACAGAGTATAAATTTATATCCTTGTTTGAGTTTTGGATCCTTCTGACTCATAAATTCTTTGTTTCTTTTTCCTTTTGTGACCTCCTTCTGCTAGCCATAGTTCCACTAGGTTTTCTGAGTCTGAATCGCTAAAGAAGTCCATGTCAGTATCGCCAACCTCATTAGTGTGCTAGTAATCGTAGAACCAATTCTCCATAAGTAGTTTCTTAATATGCATATATGTCATTAAGAATTCAATGTTCCTCTTTATAATAGGTGTTCTTTCATTGGAAGCAATTGGGTCAATGAATGACACAATTGGATTAGTAGGAAATGATCTTTCATTGATTGAGGCTATATTGAGGTATCTTGGGCTAGGTATCGTTAAGTTCTCTTTGAAATTTTGAAGACTCTTATCTAGGTTGCCAAGAAATCTTCTTTTAAAGATTCTAAAACATAGCCTTCTTGCATCGTGTTTCTCTATACCCCAATAGAGCGTAGTAGAAACAAACATGGATGTAATATATGTATACACCCTATATCTATCATTATTTGTAACAAATTCTTGATTGAGGATTCTATGGATGGCTCTAATAATGAGTGGGTGATTATCCAACATAACCACTTTGAGATGTTTGGTTATTACATTGCCATCAAAGGCAATTTGATTCCTATTACAGATGAGTTTGATTGGGGTAGCCATATATTCATAGGCTAAAGGGTAGTTTGTATATGGTTAGTTAGGAGAGAAGTTGTTTATGTATATGATGTTGACGATAAGCTAATTATTTCCATGATTCATTGGAATGGGGCGGTTGAATAGCCATGGATTTTCACCTTCTACCAAATTGAAAGGAATTGAGAATGATTCCTTGATCATCCCTTAGATCGAAGATTAGGATTGTCAATAGATCTGCCTTCCCAAGTAGGCAT
This sequence comes from Thuja plicata, assembly GCA_018584345.1. Classification (NCBI taxonomy): domain Eukaryota; kingdom Viridiplantae; phylum Streptophyta; class Pinopsida; order Cupressales; family Cupressaceae; genus Thuja; species Thuja plicata. The sequence continues at coordinate 184,363 of MU225121.1, forward strand.
TTGTCTCTCATGTCGCGGTTCTTGTGCCTTTTGACCTCCCTTTGATTGAATACATTAATTATGCCCATTTTCCTTCTGTTAGGGTTTTTTCTTGCTGAACTTTCAAGAGGTGCTTGAATACTTGATTAACTCTATGAGTCCCAATATTTTAAATTAATGATCCAAGATAGAGAAAAATCTAATTGATGAGGGTTTATGATAATATTTGGAGAAAATTATTATCACCTCCTTCTTTTTAGGTTCCACAACACCCAGGCATGTATTACCTATATATATAATTGCTATCTCACAGTATTAGTAAATGTGGATACTAATTTGCTGCTTATTTACTATATTATCTTGCAAATTACTCTGCATAAGACTGAAAACAACTTGACATAGAGCTTAACCATGAAAACTATTGAAATGATAACAACAAACAGTAGTACTTTAAGGATGTTCATCCTTCTTCTTTTTTAGTTATCAGAACTTAGGAAGAGTAACCTATTTTAATCATCTCTCAAAGCGATTAGTAAAATGAATTGTATATCTTGATACAATTACTCAAACTTATATGCATCTAACTATAAATGTAAGAGATTTGTATATTTTGAATTACTTGGATGATGATAATCCACTTGACAGATTCTAGACCAGTGCCTATCCTTGGGCTATAGAGTCAAAGATGCAAATCCACAGAAAAGTAAATAAAGATACTATAGATTGCCTTACAACCTATATGAAACTCAATTAAGATGCCTTACGAATTACCCTGTCACTTCCAAATTATTGTATCAAATCCTTAGATATTGTTATGCTCCCTGAAACTACTCATAAAACTTAGTTCTTCCCTTGAAAGAAACTTGCAAGCAATTAGATAGCTACCTTGTAACCAATATGCTTAAAATGCCTTAGAGATTAAACACAAAAGAGCATACACAATAAATAAAGAGAAAACACCAATATAGAAGAGAATTTGCATTGTATTTTATTTATATTCCTGATTCATACATATAAAGACCAAAAAGCTCAAAAAAACTGAGACACAAATCTGTAGTCTGGCTTACAATTATATTTCACCACCTTTTTGGTTACAAAATTGATCTCTCTATATATATATATATATATATATATATAAACCATCTTGGAATCCTTAAGGAAAGGATGCAACAAGCTTCAGATGGTTTTAGATACCTAACCCTAAATATAGATAAAACAAAAGACAAGATAAACCAAGCGGTGGAAAGACAAAACAGAGGATGAAATCCAATTTTCTCTTTTGTCTTTATGTGATCTTTGACATCTTTTGTTGTGTGTACTGAAGATAGTCTCTGATTTAATTTTGGTGATGACTAACCTGCTTGTCTTCCAAGAAATCTGTACAAGGTGCTCTGACATTCCATTATTCTTCATCATGTTGAGGTTAATTGTGGTAGGCTTCTTCTTCTTAGGCTTTGTCATTATATCCCATGCTACCACATCACTCTCTGCAGGCCAACTAAAACTTTTAATGTCTTGTAATTATGCTTTTTGTCTGTCCCACCTGGCATTTGTAATTCCTTTAACATCTGTCACAAATTTATTCATGTCAATCTCAGCCTTGAATGCTTCATCCAGGATTTTATTGTAGCATTCCATATCTAAATCTCCATTTGCAATAAATGCCTCTTTACTATGAAACTTGTCAAAATCTTCCTTCCAAGCCGCCCAAGCTTTTCTCTGATTGTCTTCTCCCTTGATTGGAGGAATGAATCTATTGAAATCTACTCCAAACAAGCTCAATCTTGCCTCAATCTGATTTAACTTACCTTTGAAGAAAGGTAAAGTCACATTTATTTTGGATATCTCTTCACCAACCTCAATCACTATCTCTGGAAAATCCTTCCTATGTGGTTGTAAAGATGCCAATCTTTCAAAAAGCTATGTCCTATTTGACCAAGTTGAAAAATAAGGATTCAAAATATTAAGGTAACTAGTTACCTCAGCATGTAAAATAGGTAATTTATTATATGCAGCTAGTACCAAGTTAGTTTTATGTTTCACGATATCTATCCTGTGTTGGAAAATATCTATCAATGATCCATAGACCTTTTCATTACACTCGCTTTTCCTGTCCCCTGATTCTGCATTGTTCCCTGTTTCCTTTTCCTGGACTTCTGCATTTACACTTTCATTGGGTGTGGTAGGGATAACTTCAAGCTTTTCTGCTAATTGCCTAATCAAATCCTCAACTGAATTTTCTAAAGCATATATTTTAATGTAGCACATCTCCCTATCCTTGGCCATGGCACTAGCTTCACTTATCAAAATATCACATTTCTAGGATAAATGCTTTGTTTTATCCTCATTCAAATGTGCCCAATGAGTTAATATCTAAGAAATCTCTAAGTCATCTATTTTATGTATTGACCATACCATCTGATTTCCTACCATGCTCTCTTGAATGTTTAGCAGAGCGGGTTTCTGATCTTTAGGAGCTAGGGTCCACATTTCAACTGCTTGAGATTTTGAATCATATCCAAACCCTTTGATCATCTTGCCAACTTGTACTTTAGATGTTAATTTCAAGTCTGGGTGCCTTCTAATTTGATCTATTATGAAGGTTGATGCTAGGTCCCAACCCTCAGCAAGTAACACACCGCTTTCTTTGACCAACTTCTTGGCCTCCTCAGGAGTCATTTCTTCAGACTCAGGATCATAGTTTTGTATGGCTAGGAGGGCCTCATTAGTGACTGGTTCTCCTCCCTCCAATCTCAGTTTTTCACTTACTTGTCTTTGTTTATTACATCTAAGGAAGTCTTTGAACTCCTGAGTTTTGATGAAATTGTCATCATCAAGGAACTTTTCCTGATGAATAACTCTTTCATCAATACCAGTTAAGAGAGGTAATTCAATTTCTTCTTCAACATCTTGTTGTAGTTTCTTTCCTTTTCTAATCTCTTTCCTCAACTGATGGTCATAAGGCCTATCACTAGGAATAAGGGTACTTACTCTATCACTTTTTTTTTCTTTTCTTACATAAGTTATAGCATGTGAAGCTTCACCAATGTCAACTTTCTGCCTTTTAAGTGCAGGCTCATCAGTAGTCTCATGTTCTAGGACCTTTGTTAGGTCAACAATATACTCTTGTCCTTCTGCTACAATATTTAATGGTACAGCCTGGTAATCTGGGTGAGCTCTAGCAGAAGGAAAACCTTGGTCACTATCATCATCATAATCTGATTCTAAATTTTCTCTATGTCCCTTTTCAGGTACCACTAGTGCTTCTTCTAACTGATTACACAAAAGTGTGTGATTTTCAACCATTGCATCTAACCTCTTGAGATAAAGAAAATTAGGGTAGAATCCTCCAAAACTCATCCCTTTTCTCTTGACCTGCCTTTCCAAGTCCATAAGTTATTGGATCTTATCTGCTCTTCTCACCACTTCTTCTTCCTCCAAAATATTTTTGATGGCATCCTCCTCCATACCCTCTTCATGTACATAGTTATATGGTATTGTAGGGGTTAGAAGCTTCTTGGCTTCCTCAATGAATCCTTCAATATCATTGTATCTGCACAAGGCCACACTCATCTTGTAATGACTCATCCAATTATTCATTGGGTCTATATCCTTCTTTCCAATTAGAAACTGATACACTTTGAACTGTCTAGGGGTAAATGTCCCCTTTCTATGTGGTGCAAGGTGTTCCTGATCTGTCAAAATTAGCTGCCAAATAAATTCCATCGCAACTATCCTGGTTGGAACATGATATGGGAGAATGTGAGGAGGATGTGAACATCCATATACTCTTATCATTGTAAAGTTGTTTCTGAGATAGAAATCTCCCCAATTATGATCACCAGGCCACTTATCAACATACTCACATGGCCTCAAAAGATGCAAAACTTTTTCAAGTAACCTGGTCTTGTTTACTCCTAAGCTTTGCATTATAGGGTACACAATCCAATTCTCAAATCCACAAAAATCACAATCTTTAGCAGTGTAATTCCACACCCTAATCCAGAATTGAATGAGGTTGGGTTGATTGAAATGGAACCTTTAGGGATTCAAATTCTATGTATCCATTATGGGATAATTGAAATAAAGCAATAAATGCATCAAAATAGAATAATGCAGAAACTTGAGCTCCTTATCCCTCTTCTTGATAGCAACAAAACCCTCATGAATCTTATCAATAATATACTAGATATAGTCATAGCTAGTGCTTGTATACACATCCTGTATATCTGAAACCATCATCAAAATACCTGCATTTATTCTTTCAGCACCTCCATCCTTCCGTAGAACTCTACACAATGCATAGGAAATATATTTCATGTAATGGTTCAAATAGTTATAACAATAAGGAGCCAAGCCTTCTATAGGGGCAATATAATTCCTTGTCTCCTTTGGCATGTGTTTCTTTAACATGTTTCTGACAATCCTAGACTACCTTTCATACCTCTCTTCTTGTTTTTTGAGGTTAATTTTAGTTGACGTTTGATAAAAAAGGTTAAAGGCTTGCTTAAATGAATTTCTATTCAAAGCAAGTAAAACAGTCCCATCTCTTTTCTTAATTGTTTTACTAAGCACATCATAATTTTTTGCTAGGGCTAAAATAAAATCAGCATCTACAAACACATCAGGAACTAATAACCTAGCTAGTCCACATGTCCAAGGATTCAAAATAGGTACAGCTCCATCATAATTTTTATAAAAGTAATTAAAAAGAGAATAACCTGATGTTCCTGGTGTCTTTGCATCTCTGATGTTGGCCAACTCATCAACCGAGATATATGAATTAGCTCTCTTAATCTATGTAGAATCTGGCAATAATTTTAGGAACTCATCTAAATAGTTCCTCTTTCCCTTGGCATCATCATCTACATCATCATTTTTTCCACTTTTTGAAGCCTTACTTAATGCTTGACTCATTTTTTTATGTTCTGTTCTCAATTTCTCATACCGATATTAAAACAAATCTATTACAGGAAACCCTTACTCTGAACTAAAATGTGTTGAAATAATTTGAGAGCACTGGAAATCACACCAATTACTTTGAATTTTATAAAAACTTAGCTCAATTCACTCTTCAGAAAGGGCAACAATTCTCACTTTTCTTAGACACAACAAACTTAACAAATTCTCCGTTTCTAAAAAATCTAAATGCAAGGTAAGTGAAAATGAACACGATATCATCTATTTATGGAAAAATGGTCAAAGTACATAGCCCATCATTGGAAAATCCATCATTTCTACCTTCAATTTCACATACTGTGCCATTAATACAAATTCTAGCCGTAGCCCTTGATCATGACAGACAATCTAATGACAAATTCATGAAAATTTCTTTTAAAATTGATCAAGGGTTACGAACAATGATGTGAATGGCTCTTTTCATCAATATTTCCACCTTTTCATTAGTGATTTTCCCTCCTATTGGCCAGTAACTCTTCAACTGTAACATGTCAGCATCAGTTTTAACTTTTCCTCACTGTATTCGTCATTTTCCTTATTTTTCGACCTAGTGATTGTACTTTATCTCTATGTCGCTCAATATTTCTTTTAACTATAAATTATTTTAGATACCTAATGAAAAAATGTGTTCTTTTTACTTTAGTTTAACCTTAGTTAGATTCTGGCGATCATACGACTGAAGAAATCCAAGTCGCTGAAAGAAAATCCTAACTCTGAGTTTATCATGCGACATCCCATCCACCGTAGATTTCCTTGTAATCAGACATTTATTGCTAAGTCTCTTAACCATATTAATCCTTTGTGAGACTTCATGACTTAAGCTTATGTCGCTTAATCGCTAAATAATTGTTACTTAACTATTTTATACTAGAGACTTGGCGATTATAGTTTAATGTTATATGTATTTCCTTCTATCTCTAAGTCGCTTAAAGAGATTACCTTTACCCTTTTCACCTGGAGACTTGATGACAACTATTGATTTCTCATCTATCATCATCTCATGGCTCCGCTAAGTCTTTGAAAACTTTACCTTAACTCACTTTTTATCCTGAGACTCAGCTATAATGTAATCTTTAAAACTCATCACCTAACTCTGATTTGATCTGGAGACACCACGACCACAGTGTATCAAAATCACCAAAAAATTCACTAACTGCAAGGCTTATTATGAGACTTTCTTGTTAGTAATAAATGAGAGGGGGGGGGGGGGAATCAGTGGCCTCAAAAATTTATCCNCGACCACAGTGTATCAAAATCACCAAAAAATTCACTAACTGCAAGGCTTATTATGAGACTTTCTTGTTAGTAATAAATGAGAGGGGGGGGGGGTGAATCAGTGGCCTCAAAAATTTATCCTTTAAACTTTAATCCTCCAATCAATACACCCCAGATTATTAAGTCCCTACAAGATGCATGTCTTGAAATACTTGAAACAATTAACTGTCTGTCGGTTTACCTTGTCTGTCCTTATTCTCCTTGATAACCTATTAGAAGTAAAACTTATTGACTGATACTTTGTAAATATGCGGAGTATACCAATCAATCCAGAAATGCATATGTGAAATGTAAAACAATAAAGTCATAAACCATACACACATAACACATGGATTTTTAACTTGGAAACCCTGTTAAGGGAAAAACCACTGGGACTGGTACCCCAAATTTTCACTCTTCTAAAGTGAGCCCTGTTAGGAGCCAACCCTGTTAAAGGTTACAAACACACTGTTAAGTGTGACCTTGTTAGAGGATTTTATACATAGGTTGTCACTTAGTATCTGGCATCTATTTTGCTACCATCCTTGAATCAGGCTCCTTCTTAGACTGTCAATAGGATTCAGGCAAATCTTTCTACCATCCTTGAATCAACCTTCTTCTTAGGCTGTCAATAGGATTTATGCAAATTCAATGCTACTTTCATGAATTAACCTTTTTGGCAATATGTTAGGATATACCTCAATTATAGAAGACTGTTAAGTCCTGCTCTGTTAAGAGACTTGATGCTTCAATGGTTAAACTGAAACATTATGACCTATTTATAATGCAACTTTGAATTGCAAATTTTCAAATCTATTTAAGTACAATACCTCTCTGATCAATGTATCACTTTAATTCTTTGTGCTCCACACTTTCATCTCTGTTATGTTGTGCTTCACTATTCATCGATGTCTACAAAATTCTGTAGCTCTCCTTCAGCTTGATTGATCAGGACTGTATGAATTTTATCCTTCACCAGTTTCTCTTCAGAATCCTCTTTCTATTCACTCTTCTTCCATGTATCTAATGGCTTGCAGAAATGAATTATTCTTGTCTCTTACATAGACATGATATTCCTTAATTCTTGATTCTTGGCGTGAAAAACAATCCATCCAATTTGATTTACAGCTTTAACTCCTGATTTATCTCGTAGTTATCTTCTTTCCAACTATATAAATCTTCTTTAAATCAATTACTTAACTCTAGGTGAATAAAACAAATAAAAAAACTAGTTAAGTCTATCCTTAAGCTATGCCAGCTAAATATTTTGTCATTTTCTAAACTCTCTATTCTGTCAGTTAATTCTGCAGCTCGTTGTCGGTGAAAATTGCCAGTTTTGTCGGTGTAACTCCAGTTAGCTTCAGGATCTTTGTCCATCGAGCATCATAGGATTTTTCTTCATCAGGAAACACTATCTTCTGCTCATCAAGCATCACTGTGAATTTTTTCTCTGCCTTTATCGATGGTGTGCACTCCGTTGGTGTTGTCTGTCATTTAGTGAATACTTGACTTTTATGTATTGCTGAAAGCATAATCATTGTTCCATTGATTCTATGAATTCTTTGGCATTATGTACATGACCATATAGATGATATAAAGTTGACATCAATGACAATACAAACCATTAACTGATTTAATGTCTTGCATCATCTTCAACTTAACATTATCAAACATTCAATCAGTTACATGTCATCAATCTCTCCCTTTGGCATTGATGGAAACATACTATATTATCACACTATACTATTTCTAATACAATATGAAATACAATTAATTGTTGAGATTCATCCAATTACCTAACAGTTTGTTTTGATAACTGATAGAAATGTCTAACCGCCGATAAGCTCTGTGTTAGCTTAGATTTGGTTATTGTAGCTTTCTTTGTTTCTTCTTCTGATGTTTTGTGTTCTATTTTTTTTTGTGTCAATCTCTCTCTTTTGACTGTTCTTCTTCTTTGATGTCTCTGTCTTTTGTCAGCAACTCTCCCTTTGTATATGATTTCTTCATACAAATTCTCTCCCTATGGATATCTCTCCCTGTTTGGAGTAATCTGATAATGGATAACCTATTGTGATAATATGGATACATTCTCTCCCTTTGACAACAATGCCAAACAAATGTCTCACAAATATCTGATATTTATGTCAAACAATTATTTTCTTCTATCCATAATATATTCCTTGAATTTCCCTTATCCATTAGCAATACAACAATATGCTCTAGTGCTCGGTTCTGATATATACCTTTCTGTATATAGATGTAGC
>MU225121.1:193724-205376 GCA_018584345.1 Thuja plicata
ATTTCAGCAATCAAAGTGTTAGCATCAGTATCTTCTTTCAAATAAAGATTACTATTTTCACTAGTCCTTATGAATCCAATACTTATTAGATAGGAATGAAGTCATTCATACTAGGCTCTAGGAGCTTCTTTTAATCCATACAAGGCTTTGTGAAGTCTACATACCATGTTCCTCTTGTCTGGATCTACAAACCCTTCTGGTTTTTCAATGTATACGTCTTCTTCAAGTATTCCATTTAGGAATGCTGATTTGACATCCATTTGATATACTTTGAATCTTTTATATGCAGCATAAGCAAGTAGTATTCTTACTCCTTCTAGCCTAGCAATGGGTGCAAAGGTTCCTCCATAGTCTATACCTTCCTCTTGTGCATACCCCTTGCATACTAGTCTTGCTTTGTTCCTTGTGACTTCTCCATTCTCGTTCAGCTTATTCCTAAATATCCATAAATAGTACCAATGACATTCTTGTCATCTGGTCTTGGCACAAGTGACTATGTCTTGTTCTTCTCAATCTTCTCAATTTCATCATTCATAGCACTTATCCATTCTTCATTATCTAGTGCAACATTGACAAATTTTGGCTCAAACTCACAAATTAAGCAATTTGAGTTTAAAGACTTACTTCTTGTTCTTGTACCAGCTTTCTTATCTCCTATGATATGGTCCTCTGGATGGTTCCTTCTTACATATCTAACAAGTATAGGTATAGCTCTTTGTGTATCAGCTTGATCTTCATTACCTTGCACATTATTTTGATCATTATCCTGATCGTCGGTAACAACATTTTGACCATCGGTTGCAACATTTTTTTGTTTTGGAATTAAGCACTGTTGCTCGGGTAGAGTTATGGGATCTTCACAATATACAAACTTGTTGTAGTCTTCTGGTTTTTTTGTGCTTTCCAGCTCATTCTTTTCTACAAATTCATCAATCTTCACATTTGCACTTTCAACTATTTTTTTAGAAGCCTTGATTAGACATTTAAAACCTTTTCTCTTGGTAGAATACCCCAGAAAAATACCTTCATCACTTTTGGCATCAAGCTTTCCATTTCTATCATCCTTTAAGACATAACGTTGACTACCGAATATTTTGAAGTAACTTACATTGGGTGTTTTACCATACTATAGAACATAAGGAGTCTTCTTTGTGTCCTTCAATTGTACTCTATTAAGTGTATAAACAACAGTGCTAACAACTTCCCTCTAGAAGATCTAGGTGATGTCCTTTTCTATCATCAGTGTTCTTGCACAATCAACTATTGATCTATTTCTTCTCTTAGTAATCCCATTTTGTTGTGGTGTTCTTGGTGCAGAAAGCTGTCTTTTTATACCATGCTCATTACATAAATTAGTGAATTCATCTGATATAAATTCTCCTCCTCTATCTGATCTCAAACATTTTAGATCCTTACCACTTTGTTTTTTTACCATAGCCTTATACCATTTAAACATCTTGAATGCTTCGGATTTTTCTTTTAGAAACATGACTGTCATCATTCTAGAGTAATCATCAACAAAGAGAATAAAATATCTATCTCCATAATAACTATTTGTCCTCATAGGTCCACATAAGTTAGTATGGACTAATTCTAGAATATCATCAGATGTATGGGCTTTGCTTTTGAAACTAGACTTTGTCATTTTACCTTTTTGATAATTTTTTCACATGATGTTGTCTGGCTTTGTCATCATCAGTAAGCCTCTTACACTTCTTTTTCTACTTATTTTCATCATGTTGTCAAAATTCACATGACACAATCTTTTGTGCCACAACCATATGTCTTCATTTCTAGTCATTAAGCAAGTGGAATTAGTATCATTTAGATAGAATAAGTGACCTTTAGTGTGTTCACCGGTACCAATTAGTTTTTTTGATTCATTGAAGATCTTTGCCTTCTTATTTTCAAATGCTACTCTATGACCTAAATTATTTAGCTGAGAAACACTCAACAGATTATAATTCAATCCTTTTACCCAATAATAATTTTCACATTTAATCAGGTTATTCAACATTATTGTTCCTTTACCTTCAACTGGACAAGGTGTATCATTTCCCATTCTTACTGTACCATCATTATAATATTCAAAAGTATTAAAATTTTCTTTGTCACCGGTCATATGGTGAGTGCAGCCACTATCTATGATCCAGATATCATTCTTACTAACCTTAGATATGAGTGCAGATTCTTCATACCTTTCATCTTCATCTGAATCATCCTTCACAGCTACAAATACCATCTCAATGTCATCATCAGGTTTGGTGTCAGTATCTTCATCTTTGCAAGCAGCTAGGTAGTTAGCCTTCTTGCCTTTATCCTTGTAGTCTTAGGTATCCTTTCTTTCTGATCGTCGGTAACCTCTGTAATCTTTGTTATCACCTCTATCAGAATTCTTCTCAAAAGATCTTTCATCACTTCTGTCATCTTTTCTTCTGTTAGGACATCTTGCAACAAAGTGTCCAATTTCTTTACAATTAAAGCATACAAGTGGTAACTTGCCTTTGTATTTAACTTTTCCTCTCTATATTATTCTGGCCATAAGTGATTCTATTTCATCTAGATCTTCTTCTTCACTCTCACTTTCATTGTCCCTTCTAGATGAGCATCTATGATTAGATTTGCTTATTTTCATAGAAGTCTTAAATGCAGACTCTAAACTTGGTAAGACACTATTTTCAAAGTTATTCATCCCAAATGAAATCAATCTACCAATCAGGCTATCAAGAGTAACTGTATTGTTTGCTACTACTCTCATTTCTTGAATAGCATAAACTCTAATAACATATACAGGTAATAAGGTTCTTAAGATTTTACTTACCACTATCTCCTCTTCAAGTGTACCTCCAACACCTCGTATAGCATTGACTACTTCTTTTATTCTTGTGTTGTACTATGTGATGTTTTCACCTTCTTTCATTTTGAGATCATCAAACTTTCATCTAAGGCTTTCCACCTTAGCTCTCAGAACATTTGTATCACCTCCATGTACAAGCTTTAGTTTGTCTAACATTTTCTTACAGTTGTGCAATCCTTGACATCTTCAAATTCAGCATTAGAGAGTGATGAAGAAAGCTCTATAACCATGCAGTTATGTTCATGCTTTACTCTTAATTTATCTATTGTCAATGGTCCTGTAGGAAACACATATTCAGAATCTAAGTATTGAGTAACATCATTACCAATACCTGATAAGTGGATTCTTATCTTGCTTTGCCATGAAGCAAAGTTGTCTTTGTTCAACTTGGGCACATCTCATCTGTTCATTTTGTGATCTATACTTAGGTCTTGAAACCTTCCTTCTAAGCACACAAGCTCTAATACCAATTGTTAGTAAGAACTGAGAGTGGGGGGGAGTGAATCAGTGGCCTCAAAAATTTATCCTTTAAACTTTAATCCATCAATCAATACACCTCAGATTATTAAGTCCCTACAAGATGCATGCCTTGAAATACTTGAAACAATTAACTGTCTGCCGGTTTACCTTGTCTGTCCTTATTCTCCTTGATAACCAATAAGTAGTAAAACTTATTTACCGATACTTAGTAAATATGCAGAGTATACCAATAAATCCAAAAATGCATATGTGAAATGTAAAACAATAAAGTCATAAACCATACACACATAACACATGGATTTTTAACATGGAAACCCTATTAAGGGAAAAACCACTGGGACCGGTACCCCAAATTTTCACTCTTCTGAAGTGAACCCTATTAGGAGCCAACCCTGTTAAAGGTTACAAACACACTGTTAAGTGCAACCTTGTTAGAGGATTTTATACATAGGTTGTCACTTAGTATCTGGCATCTATTTTGCTACCATCCTTGAATCAACCTCCTTCTTAGACTGTCAATAGGCTTTAGGCGAATCTCGCTACCATCCTTGAATCAACCTTCTTCTTAGGATGTCAATAGGATTTATGAAAATTCAATGCTACTTTCATGAATCAACCTTTTTGGCAATCTGTTAGGATATACCTCAATTATAGAAGACTGTTAAGTCCTACTCTGTTAAGAGACTTGATGCTTCAATGCTTAAACTGAAACATTATGACCTATTTCTAATGCAACTTTGAATTGCAGATTTTTAGATCTATTTAAGTACAATACCTCTCTGATCAATGTATCACTTTAATTCTTTGTGCTCCACACTTTCTTCTCTATGATGTTGTGCTTCACTGTTTGTCGGTGTCTACAAAATTCTTTAGCTCTCCTTCAGCTTGATTGATCAGGACTGTAAGAAGTTTATCCTTCACCAATTTCTCTTCAACATCCTCTTTCTATTCACTCCCGTTCCATGTATCTGATGGATTGTGGAAATGAATTATGCTTGTCTCTTAGATAGACATGATATTCCTTAATTCTTGATTCTTGGCGTGAAAAACAATCCATCCAATTTGATTTACAGCTTTAACTCCTGATTTATCTCATAGTTATCTTCTTGCCAACTGTATAAATCTTCTTTAAATTAATTACTTAACTCTAGGTGAGTAAAAAAAATAAAACAACCAGTTAAGTCTATCCTTAAGCTCTGCCAGCTAGATATTTTGTCATTTTCTGAACTCTCTGTTTTGTCAGTCAATTCTGCAGTTCGTTGTCGGTGACAACTGCCAGTACCGTCAGTGTAACTCCAGTTAGCTTTGGGATCTCCATCCATTAGGAATCATAGGATTTTTCTTCATCAGGCAATACTGTCTTCTACTCGTCAGGTATCACTGTGAATTTTTTCTCTACCATTACCGATGGTGTGAACTCCATCACTGTTGTCTGTCATTTAGTGAATACTTGACTTTTATGTATTATTGAAAGCATAATCATTGTTCCATTGATTCTATGAAGTCTTTGGCATTATGTACATGACCGTACAGATGATATCAAGTTGACATTGATGACAATACAAACCATTAACTAATTTAATGTCTTGCATCATCTTCAACTTAACATTATCAAACATTCAATCAGTTACATGTCATCATTAATGACCGCTGTTAGATCTTTCATCTAATGAACGGTTGCCGCTTGATCTCTTAACCAAAGTGGCATATTCCTTTTCTCTTAGAGACAATGCAACAAGAGTGTTCCACTGAGTCTTTAAACCAAATGGAGTATTCTTTCAACACTCAGAGATTTAGCGACCTGTCTAAAAAGCACATGATTTATTTCATAACTTAAGCTTAAAAAAGGTAACATTAAAACATAACTTCAACTTGGAAACTAGGGAGTTTTTCATATTTCGAATGAAAATGACCCAAAGGCTTAGGGTTTTTTGTCTTTCAAAAGGATTTTGAGGTCAATAGATTTATTTATACCAGGATATTACTATTTTAAACTATGGACAGAACTTTCAGGGTACAGGAAAAGCAGGCACTCTCAAAATTTTCAGGGCAAACTTCAAAATAGGCAAAACAACCAACAGTGGCTCTATTTGTGGATGGATGGATGCAAGTTTATGGAAAATAATCACAGAATCTCTGGTTTCAGACCTCTTATTTGGAAAAAACAAAACTAAAAATCAAAGGAAAACATACAGAAAAGAAAACTAACCCCTATACAATATGGTACAAATTTACTGGTGTACAAAACCTTGTTTTCAATTGAAGAAAGGTTTCAAAAATTTCAGATGCACAGGTAACTCATATTCTTCATCATCCATGGTCTTAAGAATATAGGAGTCTTTCCCAAAGCTTTTAGAAATAATAAAAGGCCCCAGCCAGAAAGATTCAAACTTTTTATGCTTACCTTTGTCTTCTGATCTTATATTCCATTGGAGCACTAAGTCACCAGATACAAATTTCCTACAACTTGCTCTTTTATCAAATAAATACTTCATTTTTTGTTGCAACTTGATGTTTCTTTCTATCCTTCTCTTCTAATCTCATCAAGCTTAATCAGCTGTAATATTCTGTCTTTCACTGGATCTGAGACTTCTAATTCTTCCTCTTGTATGAACTGGTATATAGGTAAAATATTATTCACAAGCATCCTATCCTATAAACCATATACCAGCTCAAATGGTGATCTACCAGTAGCCTTCTTAACTATTATTCTATCAGCCCACAAGGCTAATCTCAACCTTGTATGCTAGGCTCTCTTATTCTTTTCTAAGGTTTTCTTTAAAATTTTCAGAATACATTTGTTACTAGATTCCGCCTAGCCATTTGCCTAAGGATGATATGGGGATAAATAAGAAATTATAATCCCATATTCATTACAAAATTTTTTGATCTCATCAGATCTGAAACACATGGCATTATCCATGACCAATTTGGCTAGGACACCAAATCTAGTTAAAATACTTTCCAATAAAAACCCTGTAACTATCTTACTTGTTGCTTTCTTAGTGGGGATATCTTCTATCCACTTAGTAAAATAATTAGTAGCCACTAATATCCAACTATGTCCTCCACTAGAGTTTTCTGAAAAATTCCCCAATAAAGTCAATACCCCACATGGAAAAAGGTGCTTCAACACTTACAGGATGTAACAGTAGGGTACCTGAGAAGTTTAACTTGTTTGAAATTTTTTGGCAAGGCTCACATTTCTGGACAAATGCATAGGTATCTTTAAAAACACTGGGCCAATAATATCCTGCCCTTAAAATCTTATGACCAATAGTTTTTGCAGAAAAATGCCCACCACATATCCCGGCATGCATTTCATTCAATATTTTTTCAGCTTGATTTTTATCCAAACATAACAGTAACACACCATTTTTATCCTTCCAATATAAGTCTCCTTGAATTAAGGTGTACTTATGAGCTTGCAATTTTAGAATCATCTTTTGATTTTCTGTCATATTATCAAGACACTTGGCATTTTTTAAGAAAAACACAATATCAGTATAAAATGGTTGTCTTTCTATACTTTTGACTGTCTGATCCTGTGTCTCTACATCATTTACTTGAACTAAATCCAAATTATCCTCTGTCATGAGTTTGGCCAAACCCTGACCCCTTACTAGCTTTGTAATGTGGATTTCAAGACTGAATTCTTGTATTATGTTTATCCACTTACACCTCTTACCAGTGACTTTTGACTGAGTAAGAATATCTTTTACTGCTGAATGTGGGACATATGCTTGTATTTTAGCATAGAACAAATATGGTCTAAAAGATTTTACAACTTTTACTAAAGCATATGCCTGCTTCTCCATCATTTCATAATTTAACTCTACAGCCTGAAGAGATTTACTATAAAAGGCAATTGGATGCTCAAACCCTTGTTCATCCTTTTGTAGTAACACAACAACAATTGTATGATAAGATGAAAATGAAAAAAAAGAAAAGGGCTTACTATAATTAGGTGATTTTAAAATAGGAGCCTCTTGCACTGCTTTCTTTATTTTCTCAAATGTCATTTGTGTTTCTTTATTCCATTCAAATTTTGCATCTTTCTTTAGCAACTTTATGATGGGTTTGACAATCTCTACAAAATTTGCTATAAACCTTCTGACAAAATTGATCTTTCCTAAAAAATATTGTACTTCTTTCAGGTTCTTTGGAGAAATGACCTTCTGGATTGCTTCCACTCTTTCAGGGTCTATTCTTACACCGTCTTTAGACACTATGTGTCCTAGCAACTTTCCTTCTTGTACTGCAAAATGACATTTCTTAGGATTCAATGAAACACCATATTCTAAAGCTTTATTAAAGTTTTTATTTCGGTGTTCACAATGATCTTCAACCTTTTTAGAATATGCAGTTAAATCATCTTGATATATGACCATGAACAAGTCAATAAACTCTTTAAAAGCAACATCCATAGCCCTCTGAAAAGTTTCTCCTGCATTTATCAGTCCAAATGGCATTCTGATATAAACATAGGTTCCCCAAGGAGTGGTAAATGTAGTTTTGTATTGTTCTGATTCTTTAACTAAAACCTGGTTATATCCTGAGAAACCATCCATCATTAATAGCAACTCACAACTAGTCACTTTGTGTAACATTGCTTCCATATTAGGTAAGGAATAATTATCTTTTAATGAAGCAATATTTAAATTTCTAAAATCCACACATAGCCTGATGTCACCATTCTTCTTTCTCACTAGCACCAAGTTTGAGACCCATGTTGAATGTCTGATAGGCTGGATAATCCAAACATCCTTTAAATTTATCAACTCTTGCTGCATCTTAGGAGCTAGTAAAGGATTGATAGGCCTCTATTTTTGCCTAAATGGTTTTACCTCCAATTTCAGTGGGATTTCATGTTGGAAAAGGTCCTCTGTATAAGATTTTAAATCCTCATATGACCATGCAAAAACATGCTTATATTTTCTCAGTAATTTGATCAAATTTGTCCTTATATGAGAATCTAAACCTTTTCCAATGTAAACAACTTGAGGACTAATTTCTGATCCTAAATTTATTTCCTCCAAGTCCTCAGTCTTGGTATTGCTTATTTTTGTTGAATTATCATTTTGACTACTAAACAATGCTTCAAGTTCAACCAGACCCTTAGGAATCTAATTAGAACCTAATTGGACAACCTCACTTCCTAAAACATAATCTTTACCATCATTATTTTCAAGAAAAGTACTGAAATCTATGCTCTGGTTCTCATAATGGTCTAGACATTGAATGAATCTTAGAAAATCTTGGTCATCTTGAAAAACTTGCCAGTTATATATCTTATCCAGAACAACTGGTCTTGTCTTGACTTCCAGTATTGACACCCCATGTAATGTATGATCATCAGTTTCCAGAGCAACATTTGCTAAGAAATCTGCAATTATATTCTTTGACCTTTCCATCCAGCTTATATCAAAGGCATCAAACATTTCAATTTGATCCCAAATAGCATATTTATACATTTTTAATCTATCATTCTTTACTTCATATTTGGATCTGATTTGGGCTACCACTAATTCAGAATCACCATAAATCTTTAAACATTTAATTCCATGTTTGATGGCAATTTCTAGCCCTAAAAACAAAGCCTCATACTCTGCAGTATTATTTGTACATTGAAAGGCCAATAAAAAGGAATATTTAAAAGTTGTACCTGATGGAGATACCAATAACACACTAGCTCCTGACCCTTCTTTTGAGCAGGCTCCATCAAAATACATTTTCCACAATCCATCACTTTGTACACTCAACTCTTTGACTAGAGGATCAATATTTTCACTTTGATGATAATGGTCATTCCTCAGTACTCTAAAATTCTCCATATCCACATCAATGCAACAATTAATGTTAGTGTCCTCAAACCATTCTATCATGTGAGGAGTTCTACCCTCCCTTGACACCTTAACATTATTTCCAGCAATGTTGAAAGTAGCATATGATAAATCACTTTGTATACTATCTCCCATTGAAGCACTCCACTTCCTTGACAACAACATCCCATAGTGTGGTGGTAAATCAACAACAATAACATTCATAGTCAACACCACATATGGACATATTGCTAATTTATAAGGCATGGTGTCAATGGTACCAATCACAGGGACCTCTCTAGAATCCATTGCTTGACATGTCCCATGAGGAGTGTCCACCTGTAGTCCCATAGACCTCATAATTTCCTCTAGCATAACAGTGTTTGATGCTCCTGAATCAATCATACAATTTTTTAGCATCCTTCCATTAATTATCAGTGAAAGAAAAAATGGGTCAACAACTTTAGGGGAAGAAGTTGTGTTTAAGAAAATTTGAGGAATTTCAGAAGTTAATACTTCAACTTCCTTCCCTTTGTTAATTGGTTTCTTATCAACATTGTCTATATTTTGAACTTTCACTGTAGACACATTGTTTAATAATGACAGAACCTTTTCTTTATGTTCTTTGATTCTCATCATTTCTAAAAATGGCACTTTCATAGTCATTTGAGATAAACATTGACCCATATCTACTGGAGTATATTTTACATCTGAGGATTTTGATTTTTCAACAATAATATCATTTTCCTCAATCTATACATTCAGAGTTGGTTCTTTAGATTTTGTATTTTCTACCCTAAGAGTAGAAGTACTTGTTTCTTTCTCTTTCAATTTTCCTTTTTGTACAACATTTGGTTCTAAGGCTTTTGTCACAATTTTGACCTTAGGTTTGTTTGCATTTTCCCCAGGTCCTTCCTTCTTCTATACATATTTTGTGTCTATTTTTTTTTCTTTTATAAATACGCTAGCTGGCTGACTACCAGTACCACCCACTACTTTGTTTCTTAAATGGTAATTACTTCTAGCCTTGTTTACTAGGTCTGTAGTAATCCGTACTTTCTCTTCATCTGAAGCTTTCCTGATAAATGGAAGATCTTGATTATTTTGAGCATAACACATTATTTGGTCATCAGCTTCCTCTACTTCACTATCTGATAAAACTTGTTGATGACTGACCTCTACATTTCCTTGTGAACTATATGAATCATGATTTTCTTTCAATATATTAGTCTATATCATGACATGGATATGCATTTGTCATATTGTGATCACATTGTTCACCCTTATCATTTCCTTGTTCTTCATGTACTTTCAAATCCAAGGAAACAATACAAAAATATGGGTTGTGTGGGGCCTCACAAGCCTCACACCGGAAATCATCATTGTATAAATGGGCAACATTTTTATGTAGAGGATCTGGAGTTCTGTTATCAGTTTTCTCTTTTCTAGGTGAAACAATAGGATTCCCATCATTAAACTGAGCTCCATAAGGATGATTTTGCATTCTATTCTGAGGATCATAAGTATTATTGTAAGAAGGCCTATTCTTCTAAGGAGCCCTATATTCCTTATATTCTGGTTCTTTTAGGTTACTCCTACTAAACCTTGAATCATCCCTCCTATTTAATTTACCAAACACCCTTCTGTTCATTTCAATATTTAATGCTATCTTATAAGCATCAGTAAGAGTTCTAGGGTTTTTATCCCTAAGAGCATATCCCATTTTAGAATCAAAGGCATTCAAATAAGTTGCTAGACATACCTCTTCATCCAACCTTATTTTTTGAAACAATTTGTGCATTTCTCTTTGAAATCTGGTATTAAACTTAGTGACCTCTTCATTGTAATTCTTTTTGATGTTATTGAACTCATTGAGAAAGAATCCTTTGTTTGTTTTATCACCATACTGATCTTTTAACAATTCAATTAACTTACCCATGGAAGCAACAGAACCATTAGAAAGGCTTCTAAACCATTCTTGAGCATCCTCTACTAGATACTGAACAAAAAGCTTCATTAACACATCTTCATGAGTGATATTTAAATCATCAACAAAATCAATGAATTTTCTTAAGTGTGTTTCACAAGAAATAACATTATTACCTGCTAACTTTGGGAGCTTTTCTCCTATATCACCCACATCTTTTGGAAATGTATTGGGGTATCCAGGGATACAAATGAAATTAAACTGTTTATACCTCTTAGTATGCAATGGTTTTCTTTTAAAATTATCATTCTCTTTAAAAGTAGTGGATTTTGCTGGAGATTTGATTCTGAGCAGATGATTGATTGTATGTTTGTCATTGATGACAACATATAATACACAGTAGTAAGTCTCTATGTACTTATTAGAATGATGATATGAAGACTTGCATGGATAGATACATGTTGTTGACATGTTTATTATGTTATGTTCATACACATAGACCCAGATATGATGTTTCAGTAAAGTTATGTAATTCTGTTATTGGCAGTTACAGTTCTGGAAGTGTA
>MU225121.1:219901-233176 GCA_018584345.1 Thuja plicata
ACCAGATTAATATTTTCCCCATTGACACCTAGGTTAGCTAAGATATCCACTTCTTTGTTTCCTTCCTGATAGATATGCTCAAATCATGATTCTTGAAAATGGTCCACAAGATCTAGGGCTTCTTCTACCTTTGAGTTTAAGATCCAGTTTGGAGTACTACATTTTCTTAGCGCATTAAGAATAATTTTTTAGTCTCCTGCAATAATTAACTTCTGAATTCCATTCTCTAATCTTAGCTTGAGCCCTTCATTTAATTCCTTATGTTCCACTTGGTTTTTGGAAGAGATACCAAGCGGTTTAGCTCTTTTAACCGCCCAGTCGCCTTCTTCATTCTTGATGATACACCCTAATCCAGCTTTTCCTAGATTTCCTCTAGATGCCCCATCAAAATTTAATTTTATCCACCCACGTGGGGGAGGTTTCCATTTGCAAAGGGTTCTAGCTAACTTATTGGTTTTGGAGTATCTTAGTTGGGGTTGATTAAACCTTTCCAATTCTTCCTCATATTTGTGTCCCATTCTATAAATGATCCTTCTCCTTTGTGAGTGTTCCTTAGGTGATTCTTAGTAACTTCTATACTCCTCACTTCAATTTTTTTAAGCATGGATCCTCTCTCCATATTTATTTCCATAAATATCCTTCTATTTCGCTCTTTCCAGATTTCCCATACCAAGATAGAGGGATCTATCCTCCACATCTTTCTATATACTTTGGATCCATCATGGGGCCAATCATGCAAAAAGTTCCCAAAATTATCATTGAAAGAAGAAGCCCAATTGAATTTGTTACAAAGCCACTTCCAACAATAATTATAGAAAGGGAAGTCAAATAATAAATGTTTGATAGTTCCAGATGTAGATTTATATCAGATGCATCTTGAAGGGCCTTCAAATCCTAATTTGGTAAATCTATCAGATGTTAAGATTCCTTCTTGTAATGCAGCCCAAAGAAAAAACCCTACCTTGGGGAGACAGGCTGATTCCCAATGTAATTTTAGGGGTATACCAACTTTATTCCACTCTTGAGAGTTTATAATAATCTCATAACCTTTTTTGACACTATACTTCACATCTTTGGATGCACCCCAAATTAATCTATCTGGTCTGGCTTTGTGGTTAGTTTTCCTAGATTGCAGAAAGTTTTTGAAAGAAACTCTTTCTTCCTGAGATAACATGGTGTTTGATAAATTTTTCCATTTACATCCATACTTAGATTCCTCAATATAATCCTTGACATGAGTACCCCAACATTGGATGAGAATATTTTTGATATTGTTTGATAGATTATCTTTATCCGAGGAGGGGAGGCCATCCCAGGAGTCTTCCCAAAAGAGAGCCTCTTGTTCATCACCAATGTCCCAAGTGAGGTTTTTCACAATTAGATCTCTATTTTGTATTATAAAGTTCCAAAATTTTGAGGTTTTAGGTTGATTAATCATTCGGAAGAGGGTTGATGGAGTAGATTTATTTAGATATTTGTGGTATAATTTCTTAGCCCATTTGATATTGTTTTCTTGAAACATTCTCCATACTAATTTAGCACCTAGGGATTTGTTTTTTCATTCTAAATTTTTGAGGCCTTGGCCACCGAATTCTTTTGGTCGACAAATCTGGTCCCATTTAATCACTGCCACTTTATTTTTATCTTCAGAACCTTGCCAAAAGAAATTCTTCAATTTTTGGTTTAGTTGTTTGCCAACCCCTATGGGTAGAGGTAGACAAGACATATGGTACGTAGGGATTGTGGATAAGAAAACTCTAATCATAGTAGCTCTGCCAACTTTGTTGAGGTACTTCCCCTTCCAGCTCTCCAATTTCAAGTCTAGTTTGGATGCAATGTTTCTCCAAGTTTCTCCCTCTCTTTGTCCTTTTTCTAGATGAATGCCCATATATTTACATGGTAATTCTCCTTTTCCATATCCCATAATATTGCAAATATTTCCCTCAAGGTCAGGTGGTGTATTCAAGAAGAATATTTCAGATTTCTCAGCATTCACTTCCTAGCCCGATGCTTTGAAGTAAGTATTAATAATCCTTTTAAATTGGAGAGCTTTGGTACTAGATGAGACACTAGGGAGGATAGTATCATTAGAAAATTGTTGATGTGTAATGTTATCAACCTCATCAGTCACTTTGACCCCCTTGGTAACTCCTTCAGACTAAGCATGTTTGATTGACCTACCAAAGTCCTCAGCCATTATTATGAAAAGATAAGGAGAAATAGGGTCCCCTTGTCTAATACCTCTGGAGGAGTTAAAAAAACCCTTCGGAGATCCATTTATTAATACTGAGATTTTTGGAGTTGATATGCAGTTAAATATTAAATTAACCCATGGTTTAGAGAAGCCAAAGGCTCTCATATTTTTACATAAGAATCTCCAGTCGACTTTTTCATAGGCTTTCCGTATATCTAGTTTCATCAGCATACAAGGATCCTTATTTATTTGTGCTGAGTGTATTAATTCATGTATTATTATTATTCCATTGTATATTGATCGGTTTAGGACAAACCCAATCTTCTCTTCGCATATCAATTTATGGATTATCTTTTTGAGTCTATTTTCCAAAGCTTTGGACAAAATATTGTATATGGTATTACAAAGTGCGATGGGTCTATAGTCTCCAAGAGAAATCTAATCATTTTTTTGGAATGAGAGCTAAAAAGGTGTTACTGATTTCAGTAAGTAAGGTTCCTAAGTTCCTAGTGGCTTTAATCACTTCCCATAAGTCCTTTCCTATGAGGTCCCAACATTTTTGGAAGAAAAATGCCTGAAAGCCATCAGGGCCTGGAGATTTATCTGGGTTGAGCAAGAAAAGAGCTACTTTGATTTCTTCCATAGAGAATCTTTTGTTAAGGTTTGTATTGTCTTCATCCATAAGTATTCTGAAGTGATTTTATTTTTTCCTTCTCTTTCACTAGAAGTGGAAGTATCCACAAGTGTTTCCAATACTTTCTCTTCATATTTTGAATCGTTACCTTCATGATTAAATTGACTACTACCCTCCCTCCTAGTATTACTATCTTGACTTCTTGGAGAAGCTTCATCTATGTTGAGTTGATTTCCTTTCTTTCTCCATGACATATCCATCTTTGAAGTTGATGTAAAACCACCATCTAATGCAAGTTCAGGGTTCTTTTTATCTTTTGACCTAGTATTCATTTTGAAAGATATTTACTAACTTTTAGTGATCACAGAGATTTAGCTTTAGAGTCACCACCCAAAAATTGTTTGGGATAGATGAATACTTATCAAAATGACTTTATCAACTACAACTATTATTGTACTTTCCTTTTTGAACCTTAGAGATTCTAAATACTTCTGAAAAGTCTTTACAATCTCTTTCCCCAGTAGAGTTGCCAATTTGTTAGGGTTTTTTCTTGCTGAACTTTCAAGAGGTGCTTGAATACCTGATTAACTCTATGACTCCCAATATTTTAAATTAGTAATCCAAGCAAGAGAAAACTCTAATTGATGAGGGTTTATGATAATATTTGGGGAAACTTATTATCACCTCCTTCTTTTTAGGTTCCACAACACCCAGGCAGGTATTACCTATATATATAATTGTCGTGTCACAGTATTAGTAAATGTGGATATTGATTTGCTACTTATTTACTATATTATCTTGCAAATTACTCTTCATAAGACTGAAAACAACTTGACACAGAGCTCAACCATGAAAACTATTGAAATGATAACAACAAATAGTAGTACTTTAAGGATGTTCATCCTTCTTCTTTTTTAGTTCTCAGAACTTAGGAAGGGTAACCTATTTTAATCCTCTCTCAAAGGGATTAGTAAAATGAATTGTATATCTTGATACAATTACTTAAACTTATATGATCTAACTATAAATGTAAGAGATTTGTATATTTTGAATTACTTGGATGATGATAATCCACTTGACAGATTCTAGACCAGTGCCTATCCTTGGGCTACAGAGTCAAAGATGCAAATCCACAGAAAAGTAAATAAAGATACTATAGATTTCCTTACAACCTATATGAAACTCAAGTAAGATGCCTTACAAATTACCCTTTCATTTCCAAATTACTATATCAAATCCTTAGATATTGTTATGCTCCCTGAAACTACTCACAAAACTTAGTTCTTCCCTTGAAAGAAAATTGCACGCAATTAGATAGCTACATTGTAACCAATATGCTTAAAATGCCTTATAGATTAAACATAAAAGAGCATACACAATAAATAAAGAGACAACAACAATATAGAAGAGAAGCTGCACTGTATTTTATTTATATTCCTGATTCATACATATAAAGACCAAAAAGCTCAAATAAACTCAGACACAAATCTGTAGTCTGCTTACAATTATATTTCACCACCTTTTTTCATTAATAAATTGATCTATATATATATATTTAAACCATCTTGGAATCCTTAAGGAAAGGATAGAACAAGCTTCGGATAGTTTTAGATACCTAACCCTAAATACAGATAAAACAAAAGATAAGATAAACCAAGTGGTGGAAAGACAAAACAGAGGATGAAATCCAATATTCTATTTTGTCTTTATGTGATCTTCGACATCTTTGGTGTTGTATACTGAAGATAGTCTCTGATTTAATTTTGGTGATGACTAACCTACTTGTCTCCCAAGAAATCTCTACAAGGTGCTCTTACATTCCTTTATTCCTCATCAATTATGTCGAGGTCAATTGTGGTAGGCTTCTTCTTCTTAGGCTTTGTCATTATATCCCATGCTTCCACATCACTCTCTACAGGCCAACTAAAACTTTGAATGTCTTGTAATTGTGCTTTTTCCCTGTCCCACCTGGCATCTATAATTCCTTTAACATTTGTCAAAAATTTATTCATGTCAGTCTCAGCCTTGAATGCTTCATCCAGGATTTTATTGTAGCATTCCATATCTAAATATCCATTTGCAATAAATGCCTCTTTACTAGGCAACTTGTTGTCAAAATTTTCCTTCCAAGCCGCCCAAGCTTTGATTTGGTTGTCTTCTCCCTTGATTAGAGGAATGAATCTATTGAAATCTGCTCCAAACAAGCTCAATCTTGCCTCAATCTGATTTAACTTACCTTTGAAGAAAGGTAAAGTCACATTTATTTTGGCTATCTCTTCACCAACCTTGCCTACTATCTCTGGCAAATCCTACCTATGTGGCTATAAAGAGGCCAATATTTCAAAAATTTGTGTCTTATTTGACCAAGTTGAAAAATAAGGATTCAAAATATTAAGGTAACTAGTTACCTCAGCATGTAAAATAGGTAACTTATTATATGCAGCTAGTACCAAGTTAGTTTTATCTTTCAGGATATCTATCCTGTGTTGGAAAATATCTATCAATGGTCCATAGACCTTTTCATTACACTCGCTTAACCTTTCCCTTGATTTTGCATTGTTCCCTGTTTCCTTTGCCTGGAATTCTATATTTAAACTTTCATTGGGTGTGGCAGGGATAACTTCAGGCTTTTCTGCTAATTGCCTAGACAAATCCTCAACTGAATTTTCTAAAGTAGCACATCTCCCTATCCTTGGCCATGGCACTAGCTTCACTTATCAAAATATCACATTTCTAGGATAAATGCTTTGTTTTATCCTCATTCAGATGTGCCCAATGAGTTAATATCTGAGAAATCTCTAAGTCATCTGTGTTCTATACTGACCATACAATACGATTTCCTACCATGCTCTCTTGAATGTTTAGCAGAGTGGGTTTCTAATCTTTAGGAGCTAGGCTCCACATTGCAACTACTTGATATTTTGAATCATATCCAAACCCTTTGATCATCTCGCCAACTTGTACTTTAGATGTTAATTTCAAGTCTGGCTTCCTTCTGATTTGATCTATTATGAAGGTTGATGCTAGGTCCCAACCCTCAGCAAGTAACACACCGTTTCTTTGACCAACTTCCTGGCCTCCTCATGATTCATTTCTTCAGACTTAGGATAATATTTTTGTATCGCTAGGAGGGCCTCATTAGTGCCTGGTTCTCCTCCCTTCAATCTCATCTATTCAGTTACTTGTCTCTATTTATTCCATCTAAGGAAGTCTTTGAACTCCTAAGTTTTGATGAAACTATCATCATCAAGGAACTTTTGCTAATGGATAACTCTTTCATCAATACCAGTTAAGAGAGGTAATTCAATTTATTCTTCAAACTCTTGTTGTAGTTTCTTTCCTTTTCTAATCTCCTTCCTCAACTGATTGTCATAAGGCCTATCTCCAAGAATAAGGGCACTTACTCTATCCCTTTTCTTTTCTTTTCTTACATAATTTATAGCATGCGAAGCTTCACCAATGTCAACTTTCTACCTTTTAAGTGCAAGCTTATTAGTAGTCTCATGTTCTGGGACCTTTGTTAGGTCAACAGTATACTCCTGTCCTTCTGCTGCAATCTTTAATGGTACAACCTAGTAATCTAGGTGAGGTCTAGGAGAAGGACAACCTTGGTCACTATCATCATCATACTCTGATTTTGAATTTTCTCTATGTCTGTTTTCAGGTACCACTAGTGCTTCTTCTAGCTGATTACACAGAAGTGTGTGATTTTCAATCATTACATATAACCTCTTGAGATAAGGAAAATTAGGGTAGAATCCTCCAAAACTCATCCCTTTTCTCTTAACCTCCCTTTCCAATTCCATAAGTTCTTGGATTTTATCTACTCTTCTCACCACTTCTTCCTCCAAAAAAATTCTGATGGTATCCTCCTCCATACCCTCTTCATGTACATAGTTATATGGTATGGTAGGGGTTAGAAGCTTCTTAGCTCCCTCAACGAATCCTTCAATATCATTGTATCTGCACAAGGCCACACTCATCTTGTAATGACTCATCCAATTATTCATTAGGTCTATAGCCTTCTTTCCAATTAGAAACTGATACACTTTGAACTGTCTACGGGTAAATGTCCCTTTTCTATGTGGTCCCAAGTGTTCCTGATCTATCAACATTAGCTGCCAAATAAATTCCATCGCAGCTATCCTAGTTGGAACATGATATGGGAGAATGTGAGGAGGATGTGAACATCCATATACTCTTATCATTGTAAATTTTTTTCTGAGATAGAAGTCTGCCCAATTATGATCACCAGGCCACTTATCAACATACTCACATGGCCTCAAAAGTTGCAAAACTTTTACCTAGGTTACCTGATCTTGTTCACTCGTAAGCTTTGCATTATAGGGTACACAATCCAATTCTAAAATCCACAAAAATCTCAATCTTTAGCAGTGTAATTCCACACCCTAATCCAAAATTGAATGAGGTTGGGCTGATTGAAATGGAATGTTTGGGGATTCAAATTTTGTGTATCCATTATGGGATAATTTAAATAAAGCAATAAATGCATAAAAACAGAATAATAGAGAAACTTTAGCTCCTTATCCATCTTCTTGATAGCAACAAAACCCTCATGCATCCTATCAATAATATACTGGATATAGTCATAACTAGTGCTTGTATACACATCCTGTATATCTAAAACCATCATCAAAATACCTACATTTATTCTTTCTGCACCTCCATCCTTCCCTAGAACTCTACACAATGCATAGGAAATATATTTCATGTAATGGTTCAAATCTTTATAACAATAAGATGCCAAGCCAGCTATAGGGACAATATAATTCCTTGTCTTTTTTGGCATGTGTTTCTTTATTATGTTTCTGACAATCCCAGACTGCCTTTCATACCTCTCTTCTTGTTTTTTGAGGTTAATTTTAGTTGACGTTTGATAAGAAAGGTTAAAGGCTTGCATAAATTAATTTCTATTGAAAGCAAGTAAAATAGTCCCATCTCTTTTCTTAATTGTTTTACTAAGCTCATCATAATTTTTTGCTAGGGATAAAATAAAATCATCATCTACAAACACATTAGGAACTAATAACCTAGCCAGTCCACATGTCCAAGGATTCAAAATAAGCATAGCTCCATCGTAATTTTTATAAAAGTAATTAAAAAGAGAATAACCTGATGTTCCTGGTGTCTTTGCATCTCTGATGTTGGCCAACTCATCAATCAGGATATCATCATTTGCTCTCTTATTGTGTGTAGAAGCTGGCAATAATTTTAGGAACTCATCTGAATAGTTCCTCTTTCCCTTGGCATCATCATCTGCATCATCATTTTTTCTACTTGTTGAAGCGGTACTCAATGCTTGACTCATTTTGTTATGTTATGTTCTCAATTTCTGGTACCGATATTGAAACAAATCTATTACAGGAAACCCTTACTCTGAACTAAAATGTGTTGAAATAATTTGAGAGCACTGGAAATCACACCAATTACTTTGAATTTTACAAAAACTTAGCTCAATTCACTCTTCAGAAAGGGCAACAATTCTCACTTTTCTTAGACACAACAAACTTAAAAAATTCTTCGTTTCTAAAAAATCTGAATGCAAGGTAAGTGAAAATGAACACGATATCATCTATTTATGAAAAAATGCTCAAAGTACGTGGCTCATCATTGGAAAATACATCTTTTCTGCCTTCAATTTCACATACTGTGCCATTAATACAAATTCTAGCCGTAGCCCTTGATCATGACAGGCAATCTAATGACAAATTCATGAAAATTCCTTTTAAAATTGATCAAGGGTTAAGAACAATGATGCAAATGGCTCTTTTCATCAACTTTTCCACCTTGTTATTACTATTTTGACCTCCTATTGGCCAGTAACTCTTCAACTGTAACCTGTCAGCATCAGTTTTAACTTTTCCTCATTGTATTCATCATTTTCCTTATCTGGTGACCTAGCGACTGTACTTTATCTCGATGTCACTCAACATTTCTTTTAACTCTGAATTCTTTTAGAGATCCGGTGATAACATGTGTTCTTTTACTTTAGTTTAACCTTAGTAAGCTTCTGGTGATCATGCGACTGAATAAATCCAAGTCACTGAAAGAAAATCCTAACTCTGAGTTTAGCATGCAACATCTCGTCCACCATAGATTTCCTTGTAATCGGACATTTACTGCTAAGTCTCTTAACCATATTAATCCTTTATGAGACATCATGACTTAAGCTTATGTCTCTTAATCACTAAATAATTGTTACTTAACTATTTTATACTGGAGACTTGGCGATTATAGTTCAATGTTATATTTATTTCCTTTTGTCTCTAAGTCACTTAAAGAGATTACCTTTACCCTTTTCACCTGGAGACTTGACGACAACCGTTGATTTCTCATCTTTCATCATCTCACGACTCCGCTAAGTCTCTAAAAACTTTACCTTAACTCACTTTTTATCCCATGACTCAGCGATAATGTAATGTTTAAAACTCATCACCTAACTCTGATTTGATCTAGAGACACCGCGACCACAGTGTATCAAGGTTGCCAAAAAATTCTCTAACTGCAAGGCTTATTAGCAGACTTTCTGACCATCATTAGATCTTTCATCTGATGAATGGTTTCTGCTTGATCTCTTAACCAAAGTGGCATATTCCTTTTCTCTCAGAGACAACGCGATAAGAGTGTTCCGTTGAGTCTCTAAACCAAATGGAGTATTATTTCAACACTCAGAGACTTAGCGACCTGTCTAAAAAGCACATGGTTTATTTCATAACTTAAGCTTGAAAAAGGTAACATTAAAATATAACTTCAACTTGGAAACTAGGCCTTTTTTCATATTTTGAATGAAAATGACCCAAAGAATTAGGGTTTCTGGTCTTTCAAAAGGATTCTGAGGTCAACAAAATTATTTATACCAGGATATTACCATTTTCAACCATGGACAGAACTTTCAGGGTATAGGAAAAGTAAGCACTCTCAAAATTTTCAGGGAAAACTTCAAAATAGGCAAAACAACCAATAATGGCTCTATCTTTGGATGGTTGAACGCAAGTTTATGGCAAATAATTGATGACATGTAACTGATTGAATGTTTGATAATGTTAAGTTGAAGATGATGCAAGACATTAAATCAGTTAATGGTTTGTATTGTCATTGATGTCAACTTGATATCATCTGTACGGTCATGTACATAATGCCAAAGATTTTAGAGAATCAATGGAACAGAGATTATGCTTTCAACAATGCATAAAAGTCAAGTATTCACTAAGTGACAGACAACACTGACGGAGTGCACACCATTGGTAAAGGTAAAGAAAAAAAGTCATAGTGATACCCGATGAGCAGAAGACAATATTTCTCGACGAAGAAAAATCATAAGTGATACCCGACGAGCTGAAAATAGAGTTACCCGACGAGAAAAATCCAATGATGCTCAATAGACGGAGATCCCAAACCTGACTGGAGTCACACCAATGGAACTAGAAGTTATCACTGACGACTAACTGCAGATTTGACCGACAGAATAGAGAGTTTAGAAAATGACAAAAATATCTAGCTGGCAGAGCTTAAGAATAGACTTAACTGGTTGTTTTCTTTTTTTTATTCGACCAGAGTTAAGTAATTGATTTAAAGAATATTTGTACAATTGGAAAAAATATAACTATGAGATAAATAAGGAGTTAAAGCTTTAAATCAAATTGGCTGGATTGTTTTTCACGACAAGAAACAAGAATCAAGAAACAATGACTATCATGTCTATATAAGAGACAAGCATAATCCATTTATATAATCACATACACAGGAAGGGGAGTGAATAGAAAAAGGATGCTGAAGAGAAACTAATGAAGAAGAAATTCATATAGTCCTGATCGATCAAGCTGAAGGAGAGCTAAAGAATTTTGCAGCACCAATGAACAGTGAAGCACAACATCATAGAGTAGAAAGTCTAGAGCACAAAGAATTGAATTGATACATTGATCAGAGAGGTATTGTACTTAAATAGATTTGAAAATCTACAATTCAAGTTGCATTAGAAATAGGTCATTATGTTTCAGTTTAACCATTGAAGCATTAAGCCTCTTAATAGAGTAGGACTTAATAGTCTTCTATATATTAAGGTACATCCCAAGGAGTACCAAAAAGGTTGATTCATTAAAGTAGCACTAGATTTACCTAAAGCCTATTGACAGTCTAAGAAGGAGGCTAATTCAAGGATGGTAGAAAACTGACTTTCCCGATACTAAGTGACAACCTCTATGTATAAAATCCTCTAACAAGGTCATACCTAAAAGTGTATTTGTAACCTTTAACAGGGTTGGCTCCTAATAGGGCTCACTTTAGAAGAGTGAAAATTTGGGGTATCGGTCCCAGTGGTTTTTCCCTTAACAGGGTTTCCATGTTAAAATCCATGTGTTATGTGTGTATGGTTATTACTTTACTATTTTACATTTCACATATGCAATTCTGGATTGATTGGTATACTCTACATATTTACTGAGTGTCAGTAAATAAGTTTTGTTTCTTATCGGTTATCAAGGAGAATAAGGACATACAAGGAAAACTGACAGATAGTTAAATCATTATTAGTATTTCATGGCATGCATCTTGTAGGGACTTAATAATCTGAGATGTATTTGATTGGTGGTTAAATTTTAAAGGATAAATTTTTAGGCCACTGATTCACCCCTCCCGCCTCTCAATTATTACTAACAATTGGTATCAGAGCTTGTGTGCTTAGAAGGAAGGTTTCAAGACCTAAGTAAAGATCACAAGATGAATAGATGAAATGTGCCCACATTGAACAAAGACAACTTTGCTTCATGGAAAAGAGGGATAAGACTCCACTTATCAAGTATTGGTAATGATGTTACTCAATACATAGATATTGAATATGTGTTGCCTGTAGGAGTATTGATAGTAGATCAATTGAGAAAGAAGTATGAGCATAACTGCATGGTTATAGAGCTTTCTTCCTCATTCTTTGATGCTAACTTTGAAGATGTCAAGGAATGCAAAATTGCAAAGAAAATGTGGGACAAACTGAAGCTTGTACATGGAGGTGATGCAAATGTTCTAAGAGCCAAGGCAGAAAGCCTTAGAGGAAAGTTTGATGATCTCAGAATGAAAGAAGGAGAAAACATCACATAGTACAACACAAGAATAAAAGAAGTAGTCAATGCTATAGGAGGTGTTGGAGGTACACTTGAAGAAGAAATAGTGGTAAGTAAAATCTTAAGAACCTTATTGACTGTATATGCTATTAGAGTTTCTACTATTCAAGAAATGAGAGCAGTAGAAAAAAATACAGTTACTCTTGATAGTTTAATTGGTAGAATGATTTCATTTGAGATTAATAACTTTGACAATAGTGTCTTACCAAGTTTAGAGTCTAGATTTAAGTCTTCTATGTAAATAAGCAAATCCAATCATAGATACTCATCTAGAAGGGACAGTGAAAGTGAAAGTGAAGAAGAAGATCTAGATGAAATAGAAGCACTTATGGCTAGAAGAATATAGAAAGGCAAAGGTAAATACAAAGGCAAGCTACCACTTGTATGCTTCAATTGTAAAGAGATTAGACACTTTGCTGCAAGATGTCCAAACAAAAGAACAGATGACAGAAGTAATGATAGATCTTTTGAAAAGAAATCTGACAGAGGTGATAACAAAGATTACAGAGGTTACCGACAATCATAAAGAAAGGATACCCGAGACTACAAGGATAAAAGAAAGAAGGCTAGCTACCTAGCTGCTTGCAAAGATGAAGATACTGACACAAAACTTGATGAAGACATCGAGATGGTATTTGAAGTTGTGAAGGATGATTAAGATGAAGATGAAAGGTATGAATAAATTACACTCATATCTAAGGTTAGTAAGAATAATATATGGATTATAGATAGTGGCTGCACTCACCATATGACCAGTGACAAAGAAAAGTTTAACACTTTTGAATATTATAATGGTGGTATAGTAAGAATGGGAAATGATACACCTTGTCCATTTGAAGGTAAAGGAACAATAATGCTGAATAACCTGATTAAATGTGAAAATGATTATTGGGTAAAAGGATTAAATTATAATCTATTGAGTGTTTCTCAGCTGAATAATTCAGGTCACAGAGTAGCATTTGAAAACAAGAAGGCAAAGATCTTCAATGAATCAGGAAAACTGATTGGTACCGGTGAACAGACTAAAGGTAACTTATTCTATCTGAATGATACTAACACCACTCGCTTAAGGACTAGAAATGAAGACATATGGTTGTGGCACAAAAGATTGTTTCATGTGAATTTTGACAACATGATGAAAATAAGCAGAAGAAGAAGTGTAAGAGGCTTACCAACGATTACAAAGCCAGACAACATCATGTGCAAAAATTGTCAAAAAGGTAAAATGTCAAAGTCTAGTTTCAAAAGTAAAACCCATACATCTGATGATATTCTAGAATTAGTCCATACTGATTTATGTGGACCTATGAGGA
>MU225121.1:329693-341679 GCA_018584345.1 Thuja plicata
TTCGGAAGAGGGTTGATTTAGTAGAGTTGTTTAGATATTTGTGGTATAATATCTTAGCCCATTTGCTATTGTTTTCTTGAAACATTCTCCATACTAATTTAGCACCTAGGGATTTGTTTTTTCATTCTAAATTTTTGAGGCCTAGGCCACCGAATTCTTTTGGTCGACAAATTTGGTTGTATTTAATCAGTGCCACTTTATTTTTATCTTCAGAACCTTGCCAAAATAAATTCTTCAATTTTTGGTTTAGTTGTTTGCCAACCCCTATGGGTAGAGGTAGACAAGACATCTGGTATGTAGGGATCATGGATAAGACAACTCTAATCATAGTAGCTCTACTAGCTTTGTCGAGGTACTTCCCCTTCCAGCTCTCCAATTTCAAGTTTAGTTTGGATGCAATGTTTCTCCAAGTTTCTCCCTCTCTTTGTCCTTTTTCTAGATTAATGCCCAGATATTTACATGGTAATTATCCTTTTCCATATCCCATAATATTGCAAATATTTCCCTCAAGGTCAGGTGGTGTATTCAAGAAGAATATTTCAGATTTCTCAGCATTCACTTCCTGGCCCGATGCTTTCAAGTGAGTATTAATAATCCTTTTAAATTGGAGAGCTTTGGTACTAGATGAGACACTTTGGAGGATAGTATCATTAGAAAATTATTGATGTGTAATGTTATCAACCTCATCAGTCACTTTGGCCTCCTTGGTAAGTCCTTCATACTGAGCACGTTTGATTGACCTACCAAAGGCCTCAGCCATTATTATGAAAAGATAAGGAGAAATAGGGTCCCCTTGTCTAATACATCTGGAGGAGTTAAAAAAACCCTCCAGAGATCCATTTATTAATACTGAGATTTTTAGAGTTGATATGCACTTAAATATTAAAGTAACCCATGGTTTAGAGAAGCCAAAGACTCTCATACTTTTACATAAGAATCTCCAGTCGACTTTGTCATAGGATTTTTGTATATCTAGTTTCATCAGCATACAAGGATCCTTATTTATTTGTGTTGAGTGTATTAATTCATGTATTATTATGATTCCATCGTATATTGATCGGTTTGGGACAAACCCAGTCTGCTCTTTGCATATCAATTTATGGATTATCTTTTTGAGTCTATTTTCCAGGGCTTTGGACAAAATCTTGTATATGATATTACAAAGTGCGATGGGTCTATAGTCTCCAGGAGAAATCTAATCATTTTTTTGGAATGAGAGATAAAAAGGTGTTATTGATTTCAGTAAGGTTCCTGAGTTCCGAGTGGCTTCAATCGCTTCCCATAAGTCCTTTCCTATGATGTCCCAACATTTTTGGAAGAAAAGGGCCTGAAAGCCATCAGGGCCTGGAGATTTATCTAGGTTGAGCGAGAAAAGAGCTACTTTGATTTCTTCCATAGAAAATCTTTTGTTAAGGTTTGTATTGTCTTCATCCATAAGTATTCTTGGTATAGCTTCTAACATGTCATTTTGAGCCCCAAGATCCAAAAATTCATGATTGTTTAGAATATCCGTATAGTAATTGATGAAGGTTGCAGCAATTTGGTTTGGGCTTTTCAGTTTTGAGCCCGTTTCATCACGGATTTTGGTTATTCTATTTATGTTGCGCCTATTAAGAGTACTAGAGTGGAAAAAGTTAGTGTTTCTATCTCCTTCTTTTAACCAAGTCTCTCCCTGTTTTTGTTTCCAAAATATTTTTTCTTTAAGTAGAATAGATTCTTGTTTATTCAATAATTATTTTTCTTTGTTGTATTCTTCATCCCTCATTCCATTTTATATCATTTTAGTGTTTAATTCCTTTATATCTTCCCCATTTTATAATTTTTCTTTAGAAATGTTTTTAAAGCTTTTGTTATTCCATTTTATTATTTTTTCTTTTACGCTTTTTAGTTTTACCACGAAACAAAACATTCTAGATCCTTCAAAAATCTCTTATTTCCACCATTGTTCTATTTTTTTATAAAGCTATCATCCAGAAACCACATTTTTTCACATTTAAAGGGACATTTGATTGGTTTCTATTATTCTTTGATTTCAATTTGAATGGGGTAATGATTTGAGCTGGAAAAGGGTAAAATTGTTGCAGGAATTGACATATTAAATAAGCTGATATCGCCTCGTAAGATAAATCTATCCAATCTCTTTGCAATATAACAAAAGCCTTTCCTTTTGTTGTTCCATGTGTACAGTCCATTAGATGTTGGGATGTCCATATGTGAATTTCTCATTGTCCAATTTTTGAAGTCAATTGTTTCTTGTGATTCAGTTTGTATTCCTCCTGTTTTTTTCCCTGATGGATAAAATCACATTAAAATCCCCCCCTAATATGATGTTATATCGTGATTCCATGTTCATATAATTGCTTAATTCTATCCAAACAACATCTTTTCTTGTTGTGGATGTGGGTTCATAAACGTTGATAATAATGAATTGAATGTTATTCCTGAAGCTTCTGACCATACCTGCCATCCAATTGGTGTTTGTCATAAGCAGTGTAAAGTTCACTTTTCTGGAGTCCCAAATAATACCTAGACCTCCTGATGCTCCCAATGATTCGGTGAATTTGCATTTCCAAACTCCTAAGATCTTTTTAACTTTTTCCCCTTCCTCCTTATTAAGTTTTGTTTCCTGTAGTAAGTTTATTTCTAATCGAAAGAGTGTTAAATTGCGCTTAAGAGAGCGCTTCTTGTTACGGGAATTTAAACCCCTAACATTCCACGATGTTATTTTCATGATGCTAGGGGAAGGACCTTCCCCTTCCCAATGTAGAGCATGTCACTAATTTTGGTTTGGTTTTTCGCCTTGCCAACAATAGATCTAAGTTCTGTAAGGCTCTTTCTACCTCTTTTCTTGCTATTTTCTCCACATTTGGGTTTGTCTATTCCTTTCAAATTAGTAATTATGCCTAAATTATCTTGATTTTTTTTTTGCATTGGCAATACTCAAAGCAATCTCTTCATCCTCTCTTTCTTCTTCCTCATTACTTATTTCTTCCATAATTTTCTCACTTAGATGATGGTTGTAGGACCCTGGGTTTAGACCCATAAGACTTGCCACATTATCTATGCTATTTATTTCACTGTCACATTTCTAATTTTCTATATATTCCTCCGGCTCTTGGACACCAAATTCTTCCCAATCTTGACACTTGTTAAAATTAAGCTCTAGATCATCTAAGACATCAGAGGAACCCAATTTTAGAATAGTATTTACCTCTATTGGAATTTTAATTGAATTTAAGTTCTCTGAAATATTGGTATCCTGCCCAGATAAAAATCCCTTTGGATCTTTGAATACTTTTTAACCATTCTCTGGGGTTTGCCATAATCTTAAATGATTATTATTTCTACAGCAAGGGAGAAAAAAATAGGAATCTGTCTCATGCTGATCAATATATTTTGGTCTAGGTATATCGAAAGGAGAGGAGGAAACAATTAGAGAGTCATTTACCTCTGTTGTGGGAATGCATACCACCCAATCCTTTATCAATGCCTGTTTTTTATGTATTTCCTTGTTCTCTACCTCATTCTCATTGTGAGAAGTAATGAAATTGTCAATCTTGACAGGGATCAAATTCCCACCTGAAGAGTCAGTCTGTTTGGACTGGGGAGATATCCAGTTAGAATCTAGACTTTGCGGAGTGTTGGGGTTTTCATGGTTTAAATGAGGGTTGTGTTCTAAATATTGTTTTGTATTGGCAGCATGGGTGACACAAACCTGAGAGGGGGACTTGATAATATTGGAGACTGGAAAGGCTGGAGACTGTAATATAGCAGTTCCATCCAGGATTTCCTTACGAGCTTCCTGCTAAATAATTAGTTGGTCACTAATATCATTATGAATCAAGGTTAAATCGTTAATAAGTTGCCCATGCATTTCTAAGTTTTCTTTAATGTCATTAAGGAATATATTCTGGGCTATACATTGTTGGGAAATATTTTGGTCTTCCACCATTAATTTTTCCACTTGTAATACTTCAGTTTCCCTCTTTTCCTTCAAAATGAAATCTTGATTTATTGCTTCCATCTTCCCATTTTCTTTGGTGTGTGTAGATTCATTTACAAGCAGTTGGTTTTCAAAAATCTCTACTATTTCTCCTTCTTCTCTATCTTCCATGCTTGGAATAGTAGAAAAGGAATTTTGGTGTGGAGAAAGATGAGATATCTTAGTTGCTTGATCTTCACCTTAGATCTTCTCATTGAATTTTTGTGTTTGTATATCTTCTAACAAACTTCATTTTATTCTTATGCTCATCATGGCTTCACATTAAATTTGATGTTATCATCATTTACAATCAATATCTTGTACTTGGTAAACTTTCTTTGCAACTTGATAATTGTCTTCATTCACTACTCAGTGTCTAACTCATCTTCAGTGCTCAGTTTGTTAGAGTTGTTAAAGAAATTAGGGCTTCCATGGCAGACTTTCAAGATTTACAGAGAGTTTCATGTCTTTTTTTGTGTGAAAGGGTTGCAGAGAGGTGTTTTAGTCATGTTTTGTTCCCTTTTGGTTGCCTCTATGGAGACCTAATAGTCTCTTAGGTCTTTCTGTCTTTGTTGGTTTGTTTTGTGTTTTAACGCCTCAATTCATATATCCCACATTGGATGTGCGGTGAAGTAACTTAACATTTTTATACCCAAGCCCATAATAGGTTAAGTGCCGAAAGGAAAGCACCTTTTTGGCTGACATTCTATGAAGTGTTTTTGTTAGTGGTAGTCAACTAGCAGACAAGGTGGATAATTTTGTGGGCACGTGCTTAGATGAAAAGTTTCATGAGGTGACAGGTGGTAGCATGGTGCAATGGCGCAATTCTAGTCATGGTAGGTCTAGTCAAATCATGTAATGGCATGGGTGTGACATGAGGAAGGTTTGACAAGTGGCGGGCCAAGTTGGATGGACACGCAATAGAGATCCCAGCGAGTAAGGTGGTTCCATGTGGCACAGTCGGTAGGATGGTTAGGTGGGATAGAAAGATGGATCAAATCAGATGGTGACATGTGGTGGTGAATGGAAAAGGATTTTGAAAGGCAGATCTAGATCCAACGGTAATTGGCTACTGCGTGAAGGAAATATGTGAGGAAGATAAGCATCATGCGGTAGTGAAATGCTTGACACGTGTCCAAGGTTGAAATTAAAGAGTGTGGGGCCTACACGGGAAAAGAAAGATAGGTGGTTCTGAGGCTCAGTGGGATGTTTCCACATGGATGTCAATGAGATTTGACCAGGCAAAGATAAATTTTATTTTTACTTGATGTCCTTATAATATAAATTTCATCGATGACCCTTTTTTAAAGTTTTGAAAAACATCTTAATCTTAGCTGTTGATGTGTTTGGCACCAAAGGAGTTAGCTGTTGTAATGGATATTTTAAATTTTCAAATGTCTCTGCACATTTTATCATGGTGCTATGTTCTCAGACTTGCAGGGGAGTGGCTCAAGGTCTTCTTGGCCCATGTCTATCTTACAAGCATCGTTTGTGTGCCTGGGGTTGTGTTCTCTTTGGTTCTGAACGCTTTCAATGTAGCATGGTTTTTTATGGATCTGTAATCTCATTTTTTATTTTGGGATGTTTCTTCCATGTCATAGTTGTTCTGCATTGATGAGATTGGATCTTTGCTTGTAACTTGGCAAGTGATTTGTCAGGACAGATCTTTTATGATCTTTTGGAGAAAGATTGAGTTGTGAGATAGGATTGTATTAATTGCTTGGAAGGACAGTTTTTGAGAACCCTCTCCTAGGGTCTCCTCCTTTTTAAGGGCTTTCCTTTCTTTGTTTTAGGGGTTCCATAAATTTTTGACCCTAAGTGTTGGCTCAAAAGTTTGAGTTCTAGGGATATATCAGATTTGTATTAGATTGTAATTCATGATAAGATAGATACTTCTTGATCTTTTGCAAGTTATTGAATAGTGTAGTTATTCAATCATATTGTTACCGATTTGGACTCATTATACTTAATACAATTTTCTCAGTTTCAAGTCTCTCCTTGGATTTCATTGTATGAGTTTTGGATTTTCTAGTCCAATACATAGAGTTAGCTGTGTGTATGCTCCATTCCATAGTTCTGATTTAGGATCAAATTAAACATGATTTGGGTGAAACATAGATTCATTTGATGTATATGCACAGGGATCTTATAAGAAAGTGTGTGATCTAAGATACTTGTATTTATGGCTATGAGCCCTTGCCAATAGGTTGTCTTTTGTTTCAGTACTTGGATTGAAGAAGTTTCCCAATGGATAAGGCACTGATCAAAAGCTATTCTACTCTTTGTTGATGCATGTATGATAGAATTTGGTTATATTTTGCAAATTTACATCAAAACCATTTCTAAGTTGTTTCACATCCTATGGTTGTTGGTTGTATGTCCTACATGGTAATAGAGAGTAAATGAATGTCTGATTAGTATTTAGCTTTTTCTTACCATCATCTTTTGTTGTAATTGAGAGTGATAAAGAGTTGTAAAGAGTTGTATGTTGTATGGATTAGGTGCACCCACCTTGGTTTTGCAGAGCCATAAGTGTAGAAGGAAGTCTTGTCCCTATAGTTGGTCTAGTTCCCTTGTAGAGCTCCTATACTTGGAACTAACCACTCCTAACATCAGTCTCAAGGTATATTGGTGGCTTTAGATAGAATAAACATTTTTCAAACACCAAAAAAATGGTGACTCTTCTGGGGATAGAGTGTAGAATAGTGTCCTAACTGACCAATAAGTTGACCATTGGAATTATGAGTTACCTTCTATTTTCCCTGTGTTATGTTAGTGTTTTTTATGTCATTTTCATTCTGGTAAGTGTTGTATTTTCCCAACTTGTTGGGTGGTGACTCTGAGTTTTCTCGACAGCAGTGTTGATTAACATATTTCAATTTTCACACACTTTATTAATATGAGTCATAGGAACACAAGAGCTTGGGTGAAGAGACATCCTGAAGACAAGATGGAGGATGAGTTTCTAACTACCTCTAAGGCTAATCATCCAAGGAAAGGAAATAAAATTAGGATAGTCCCTAAAAATGAGAGACAAGTGAAGAATACAAGAATAGAAGAACCAATCCAGCGTAGTCATGAAGGCAATGCATCAGAGTATGAAGAGGTTGCTAATTTGGGATTGGGTGCTTATGAAGATTATCACTCTCCTAGTGAGAAGGAAATTGCTGAATCTGATACTACTCTCCCTAATTCTAATAGTGTAGCTGAAGAGATTGCTAAATTGCATAGGAGAATCCATGAGAAAATTGCCATAAGACAGAGAAGAGAAAAGGAAAAAGAAGATAAGATCATACATGAACAAATTTTTCTTGAGAAAAAGAAATAGAAATTGCTGAGGTTGGAGGCAATGAACTAGGTTAATGAACCTAAACAAGCTAAAGAGGAACATGTCATACATCCAGTGCTTACTACCCAAGAACCAAGAAATAAGGGTAAGCAAATGGTGACAAGTGTTCAAATAGATGAACCCAGGAATTCCAGGTTCTATTAGATTGGATGTCCAAGTTGGATATTGATCTAGAAAGGGATAGAATGGAGAAAGAAATCATAGCTAAAGAACTTGAAAATGCCAAGTTGGAGGATGCTCCTTTACAAATGAAAAAGAAGATGGATTTTCTCAGGAAAACTTCTAGGCCTACCGGTACTAAAGAATCTACAACATCACATGCCAAGGCATATGCTTCTCAAGATGACAAACCTTTTCCAAGGATAACAATTTATGCAGAAAGGTACAAACAATTCTCTTTCATTAATGTTCATGGTTATCCAAATGTAGTTCCAAATGAAATCAGAGATAAACTTCCCAAGTTTGCTGGGAATAATGTTATTACTTGTGAAGAACATATGAAAAGTTTTATTGATATGATGGATGACTATGAGATCATGCATGAGGATGTAATAATGAAGCTATTTGTGCAATCTCTAGTTGAAGATTCTAGGGACTGTTTTAGGGGTTTGTCTTTTGGCTCTATAGGATCTATGGATGAGTTAGAGAGTTTTTTTAAGGAAAAATATGGCATGATAAGACAAATGAAGGTTTCATGTTAAATGAGTTCAATAACATCAAGAAACATCAGAATGAGGATGTTGCTTAATTTAATACAAGATTTTAGAAGGCCATGCATAAATTGTTCCAAGTTTTAAGGCATGATGATAAGGTTTGTCTTGCCACCTATTTGAATGCTTTTGATTCAGAAATGGGTTATCTCCTTAGATATAAGAATCCTATAACTCTCAGAGATGCATATAAAATAGCAATGAATATTGAGACAAATAGGAGAGTGTCAGGGAAGTTAGGTAGAAGAGAAGATTGGAAGCCTGCTAGGAAAGAATAAGATAGGCCTTATGCTACTAAGCCTAAAGATGAAGTAAATATGAAATAGATTCTAAGTGCCATTAAAGATTTGAATCCTGCAGACAACAAGACTGTTAGGGTTCCAAATAGTGATAGCAGGCCTATCACCAATAATTTTAATAGGTAGCCAAGGATGCAGAATTATCCATATACTACCCAATGGAAAGATGGGAATCCCATTTTCCCACAAAGAAATGACAAGCCTAATGGTAACACTCCTAATCCTTTACAAGTAAATTATGTCAATACATGTGATGATGTTTCATGGTGCATGACTTGCCAATCCCCACACAACCCTGATTATTGTGCAATTTCTTTAAACATATCTGCAAGTGAGGCACAACAAGAAAGAGAAGAAGAGGATGAACTATATGATGATAGTGCTTGTGCAATGACTTCTTCACTTTTGAGGAGTGAAGATGAATTTGATGAAGGAAATGGAGGTAAATACTTGTTTTCATATGATGGAGAAGAAGAAATTATTGATGACATTAGGTGCAATGCTATAAGGGGTAATGAACATTTTGTAGTAAGAAGACCCTCAGATGAAGAAATTGCACAAATTACTACAGACATGGTTGCTCAAGCAAGGAGTAACTACAATTTGAGAAGAAAAATAGTGGGAAATGCTGATAGCAAACCCTCTGGTGTTTTTTTTAGACAAGCAGGAGCAAACACTAAGCAAGAAATAGGAAAAGAAAAGCTTGTTGAAAGTATCAAGAAAACAAAGGTCAGGAAAGGAGATAAGCTTGATAATCCAAGTGTTGTCCACAAGGTAAAAGTAAACACACCAAAAATAAGTGCTCCATCTATTCATGAGGATAGCAGAAAGATTGAGCCAAGCCTTGCTACTCAAGTTGAAAATGAGAATGTTATTACTTTGAAGCAAGGTTTGAAATATAATCCAGTTGATATGGGAAGTTTTTGTCACAAATCACAGTCAATTATCCACTCTTGGAGATGATGAGGATTGAGGAACAAAAGGAAAAAACTTTAACATGGGTGGGCAACATCTCTTCTACAAGAATGAAGGAGCAGGAAGAAGTTGAGAAAATCAAAAGATAAATATGATAACGAAGTGAAAGAATCAGAGGTGATTGTCTCAAAGATCCCTCAAGTTTTCTTAAGTACAAATCATGTGAGCACTCCTTTGGGAGTTTTAGATCCATTATTCTTCTCTTTGGTCATAAATGGTAAGAGGCTAGAGAATTGCATGATAGATTCTAGGGCATCAAATATTGTCATGCCAGCAGAAATCATGAAGTCATTAGGACTGCAGGTTGATTCTCCTCATGGGAGATGTCAAGCAATGGACTCTAGAGAAGTACTTATCATAGGTACCATTAAGACTCTTCCTTATAGACTTGTTGCTATTGGAAAGTGACAATGCAAGCAATTGTTATTTTTTCATTGTTGTCAAACCTTGATTGGTGAGACTATTGTTATCTGTTTGAGTACCATATCTATTGTTGATGAAGAAGATTTAAAAAGAAGACCAAGTGAATGGTTGAGTTAAGGAAAATAAAAGGGTACTTGATCAGTTGGCACTCTGGCAAAGTAATTAGTTGTTTATCTTTCAAAGATAGTTTTTCTGGCTATTCTGTGCTGAGCAAAGTTGCTTATGCCGAGCAATGTTGCTTGTGCCGAGAAAAGTTGTTCGTGACGAGCAAAGTTGTTCAATGTCGAGCACCCATGAAAATTTTAAGTGAAAATAGTGATGTTGGCCGACTTACATTAATTGGATTAATGATGAGATTTGAGATCTTTGGCTGACTTAGTTAATTTTATTGGGATATATAATGTTAATTAAAGATTGATCCACATCATTTAATGTATGGGTAACTATAATTAATGCATGGTTTCAAGATTTAATTAGAGACTACTTTGGAGAAGTAAATGTAATGCAAAGATGGAATGATCTGTTGGATCTGACCTAACCTAAGATCTACGATCTTGTTTAAGTAGAAAAATATTTATCTGACCTAGATAGAGAGGTATATGATAACCTCAAGGGGTTATTCATAAAGTGTGGATAAGTGGATGTGTATGCAAGAGGTTTGCATTGTTGATTTACTATTTGGCATGATCTAGCAGAGAAGGCTAAATATAGAAGCAGAGAGTTGCATGTGTGATTGCTTGACAGATTTCCAAGCAGATTAGAAGGTTGAAATGACAATGCAGGCTATCCAGTAAGTTAACATTAGAGCTATAATTGGATCTAAATTTGCAAAGTAAGTTGTATGTACTAGATCACAACTGCTGATTACTTTCTTACCATTGTATCAGTTAAATCCTTTAACAAGGTTGACCTAACAGTCATTTGCATAAATCCTCTAACAAGGTGACATTCAGATTGGAATTTTCTAAGTCCTCTAACAAGGCAACTCCTGACAGGGTGATTAAATCCTTTAACTAGGTCACACCTAGTAGTGTGTTATTTTAACCTTTAACGGGGTTGGCTCCTCATAGGGCATCACTTTAGAAGAGTGAAAAATTGGTAGCATGTTACTGGTGGTTTTTCCCATATTGGGTTTCCACATTAAATACTGGAGTCAACTTGTGTGAATGCTTATGGTTTGTTTTACTGTTATGTTTCTACAAGCTAATTTCAATTGACAGTAAATTGCATGATTAAAGTTGCTAACTTATGCTACTGCTGCTGAGTAGATCTGAAATATAGAAAGTTTTAATTTGCTACATCTAGACCTGAGGATAACTGATTCACCCCTCCCGTCTCATTTATTCTAAATTCATTCTAACAATTGGTATCAGAGAAAAGTTCTCCTGAAAATAGTTTGAAGGTACTTGGAGCGAAAAGATCAAGATGTATAAGAAGGAGGTT
The DNA here is from genome assembly GCA_018584345.1 of Thuja plicata. Taxonomy (NCBI): domain Eukaryota; kingdom Viridiplantae; phylum Streptophyta; class Pinopsida; order Cupressales; family Cupressaceae; genus Thuja; species Thuja plicata. The sequence goes on from MU225121.1 coordinate 340,875, forward strand.
CCTAAGCTAAACAAAGATAACTTCCCTACATGGCAGAGTCTGATGAAACTACATCTGGCTGGTATTGGAGATGATGCTAAGTGAATTATTGAACATGCCTATGTACCACCTACTAATCCTCTCACAACTGCACAAGTAAAAGAAAAGCAAGAGCACAATCAAGAAATGTTGGAGATCACCTCCTCATTGAGCTATTCAGAGTTTGATGATATAAAGAGCTGCTCAAATGCAAAGGAGATGTGGGACAAACTTAACTCTGTCTATGGTGGAGACACAAATGTGCTGAGAGCTAAATCAGAAAGTATAAGAGGTAAGTCTGATGAGATGAAAATACAAGAAGGTGAAAATGTCATTCAGTACTATGGTAGAGTAAAAGAAGTTGTAAATGCCATTAGAGGGGCTAATGGAACAATTGATGAGAAAACCATTATGAGAAAGGTACTGAGAACTTTACTTCCTGTATATGCTATTAGAGTTTTTGCAATTCAAGAATTGAGATTTACTCCTAACAATAATCTGAATCTAGAAAATCTGATAGGCAGACTCACTGCATTTGAAATGTCAAATTATGATAACTATAATCCACAAGGGATTGATTCTACCTTTAGATCACAGCTGGTTCTCAATAAATCTAAGAAAGGAAAGAAACATGTGGACAGTGATAGTGACATTTCTTATGATGATCTTGAAGAACTTGAAGCACTTATGGCAAAAATACTATCCAGAGGAAAAGGAAAATACAGAGGTAAACTTCCTATTATTTGTTTTTCATGCAATAAAATTGGTCATATAGCTGCTAGATGTC
>MU225121.1:373295-386877 GCA_018584345.1 Thuja plicata
AAAGCTTGGATAGAGAACCATGAGATGATATAGTTTTTTTAGTTTCAATTCTTAGATTAACTTGTTTATCTTTCCATAGAATTGTTGCTTACATTCTTAATTTCATGAAGGTGTATTTTCTTACACATAATGATCATAGCCACAACATACATCTATGGATCAGACAGAGAGTTTCATGCAAAAGGACACAAAAGAAAGAATTTAGTTATGAAGAACTAAGATTCAAGGCTACCGAGAAGAACAAAGGTATTATCCATCACTATAGGTGATACATACACTATGTGAACTTAAAGGATCTATAATCATAAATTCAAGATTGCCTACCATCAGGTCAAAAAATATTTTTGACTACTCTCTAACAATTGTAGAAAATAGAAGAAATCCTTTAAGAAGGTAGACTTAACAGTCTTATTGTAAATCTCTTAACCAAGTGCACACTTAACAATGTTGTTAAAATATATTAACCGAGTAGACTTAACAAGTCTAACATGTTACTCCTAACAAGGTAAGATCATCAGAAGTGATCACAACTTGTAGCCTTAACTGACACCTTCCATTCTACAGATAGTGAAGCTTTGTGGGTTTCATCCCCACTAAAATTTTTACCTTCTAACAAGGGTTTTCTATGTTACCAATTCTTGTGTTATGTGTACACGAATGTTTCTATGATTGTTTACATGCACTTACAATTATGTTATGATATTATATGCATAAGGTGCAAAGCAATATGGTCGATAATGCAAGAAAATATTACTTAGGTTAATTGATAAAAAAATTTAAGGGTATCGATTCCCCCCTCCCCTCTCAGTACACACCATTCCATTATTCCAAAAATTGGTATCAGAGCTAGATCTCTTATTTGGAAAATTTTAATCACTTGAGAGAAAAGATCATACAATGGAAAGGTATAAGCTTGACAAGAATATTGAAAATCAGAAGTTGGAGATACATGTTTTCTTTGAGCAATACAAAGAAGTAAGAAACAAGATAAAAGAATTATTGGCTAAAAGAAAAGCATGGCATCTCGCTACAATGAAACTTACTATCATGATGAAGAGATGCCTGATTTATTTGAGTCATTAGGATCTGCATCTAGTAATACATCTGACACATCTAAAGGAAGCATTACAAGTCTGAATGAAATAAATCAACATTTGACTGAACAAGTAAAGGTACTGCAAATCGGTCAAGAGACACAGATGGTAAGAATGATTGATGTTATGAATAATGCTAGACAAACTGAATAAGAAAGAACATTATCTATTGATGATAGGAGGAAGATCACTGAAAATTTGCAAGAGAAAGAATCTGAAATACAAAGACTTACTGAACATCACATTGAGATCAGCAATCAAATATTTATTATGAGTCATGAGGCCAACTGACTGAACACAGAATTCAATGGGAAATTGGAAGCTATTGGTGAACTAAGAGAAGATAATGAGAAACTAAAGCATGAAGCAAGGATTTAGCAAGAACATAATGATATGATCAAGAAAGATGAAGACAACACAAAAAGAATGGATGAAGAATACTCAACCACATACCAGTTTAGGGTATACCGAGCATGGAGAATCATCAAACCAAGCTGATCAAAAATATGTCTATACAAATCCAAGACCAAAGAAGAATTCATGCAATCACTATGGAATGCCAGGACACACATCAAATGTTTGTAGGAGCAAAGCTAAAGGTATTCCTAAATCTAGTTCTACATTCATTGGTAATTGTTATAACTGTAGCAAGCATGGACACAAAGCACATGGATGCAGATCTAAGGTAAACAAACCAAAGAATGAATCCTACATGGAAAAAAATTTCCCTACCTAAAACATACATGGCCACACATGTCATGAATGCAGAAAGAAGAAAAAGAAAGTATGGAAACCCAAAGAAAAATAAAATGCTTATAAACTGAGAAGAGTTGGTAACTCATATGTTTGGGATTACAATACATGGGTAAATTGCACAGCATGTGGTAGATATGGACACATATCTAAAAAATACATGAGGAAATGGATACAAAGGTCCATAAATTGGACTAACTCCAGAATGGCATGCTTACACTGTCACAAGGTTGGTCATCTACGAAAGGACTGCAGAGATCGAGTGACAGAGTCAAGAACTTTTGCAAATGGAAACACTATTAAAGATATCAGGAGAATGAGCATTATGATTGGTAACACCTCATCCAATGGGTTAGGTGATTCCACCACCCCCACCTAAGAAAATACAAGTAAGCATGGAACTGCACTGTACAAAGCTATATTTTACATCAATTCCAATATTCATTGATAATATGTCAAATTAGCATGAATGAAGATACACTATGGTATTACTTTTTATGATTTTGTGAATCCAATCTCATCAGTCAATACACACCGAGCATCATCGATGTACATATAAAAACCAAGTTGTCAATATAAACCGAGCATCATCAGAAAACACATGAAAGACAATCAAGTCTTCGCTACATACCAAGCACTGTCGGTGAACATGTGAAAATTACAACTAAGTTGTCACTTACCCTGAGCATTGTATACTCACCGAGGATGAATATTTTGGTATGATACCCAAGCGTCTTTATTTCATCAACTGAGTGGTAGTTGGAGCATTCAATGCACTACTTAGGTTATTTTCTATAAATAGGGCAACAAAGAGCTCATTCATTCACCAAGCAAAAAAGAGAAAATAATAGAGTGTAGGAGAGAGAATAAGAGCGACAAGTTTTCAAATCAATTCACAACATATTCAAAGGCTACTCTAATAGATTTCTACCATCCACAACAAAGATCACGTAAGTACCAAGACTTACCGAGCATACAGTTAATTTGAAAAGAAACCCTAAATAATTTCATGAACAATGGCAACTACCTCGTGAATCTCAATGATCAAGAACACAAAGGACAAGAAGATCAACCTGATCAAGAACACAACTTGTAAAGAACCTAATTATAAGTTTTTCCCTTAGTTTCTTCACAACCCGACAATAAGAGAGCGTTCTCAAGCATTCCTCCTAGGGTTTTGCTGGTTGAAGATATTCGCGCATACATCCACTGCAAGGTCGCATAGATCAGAGACCTTGAAATTGATGAAGCTTACCAGAAGCTATGCACAGATGGAAACCTAAAATATGAACATAAGCAAATTGAGGTGAAAGGGTTAACTAATTCCCTATTGTTCCCAAGAGAGTTTAAGACCGAATGGATATGCATTGTACCTAGCCAGGTACATGACAGAAAAATGTGGTTGGATGAACCAAATTCGATCACAAAGGATATGATTCACATTGTAACTAGTTATCCCATAACCAACAAGGATAAGTCCCTAAATCATCCTTCATGCCCCGAGATTGAAAAACTAACTAAGGTAGAATGGGATAAAAGAGGGTTAAAACTCAACACAATCATTGTCATGCCCAAAACTAGGGCAAAACACACAGAAAAAAAAAAAATTTAAAAAAACATAAAAACAACAACTATGATGACACAATAATATTGAAAGCATTGAGGAAAGGTGACAACATGCTGAAGTTACTTTTTGAGCTGAAAGGTCTAGTCATAGATTGAGTCGGGGTTATCAACAAAGGCAGATGCAGAGTCGGTATTCCAACTCAATAGATAGTAAGATATTCTATGGTTTAGTACTATAGGGACATAGGGGTATATTAACTCCATTAATGGTTGACCTAGAAATCTAATTTATTAATGCTATTCAATGTCATTACAACCCTTAAACATCCCCGATATAAAAAGGTCCTCACAATTACTATAATCTTTTCCGATTACATTGCAAAAGGGATACATTTAACTTGCTTGAGGAACTATCCAAATTTTCCAATTGACTAATATTAATAATAATTAAATCCTAATCTTCATTTATTCACACATTTTTAATAATAAACAATTAATTAATTACAAAGAGAAATATTGCATGATTCGAAAGGAACACTTAATTTAACATATTAACCTAGCCCATTAATACCTCTTTATTCAGATTTTACCCTTTTTAACAATTGCATGAAAACACATAATAGCAATAATCATTATTGAATTAAATACAATTAATAAATCTAAATTATACAATTTAAATTAATCGAATAAATCTATTACTCTAATAGGCTAATCAATTAAAATTCATAATGTGAGTTATCAAACTATTAAACTAACTAGACAATTTAAACAAATAAATCTATTAACCTATTAACATGACCATAAATTAAATAATAAAGTAAATCTATTAATCTATTAATAAAACTACACCATTTAAATAAAAGTAATAAAAAGGTAAATCTATTTAACCAACTTAAACTAACTTAATATCTACTAACCACCTACTAACTATCCTATTAATCTATCCTACTAACTATCCTACCCCTATCCCATCACCTTCACTTTCCCTTGGCTCACGTGCCAAGTGGGTGGGGAGACAAGACCAAAGTCAATGGGGGCTATAAGGGGTCGAATTCCTAAGCAACTCCATTGTAAGGTATACATTAAGTTGGGCCCACCAAAATGTTTTCCCAAAGTGCAGCCCATGCCTTAGCTTATAAAGCAAGGAAAATATCCTACGCATGGAATGGGAAAGGAATGCCAAGTGGGTGGGTGGCGTAGGAAACAAGGAGGTGGCACCAAAACCCATGACACCCCTTGTTTAATATTACTTAAGGCTAGTCACTTCGCCTAGTAAGGTAGGGAAGGAGGGATGTGGGGCCCACTTGCAAAAAGGTAAGTGTTTTAATATTAAACTACTTACTTCCCTTTTTTATTATTATACATTTAGTTTAATAAAATGGTGGCAGTTACTAAATTAATAAGAAGTTTATACTAATCATATTTTATGAAGGGGGTTTATTATCCTAACCCAATATTTAGGGGGGTATCCTAGGGGGAATATTCTCTATGGTAATGTGGGAATTAAATCCTCTCTCATACATTTTCCAGAGAGCATTTGGCTCTCAAAATTCTGGAAAGTGATTTTTTTTATCTCCTCCAACATTGCATTGCATTACATTCATTTATTTATTTATTTTTTGGTTGTTTGAAGTTAGATGTATGTAATGTATATTCTATTGATACATTACAGAAAGAGGATCATTTATAGAGTATTGGTAATAGTTAGTTGTTAATTAGTGTCCAAGTTTGATTAATGAACCATTGTTAACATGTTATCCTCCAAAGTTTTGAAATTGTAATATGGAATTCAAGATAAAGTGTTTGATCATAATGTGAAAGAGATCTAGATTTCAAGGGAGGAGAAAGTATATATTAAATTTGAAATTTGCAAGACAAAAAATTTAAACAGAAACAAACAAGAAATAACTTGAAATTCATCTAAACTTGAGCACATGATTTTCTTTCAATTTCACAAATGGTTACATCTTCATTTACAACATTGAAGCATACAAAATTTAGTCCATTCAATTACAAACTTCACCTTCAACATGAAGGCACAATACAAGAAAAGACACTACAATGGAGGATTCTCTACTATCAAGGCAACAAGAACACCATCCAAGCTCCAATTTCAAATGGCTCCAACACACGGTTCTTCCCAAAAACTGAAAAAAGACAACATGAACCTAACCATGGAGAGCTCACCTCCCATCCTAGGTCTCAAGGAGACCACCCTCGAGCTAGAATAATCGGTAACCAACGGGTGACAATCACACCGTTTTCACAATACAAAACACAACAAGAAAACACCCATCTAAGGCTTGCACAACAGGATTCACCTTGAACCCATAACAAGGGGTGAAGGTGGATTTCCATATAGGATATTTCCAATTAAATATATACAAAACCATGTGTTTCCAAGGCTATAATCCACATACACTCTTCTATACATTCTCCTCCTTATCTCCCCCAAATCAAGATCAATAACCTTCATTGTCATGCAAGGGCCCATACGCCTTGCATCTTTTCCCTCTTCTCTCCATGAGAAGAGACTCTACACTTCCACAGAATCCAACTAACCCCTTCCCCCATACATGGCCACTTCTTCCCTATCCAAAGGTGAGTAATGTCATTACACCCTTCACAAAACTCCCTCATTCAAACAAGAATAAAACCATAAGCATGAAATCAAACCAAAACCCCATTCCCTTACATCAAAACAACACAAACACATAAATTACATATACAAGAGAATGAAAAACATACTACTCTAATTGCAAAAAAACAAGAAATCTTCCATGGAAATGGTGGAGACCAACCTTCACAAGTGTTATGGAAAAATGATGTTTGAGAAGAGCCCAATCCCCTTTTGCTTCCTTCAATCCAAAACCCCAATGTCTCTAAAAGTAGAGAGTGGGTGAACACCCTCTAACTCTCCCAAGGGCCTCTAAAAAGGTCTCCAAACCTTACCCATCCAACAACATTAATTTCAGAATTGCCTCCTAAGTCCTTTGGCTATCCTATGCCCCCTATCATAAATGCAAGATTGGAAAGGAGTGTGGGTTTGGGTAAAAGGTCAAGACTCACTTCATTTTCGCAACATGTGAGTAATGGGTTATTAAGAGGGTCACCAAGGCCACTAGTGGGTTCTAGAAGTGTTATAAATATTCATAACCCATACCCCTATCACTAAGGTACTTGGATTTTCCTAAAATTGATCCTTAGGACCTCCTTTTGGCCTCTAGAAGTGACTAGAACAAAATTTAAGTTTAAACAATTTAATTTGGTTCCATTGCCAACCTTAGTAGACATGTCATCACATAAACACATAAAAAGTGTCAAGTGACACTATAAAATAACATAACACAACATTGACATGTCACTAATTGCATACAGAAAATACCTAATACATTCATACAATTTACGGTCACAAATAAGATCAATTAACAATGAGGTTTGAATCTCTTTATTAGATTCAACCTTGGCTTTATAGTTTGTACATAGGGTTGGTTACTGATTCTCTGATAATTTCCATGGTACTTTTCATGCACACTAAATTAAACATTAGTAGCTTAATAAGATCACATGCATATACATACATTTAAATCAAATTGTATAATTAATTGACTAAACATTCTACATTTTCACTTAATAACCTTTTCTCATTTCTGTACCCGATAACTATAACCGATTGCATAACCAAAATCACATAACATATTTTTCCATTTGCATTAAAATAATGAAATAATCATCATAATGTATGTGTATACCTAAAGTGTCATAAACATCATCGATAAAGTATATAGAAGTAATCATCACATGACATAAATAATACTACTAATGCCTAGTCCATCAGATATAATGTCCAAAAATATCAAATCATAATGTATCAAAATAAGTGTATCAGCTAAGCTATAATGGGTTAGGGTGAGGCATCACATCCTCCCCCACTAGGCATGAACTTCCTCCTAGAGTTCATTAAAAATATATGGGTACTGAGATCTCATATGTGTTGTGTCCTCCCATGAAGCCGTGACCTCATCATAACAATCCCACTATACCCTAACCTGGTCCAGTTCTCGGCCTCAAAGTGAAAGGGTCCGTCAGACTAAAATACAAATGGGATCTAGTGCTAGCTGCCCATCTGACTCCACCTACAAACCATCACAATCTATCACATGAGTCTCATCATAAATATATCCTCAAAGTACAGAAACAATAAACACATCATGGATGCATGGCAGGCTAGGTGGCAAAGCTAAATGGTATGCAACTAGTCCTATCCTCTACAAGATCTCAAATGGTTCAACAAACCAAGGTGCCAAATTAGAGCCCTTTCTGAATCAGATCAGACTCTTTTGTGGTCGCACTCTCAAGAAGACTCTATCTCTGACCTTATACTCTCTATCAATCCTCTTTGCATTTGCATATTTCTTTTGTCTATCTTGTGCCTCTCTAAGACGTTGTCGAATCAGATCCACCAGGTGCTCCATCTCTTTGACTAATTGGGGGCCAAAAAATACTCTATCCTCAATCCTATCCCAACTTAAGGGTATCATGCAAGGTCTACCATACAAGGCCTGATAAGGTGGCATGCCTATAGATGAATGGTGCCCATTATTATAGGAAAACTTGACCAGATGTAGGTATTCCTTCCACTTGACCTAATGGTCCATCACATACATGTGCAACATATCCTCCAATACCTGATTAACCCTCTCGGTCTCACCATCTGTCTGAGGGTGATACGTTGTACTAAAATTGAGCCTAGTGCCCAATGTTGTCTATAACTCTCTCCAAAAGGCTAATGTGAACAATGAGTCTCTATTAGAGATGATCTTATGGGGAATGCCATGAAGTCTAACAATATCTCACAAGAACACCTGAGCTATGTCTCATGCTGTGAATGTAGTATGCATGGGTGAGAAGTGGGCAACCTTGGTCAACGTGTCAACTATCACCAAGATGGCATCATGGTGGCAAGAAGACATGGGGAGACCAATAATGAAGTCCATAGATATAGTATCCCACTTCCACTCAGCAATATCATGTGGTTGTAGAATCCCACCAGGGTGGTGGTGCTCTGCCTTCACCCTCTGGCACTCTAGGCATCTCACAATAATACTAGCAATCTATAGTCTCATGCTTGGCCAATGGTATAATTGTCTCAAATCTGCATGTAACTTCTTAACACTGAGGTGCGTTGCATAAGGTGCTCTGTCTGCCTCAAGTATAATGAACTCATGCAAATCCCTAATGGAAGGTACATAGATATGCCCTCTATGATGTAGTAGTCCATCGGACTCCAAAGAATACTCTGAGTACTTCTCCTCTAAGGGTATCTGTGAATGTACTAACTGACAAACCTCTGCATAAAAGGAATCCTTGGGAAAATGGTGTAAGATACGCTCTCTCAAATTGATACAAGTAGTTGCAGATGAAATCTCATGGTGTCTCCTACTCAAGGCATCTGCAACCACATTCTCCTTCCCTTTGATGTAATGAACATCAAAATCATACTCACAAAGGAACTCCATCCACCTTCTCTTCCTCGCATTAAGGTTTGGCTGAGTGAAAATATACTACAAGCTCTGATGGTCAGAATGAAGCTCGAATCTATGACCTAGAAGGAAGTGTCACCACCTCACTAAAGCATGAACCACTGCAGCAAGCTCTAGGTCGTGAGTAGGGTAATTAAGCTCATGAGTCTTCAATTTCCTAGATTCGTAGGAGATAGATCGTCTGTCCTGCATAAGGACTGCCCCTATTCCATCCAATGATGCATCTGTGCACACTACAAAATCCGCTGCTAAGTCTGGCACTGCAAGTATTGGTGCACTCATGAGGGCTCTCTTGAGCTCATGAAAGGCTCTCTCACACTTCTATGTCCACTCATGCTACTTTCCCTTTCTCTGACGGGAGTGATGGGGTGTTCCAATCTAGAAAATCTTGCAATAAAGCATCTATAATATCTTGCTAACCCCATAAAGCTCCTCACCTCAGTGATACTAGTGGGTGCTGGCCAATCCATGATGGCTCAGATCTTTGATGGATCTACAGAGATCCCATCACTGGATATAACATGACCCAAGTAATGTACCTTAGGTCAGAAGAACACACACTTTGACAAGCTGCCAAACAATTGGTTCTCTCTCAACCTCTACAAAACCTACCTCAGGTGCTCCTCATGCTCCTTCTCATTATGAGAATATATCAAAATATCATCTAGGAACACAACCACAAACTTATCCAAGAAGGTGTGAAATACTTCATTCATGAGGCTCATGAAAACCGCTGGATCATTCGTGAGGCCAAATGGTACCACAGTGAACTCGTAGTGACCATACCTTATACGAAATGCAGTCTTGTGGATATCACTCTCCACAATTCTCAACTGATGATAACCTGACATTAGATTAATCTTCGAGAACACTAGAGCACCCTGTAACTGATCAAAGAGGTCATCAATCCTAGGAAGTGGGTATCATTTCTTAATATTTACTCTGTTCAACTGCTAATAATCAATGCACAACCTAAGTGATCCATCCTTCTTCTTCATGAATATCACTGGTGCACCCCAAGGTGACATGCTAGGTCAAATATGCCCTTTCTCCAAGAGCTCCTCCATCTAAATCTTGAGCTCATTAAGCTCATGGGTAGTCATCCTATATGGTGCTCTCGATACTGGTTCAGCTCCTAGCACAAGGTCTATGTGAAAATCCACTTCTCTAGGTGGAGGCATACTAGGGAGCTATGAAGGAAATACATCTTCAAACTCCTGTAGGATAGGAAAATCATCGAGGAATGGCTCCCTCTCTGAATCCTCCTCTCTGTCACTAATGGTGATAGCAAATAGCTGACATCCCTTTCGCATGCACCACCTAATCTTTATAGCAGAAATAATGTGAAGAGATATGGGTCTCTGCACTCTGGAGATCACCCTAGGAATACCTTTCTCATCCACACATTCTACCCTCTTCTGTCAACAATCCATCTTGGCATTGTGGGCATAAAGCCAATCCATGCCAAGGACAACATCATATGAACCTAAAAGGGTAATGCATAGATTGGACATTGTGGATATGTCCCCAATCTAAATCTGGAAACTTTGGACCATGGAACTAACTGACGCACTGGATCCTAAGGCTAACTCTACCTCCCAACTGACATCTTGTCTAACTGCTACTAGCCCACAATGCTCCACTACATATGGAGATATAAAGGAGTCAGTAGCTCCAGAATCAAATAAAATAGTAACCATACTACCTTGTATCATACCTGCGGCCTCAATAACTATAGCCTGATGCTCGGCCTGATGGTTATCAACCGCTGGAAAAAATCTATGGGCTCTACCCATGTCTCCAACTGTAGGCTCTGAGGTAGCCCCTCTTTGACCACCAACTGACTGTCCTTGTGGGAACTCTCTCACTATATGACCCATGCCACAACAAGTGTAACATGGCCCTCTAATCTGAATTTGTACTCCCTGTGATCTAGATTGTTGTGGTCCTCCGGTCCTACTAGAATTGATGTAACCGCCCCTAGAGGACTGTTGAGTCCTAGCGGGCTATGCCTGAGGGGTCTGTGTCCTCTAATCATGTTTAGGACCCTGAAACTGCCACTTTTTGGGCTTAGAGCCCTGATAACCTTGTGAGGGCCTCTATCTAGAATCCTGCTGAGATCTCTGCTGCTGAGACTATTGACCCTTAAAGGATCTTGCTGAGTGATTTTGGTTCCCTTTCCAAGGGGGTCTCTACTATCCTAACTACTGGGAAGAGGGGTTTCAGTGCTAAGACCGATCCCGTGACTCCTTTCTAGTATGGATATCCTCAGCTACAAGTGTCATCTTAACTGTCTCTCTAAATGTGGTAGAAAAGGCTAGGCGTACTATACCCTAAAGAGACATATTGAGTCCCTTAATGAAACAATGGATATGCAGTTTCTCATCCTTCATGTATTCAACATATGGAAGGAGCTTGAGAAACTGACTCTCATACTGGGTCACTCTGAGACATCTCTATTGGAGATCATGGAACTCCTCTATCTGTCTCTGTCTGAAATGCTCGGAGAGGTATCTCTCTTGGAAGCGGGCCACAAAAGTCTCCCAAGTTAGTGTGTCAATACTCACTCCACCTATGGACTCCTCTTGCTCCCACCAAGTGGAGGCTTTCTCCCGAAGGAGATGGACTGCAAGTTGCACCTTTAGATTACTCCCATAAGGGAACAATCCAAAGCATCACCGTAAGCTCTGTAACCAAGCCTCTGCTACTGACCCATTAGTGGATCCCAAAAAAAAGGGTGGCTAGAGTCACAATAACTCTCGGATCTCATTTCCAACATCTCTAGGGGGTCCCTCTCTGGCACGTATCTCATGCTCACATGGTAATGCAATCCAATGAACTGACTCACCCTCATGATCACCATGCTTGTAAATAGACCTGGGTGGGGGGATCCTACTCCTTTCTCTACTAACTTCTCTATCATCTTCGGGAATCTGTGTTTCCCCTTTAGGAATATATTGTTGGGCTATGGGTGGTAGCCTCTACTAAATTACCCCAATCATATTCTGGAGGACATCTAGAATATCTTGGTTAGGGTTCTGAGGTGGTGGAGGTGGTGGTGGTGGAGGTGGTACATCCCCCTATTCTGCCTCAACATGGGAAGCTCTATGACCTCTGCCCCATTGGCCAGCTCATGTGACAGTAGGCATCCTACACAATAATTTAAGTTTGAAATGAGTTGTAACGTAATGGTTTAGGTTCCTAGTGTTGAAACATGGCTCTGATACCAAAATATCATGCCCAAAACTAGGGAAAAACACACAGACAATTTTTTATATAAAAAATACATAAAACCAACAACTATAATGACACAATAACACTGAAAGTGTTGAGGAAAGGTGACAATATGGTGAAGTTACTTTTCGAGCTGAAAGGTCTAGTCATAGATTGGGTCGGGGTTATCAACAAAGGTGGATGCAGAGTCAGTATTCCAAGTCGATAGATGGTGAGAGATTCTACGATTTAGTACTATAGGGACACAGGGGTATACTAACTCCATTAATGGTTGACCTAGAAATCCAATTTATTAATCATATTCAATGTCATTACAACCCTTAAACATCCCCTATATAAAAAGGTCCTCACAATTACTATAATCTTTTCCGATTACATTGCGAAAGGGATACATTTAACTTGCTTGAGGAACTATCCAAATTTTCCAATTAACTGATATTAATAATAATTAAATCCTAAACTTCATTTATTCACACATTTTTAATAATAAACAATTAATTAATTACAAAGAGAAATATTCCATGATTCAAAAGCAACACTTAATTTAACCTATTAACCTAGCCCATTAATACCTCTTTATTCAGATTTTACCCTTTTTAACAATTGCATGAAAACACATAATAGCAATAATCATTATTGAAGTAAATACAATTAATAAATCTAAACTATGCAATTTAAATTAATCGAATAAATCTATTACTCTAATAGGCTAATCTATTTCAATTCATAACGTGAGTTATCAAACTATTAAACTAACTAGACAATTTAAATAAATAAATCTATTAACCTATTAACATGACTACACAAATTAAATAATAAACTAAATCTATTAATAAAATTACACCATTTAAATCAAAGTAATAAAAAGGTAAATCTATTTAACCAACTTAAACTAACTTAATATCTATTAACCACCTACTAATCTACCTACTAAACTACCTACTAACTATCCTATTAATCTATCCTACTAACTATCCTACCCCTATCCTAACCCTATCCCATCACCTTCTCTTTCCCTTGGCTCACGTAACAAGTGGGTGGGGAGACAAGACCAAATTCAATGGGGGTTGTAAGGGGTCAAATTCCTAAGCAACTCCATTGTAAGGTATACATTAAGTTGGGCCCACCAAAATGTTTTCCCAAAGTGCAGCCCAAGCCTTAGCTTATAAAGCAAGGAAAATATCCTACGCATGGAATGGGAAAGGAATGCCAAGTGGGTGGGTGGTGCATGATACAAGGAGGTGGCACCAAAACCCATGACACCTCTTGTTTAATATTACTTAAGGCTAGTCACTTCGCCTAGTAAGGTAGGGAAGGAGGGATGTGGGGCCCACTTGCAAAAAGGTAAGTGTTTTAATATTAAACTACTTACTTCCCTTTTTTATTATTATA
>MU225121.1:412557-445188 GCA_018584345.1 Thuja plicata
GTGTGTGCGTGCATGTGTGTGTGTGTATATATATATATATATATATTTATTTATTTATTTATTTATTTATTTATTTATGTGTGTGTCTATGTATATGTATTTATATATTTATTGGTTAGCCTTATGTCAAAAAAATGTATTGGTTTGCCTTGTGTCCAAAAAAATTATATCATTTCATCCTTTTGGTAATTTGTATGATTATGCCATGTACTCATTATCTCTTATAATGAATTGGCTCTCCCTTGTTAATTGAATTTATTTGTGTAATCACTTGTCAATCTTTTGTTAGAATTTGTTCACCTTTGCTAAACATATTTTTGTTGAAGCATTATTTTGTTTCCTTCTATTACTATAGATGTGTCATTTATTTTTCTATCAACTATTAAATCGTGTGTTACTATATGTATAATTGAGAAGGCCTTTATTTTTTTGCATCAAACTTCAATTAATATTTGATTTTATGTTCCTGCTTGAACTCTTTCTACTCTACTAGAGTTTAGTAGTTCTAATTCATTCATTTCCATGAGTTTCTATTATGATGTATCAACATATGGTTGCATTATGTCATTATTATAGTTGCGAAGCAATAATTTTGTAGCTTAATAACATAATTTATTGTAAATAGAGTAAATATTTTGTAAAGTGTTCATCTAGGAAAATTCAAGTGATTACAACTAATCTGCATCGCGTACTTAGTTGCATTCAACCACTATCCTTTTGTCTCATTTAATTGTTGGACCAACTTCTTTACTTACATTGCATTGTTAATTGTTCCTTACTTGTTCCTAACTTTAACCCTCACCTAACCTCACTTCCCTAACCTAACCCATCCTTCTAACTCAACCTAGCCCACTTGCACACACTAATCCTCACTTAATTAGGCAAATATCTTATTTACCTAATTAATCCCTCCACTCATTATCTCTCCTCATATAAAATCCTCCTAAAATTCTCACCTGCACCACTTAATCCTAATTTAATCAAGAAAATACCTCATTTTCTTGATTGATCCCCCACTCACTNCCCCCCCCCCCCCCCCCCCCCCCCCCCACTTGCTTTCTCCTAGAAAAACCACTTGCCTCCTAATCACCTTTGCATTAAGCCTAAACCATCATTAGACATGTGCACATTCCTAAGTATAAAGATTAAAGAAAACAAAGTCAAACCTAGTCTCATAATTTCCAATCCCCAACCAAGTGTCATTAAGTCTTCCTTAAATGCACTTTCTATCTTTTCTGCTTTGACTAATTTTATATTCTTTCTCCCCTTCCCCCACATTTCCTTTGGGATTTGAGACATAAAGTTTATTTATGGCTTGTCCCTTTCTCAACCTCCAAAGTCTCTTCATCCACTCTTGGGTTGACACTTGTTAGCCTCTTGTGAGATTTGAAACCCCTAAACCTTTTCCAACTCTTGACCAAAAATATCTTTCATCCTTCATTCAATTATCATCTCATTGTACAATTTCACTTATGTTAATCAAATAATCAAGATCTTATGAAGATGATCAAGACCGAGTGATACCGAGTATCGTGATTGTAGAAATGATAAGATCAGTTGTTTTTTTGTTATTGATGTCAACCAATTGATTAATTGATTTTTATTGTTACCATATCTTAAGAGGAGAAGTTAAATGGGTGACAAATATAGATTAGACAATGATGAAGTAATGTCGATATAGCTGTTTGATACTATATATTTGATTTTATCAAGTCAGTACAATTGATTGATTAAGTCAGAAATTGCAAAGAATTAAGTTATTACTAAAATATTTGCTTTACCGAGCTAGACAGAGTCAGTTGGTATAGAGTTATGTAAGTTGGTTATAGTTACTGAACACTGAGAGAAAGACAAGCACCTTAGAACAAAAGATGAGTTAGACACCAAGTAGTGAATGAAGACAGTTACCGAGTTGCAAAGAAAGTTTACCGAGTATAGGAAATTGATTGTAAATGATGAGAACATCAAATTTAATGTGAAGCCATGATGAGTTGGATGAGCATAATAATTATATGAATTTTTTTAGAATATATACGAACGTGAAAATTCAATGAGAATATCTATGGAAAATATCAAGTGGTT
The DNA here is from genome assembly GCA_018584345.1 of Thuja plicata. Taxonomy (NCBI): domain Eukaryota; kingdom Viridiplantae; phylum Streptophyta; class Pinopsida; order Cupressales; family Cupressaceae; genus Thuja; species Thuja plicata. The sequence continues at coordinate 414,640 of MU225121.1, forward strand.
AAACCTGATTATGTGAGTTCCAAGAAAATTTCAAGTTTCGAGGTAAAAGTGAAGTGGTTTACCAAGTTGAGATTTATGAAGAAGATGATCGAATGAAAGAGTGAAAATGATTGAAAATATAATTAAGGATATTAAGAGGCAAAATTATTTCTATATAAAAAATGAGAACAAACAGAGAAAGAGAGAGGCTGGGGAGTTGAACAACGAAGAAGAAGCTGAAGAACAACATTTACCGAGCAGAATAGAGAAATAGAGATTGAAGAATCTACAGTCTGAGAAAGAGATAAATGGAGTATGTGATTCCAGTATTCAATTGAGCATAAAGGATCTGACACAAGCAAAGGTAGTTACTATATTTACAGATCAAATTTTATATTGTTGCTTATTAGTATTTGTAACAGAGAAATCTCTTAACCGAGTGGATTTAACCATCCTATTTGTAAATCCTAGAAGTAGGTGTCATTCCAAAAGAGTGTTTAAAGACCTCTAACAAGGCCACTCCTAATATGGTGAAGATCTAAATAGATCTAAGGTAAATCCCCTAGCAGGGTCACATTTAGCAAATGTGTTTATAATCTTTAACAAGACAAGTCTTAACTAAGCGTACTTCATAAGGGTACAATTTTATTGTGGGTCACAATTCCCATAGAGGTTTTTCCCAAATTGGGTTTCCTCTTTAAATATAGTGTCAAATAAGTTAAATATGATGTTAATGAGTTTGAATGATTGATTTACATATTTGAGATGTATGGTTGTTTAAGTTATTAATTTGTTTCGTGAATTGGTTATTAGTGTATTCAGTTCTACTGAATGAATCAATGAGTTAAGTTTTAAGTGTTTAGATTTGATTTTTTCTGATTCGCCCCCCTCTCAGTGGACCAACAATTGGTATCAGAGCTATTTACTCTGAAGTGATAAGTTTAAAAGGACTTGAGTTAAGATCTAAAGATGTAGAATAGGGAAGCACCAAAGTTGAATAGGGATCATTTCTCTACATGGAAAATTAGAATGAGGTTGCATGTTTCTGGAGTAGGATAATATGGACTTCATTTTCTTGATAACGAATATGTAGCACCGACTACTACACCTTTGATTATCAGTGAGCAAAGACAGAAACAAGAACACACACAAGTTATGATTGAGATTGCTTCTACACTTACCGGCTAGGAATATGATGAACTTAATGGATGTACTACTTTGAAACATATGTGGGATAAGCTTATTTTGACCTATGGTGGAGATCGGCATGTTCAAAAGGCTAAAGAAAAAAGTTTGAGAGGTAAATTTGACTCAATGAGGATGAAAGAAGGAGATAACATAATATAGTACAGTACAAGACTTAAGCAGACTATCAATTCTATTAGAGGAGCTGGTGGAACCATAAAAGAGAATGATTTTACAAGCAAGATGTTGAGAACCCTACTACCGAGTTATGTTATTTGTGTACATGTTATAAAAGAGATAAGATCTATTCCCTAGATGAATGTTTCACTAGATGCTACTATTGGTAAGTTAACTGCATTTGAGTTAAATTATTTTGACAATAGTTTCCCTGCTACATCTAAGATTGAATCTGCATTTAAGTCTACCTTAAAGATTAGAAAAGCTTGGGAAGTTGCAGCTAAGGATGGATATTTGAGCAGTACTATTGAAAATTTTTATAGTTGTACTGAAGGTATTGAAGAGTTATTTATTGAATGTGATGAGAATGAGAGAGAACTTTAATCTTTGTTGGCTAGAAGGCTACAAAGAGGCAAAGGCAAATACCGAGGTAAGTTACCCTTCAAATGTTTTAATTGTGATAAAATTGGTCATTTTGCATCTAACTGCCCTAAGAAAGATAAGGACAAAAGAGAAAACATATTTAGGAGATTCAGAGACTAAAAAAACAAAGGTGATAAATCTTGTCATATGGCTAATGAAGGAATAAGTGATGATGACTCATTTTACAGGGATGATGGAAAATAAGTTGTTTATGTTTCTATTAAAGATTATTCTGATGAAGAACCAAGAGCCCTAATATCACAAGTAAGTAAGAATGAAACATGGATTATAGATAGTGGTTGTTCACATCACATGACTGGTGACACACTTAATTTTATTTCCTTGGAAAAGCTTGATGGAGGATTTGTTAGATTTGGTAATGATGTTCCATATCCTTTGAAAGGAAAAGGTTCTCTAATTCTACTGAATAACACAAGATGTGATGATGTTTATTGGTTTGAAGACTTAAAGTATAATCGGTTGAGTGTTGCACAGTTAAATAATATAGGTCACCGAATGGAATTTAAATATGGAAAGGTGAAATTATTTGATAAGAAGGATAGTTTTATTTCTATTGGAGAATAATCTAAAGGTAATTTATTTTATCTTGATACTTCTATGAAGAGTTCCCCGTTTGATAAAGTTGAATATGTTTGGTTATGGCACAAAAGGCTTTGTTAAGGTAATTTTGACAACCTAATCAAAGTGAGTAAGAAGAATAGAGTGAGAGGAATATCGAGATTAGAGAAACCTAAGAATGCTATGTAAAAAGAATGTCAGATGGGTAAGATGACTAAATATAGTTTTTCAAGCAAGACTTATGTTACACAAGGAATTTTGGATTTAGTGCATATTGATTAATGTGGACCCATGAGGACTCAAAGTTATTACGGAGACATATTTCATTTTATTTGTGGATGATTATTCTAGAATGATGTCTGTAATGTTTTTGATAGAGAAATATGATGTATTTCAAATGTTTAAGTGGTATAAGGCTAGAGTTGAAAAATAAACTGGAAGACAATTGAAATGTATGAGATCTGATAGAGGAGGCGAGTTTACTTCTGATGAGTTTACATTGTTTTGTAATGAGAATAGAATTAAGAGACAGTTGTCAGCATCGAGGACACTAAAGTAGAATGGAATTATTGAGATAAGAAACAAATATATTATTGATTGTGCAAGGACATTGATGATTGAAAAAGGAATTTCATAGAACTTTTGGAGAGAATTTGTGAGTACTATTGTTTACACATTGAACTGAGTACAAATGAAGAAAGGTACCAACAAGACACCTTATGAAATTTGGTATGAACACAAACCTAATGTTAGTTAATTTAAAGTTCTTGGAAGAAAATTTTATATTATGAAATATTATAGAGAAGGAAAGTTTGATTCAAAAGGAGAAGAAGGAATATTCTTAGGATATTCTACGAGGAGTAAAGCTTACAAATGTTTGAACAAATTTACTAACAAGATGGCGGAAAGTGCAAATGTAAGAATTGATGAATTTGCAGAAAGGAATGATGAAGATAGAAAGAAGGAACTTGAGGATTATTAGAAGTTTGTATATGTACAACCTGATATTCCTGATACCTTACCGAGAGCACCTACCAAGGAGGAAGATGAACAAGGAGTTCTACAACCGAAGGTTGAAGTTGAAGGACTGAGACCTACCGAGCCTATTTTGGAAAAGTATGTGAGGAGGCACCATTCCCCGAGAAATATTATTGGAAATAAGGATTTTGGAGTGATGACTAGAAGCAAGGTAATATCTACATTTGAGCCAAAGAAATTTAAAGAATCACTAGATAATGAAGATTGGATGAAAGAAATGAAAGAAGAGTATGATCAAATTGAGAAGAACAAGATATGGAAATTAGTACCCAGGCCTCAAGACAAAAAAATGTTATTGGTACTAAATGGATTTTCAAAAACAAATTGAATGACTATGAAGAAGTTATCAGAAATAAAGCTAGATTGGTTTGCAAAGGTTATGCACAAGAAGAAGGCATTGTCTATGGAGAGACTTTTGCACATGTTGCTAGATTGGAAGGAGTTAGAATATGTCTGCCTTATGCTAATTAAAAAGGATTCAAGGTATATCAAATGGATGTTAAGTCTACATTTCTTAATGGGATACTTGAACAAGAAGGATACATTGAGCAACCTGAAGGATTCATTGAGAATACTAACAAGAACAAGTTATGTACGTTACGTAAAGATTTATATGGTTTGAAACAAGCACCCCAAGCATGGTATGAGAGATTTCACTCTTATCTAATCAATATAGGATTCCAAAGAATAAGTGATAACAGTATTGTTTACTTGAAGTGTGACAGTTACAACAAAGTTTTTGATTGCTGAATTTTTTGTTGATGATATTATTTTTAGAGGTAATGACACCTTATGTAAATGATTTGTTGATGAAATGAGAAAAGAGTTTGAAATGTCAATGATTGGAGAGATTAAGCTCTTTCTAGGTCTATAGATACAAAAAGTTAGTGAAGGGATCTATATTACACAAGATAAGTATATCAAAGAGATCCTCAAAACTTTTAGTATGGAAGATTCCAAGCCTATTGGAACACTTATGTTTATTGGGTGTAAATTATCAAAAGAATATGAGACACAAGAGGTGGACAATACTATTTACTAATCCATGATTGGTAAATTATAGTATGTTTTTCACAGCAGACCTGATATAGCACACATTGTTGGGATTGTTGCAAGATTTTATTCTAATCCTAAGGAAACACATATGTCTGTAGTAAAAAGATTTTTTTGAGATATCTCAAAGGCACTGAAGAATTTAGTTTATTGTACAAGCTAGGAGGTACTTTTGATATGCAAGTCTACAATGATGCATATTGGGCTGGAAACATTGATGACAGGAAAATTACTTGTGGAGGCACGTTCTTTCTAGGTAAAAGATTGGTCACATGGCTAAGCAAGAAGCAAAGTTGCATTTCACAGTCTACTGCCGAGGCAAAATATGTTTTTGTTGCTATGAATTGTGCAAATCTAGTATGGATTAAACAATTACTTGGAGGTATGAAAGAAGAGATCAAATATTTGGTCACTATTTTTTGTGATAATACAAGTTTTATTAATATATCAAAGAACCCGGTTATGCATTCAAAGACCAAGCACATTCCTATCAAGTATCACTACTTGAGAGAATAAGTTAAAGAGAATAATGTGAGATTGGAATATGTCAATTCAAAGGAACAATTGGCTGATATATTTACAAAACCACTACCTAAAGATTATTTTGATTATCTCAGAGGTAAATTAGGGGTTCTTCCCCTATCCAATATTCACTAAGAAGCATGAGGCATGCTGCATCAATTCTATATTTCATTAGAATATCTATTATTGAATTGATGTTAGTGTGACACACTTTAGGAGTTTCCTGAAGTTGTGAGATTTTTGTATGCAATGCTTTATGAGTACACGTTAGGTATAATCCACTATTGGGACACGTTTTCAGGAGTATGACTTTTTGGGATTGTTGTCAAAGAGGGAGAGAATGAATTGATTGCATTTATCCTTAAGGGATATATTGATGACAGAGGGGGACAATGAATTGCTATTATTTACTCATGAAGGAGAATCAAAATGTATGATGCAAGAATAAGAAGATTTATCCAAGAGGAAGATTTAGATTGAGAGATCAGAGATTAAAGTGGAAACATAAATATCAACTAAGATGGAGTTCAGTTATATATTTAAGTGTTTCCATCATAAATTTCTATAACGTTGTCATAGTGGTTGCCATCAATGCCAAAGAGGGACATTTTTAATCAACTGATGAAGATCTGATGAAGATGATGAAGACCGAGTGATACCGAGTATCATGATTCTAGAAATGGTTAGATCAATTATTATTTTGTCATTGATGTCAAGCAATTGATTAATTGATTTTTATTATGTTGCCATATCTTAAGAGGAGAATTTAAATGGGTGATAAATACATATCAAAAAATGATGAAGTAATGTTGATATAGTTGTTTTCTACAATATATTTGATGATATCAAGTTTGTACAATTGATTGATTAAGTCAGAAATTACAAAGAGTTAAGTTATGACTGAAATAGTTACTTTACCAAGGTAGACAAAGTCAGTCAGTATAGATTTATGTAAGTCGGTCACAGTTATTGAACACCAAGAGAAAGACAAGCACCAAGCACCAAAGATGAGTTAGATACCAAGCAGTGAATGAAGACAATTACCGAGTTGCAAAGTAAGTTTACCAAGTACAAGATATTGATTGTAAATGATGATAATATCAAATTTAAAGTGAAGCAATGATGAGCTGGATGATGATAATAATTAAATGAAGTTTTTTATAAGATCTATGAATGTGAAAATTCAATGAGAAGATCTAAGTTGAAGATCAAGCGGTTAAACCTAATTGTGTGAGTTCCAAGAAAAGTTCAAGTTCTGAGGTAAAAGTGAAGTGGTTTACCGAGTTGAGATTTATGAAGAAGATGATTGAACAAAAAAGTGCAAATGATGGAAAATATAATTAAGGAGATTAAGAGGCAAAACTATGTCTATATAAAGAATGAGAAAAAATAGAGAAAGAGAGATGCAAGCGAGTTGTACAGAGAAGAAGAAGAAGCTGAAGAACAAAATTTACCAAGCAGAACAAAGAAACAAAGATTGAAGAATCTACAGTTTGAGAAAGAGATAAATGGAGTATGTGATGTCAGTATTCAATTGAACATAAAGGATCTAACACAAGCAAAGGTAGTTTCTATATTTACAGATCAAATTTTATATTGTTGCTTATTAGTATTTGTAACAGAGAAATATCTTAACTGAGCGGATTTAACCATCCTATTTGTAAATCCTAGAAGTAGATGACATTCCAAAAGATTTTTTAAAGACCTCTAACAAGGCCACTCCTAACAGGGTAAATATCTAATCAGGTTTGAGGTAAATCGCCTAACAGCGTCACATTTAGCAAATGTGTTTGTAATCTTTAATAGGATAAGTTCTTAACCGAGTGTACTTCAGAAGGGTACATTGTTATTGTGGGTCACAATTCCCATAGAGGACTTTCCCAAATTGGGTTTCCTCATTAAAAATGGTGTCAACTGAGTTAAATCTAATGTCAATGAGTTTGAATGATTGATTTACATATTTTAGATTAATGGTTGTTTAAGTTATTAAGTTATTTGGTGAATCGCTTATTACTGTATTCAATTCTACCGAGTGAATCAGTGAGTTAAGATTTAAGTGTTTAGATTTGATTTTGTTTGATTCATCCCCCCCCCCTCTCACTGGACCAACAAATTATGCAATTTTTAGAGCTCTCCACACTTGTGCAACCTTGAAACCATTTTCATCATCCTTTTCCAAAAGCTTGAGCAACAATATAGTCTATTATTGTTATGCTATCAAAATCGTAAGTACACATACAACAACAATAACTTGGACAAATTGTTGAATCAAATAAGCTACAACATCAGTTATTATGGTTTGCACTCTTGTTATTTTTGGTCTCTTTCTTACTAATCTTGTATGTTGTTTCGTATTTATGTTTTGAGTATTTTTACTTATTATTTGCATTCTATTTTAAACACATTGTCTTGCACACAATCTACAATGCTTGATGAGACCCACATCATGGGTTCAAAACTAACAAATTTAGTATTTTTTATCACTTTTTAGCTTGCAGAATTTGGAGTGATTTTATTCACCCTTACCATCATTCTCAATACGTATTTATCCTCACCACTATACTCTATTTCAAGCCACCAAATAATCCTACAGACTAACACTCTTATTAACAATTTCATCTCTCCCTTCCTCAGCATTAATTTTGTCGAATTGACTGAGTTTCCTGTACATATTGCCTAGACGGTGCACTTTAACGAATGTGCCAAACAACTCAAAAAAATTCATCTTCATTTTGGAAAATACGCATTTCCATCTAGCGGATACACTATGTCATTTTGTACATACACCTAACTTGAATTGACAAAAAGTCCTTAGAACTTTGCAAATTTAGAAAATCTTCCCTTCTAGATGGTGGATCTAGCAAAGTGAATCCACTACATCTTGTTCAATGGATATGGCTTGAGGTAATTGGTGTTTAAGCAATTTTTTTTTTACATTGGAGGATACACTCTATTATCCACCAAATTCATCATTTGGAAGATACACTCTGTTATCTAGCATATTTTTTGTTTGGTCGGTACGCTTTGTGATACATTGGATACGCCTATTTTTTTATGGATTTACTTTTATTTTCACCAAATACACCTATGTTTGGAAGATTTGATATGTTCTTTGGAAGATTATCTTGTCAATACATTTTCTAGAATCATATATGATGTTTTTTGAGTTAATCCGCTAACTTTTCATGTTTGTGTGTGACCTTATTACATAAGAAGACTGCCTATGCTCATCAAAGGCCCCATAAACACTAACAAGTGTGCTTGTAGGACCATAAGAGAAGAGGGGATTGTTTCAAAACCATTATTAATTAATGAATTATGTGTTTGTTTAGTATAATAACACTTCATTTGGTTCTTAAAAAAAACAACCATTGTCTTATGTGCTTTGTGTGATTGCACGTGTGTAGTGTGGTCCAACTCCTAACACACACTATCCTCTCCCTTTATCTTGTGGTATTAGGTGCAAGAGAAAAGTGTTTGTGATGCTCTTTTTCTTTTTTAGGTAGAGGTCTTGCCTCTCGAGTAGCTAGAGGGAATGACCCAAGCGGTAACAGTTAAAGCTAAGTGCTTCTAACCACTATATAAATGTGTGGTGTTTGATTGAAAGGTCGCACTAATGAGTGATATTATTTCATGATGAGATTCCCTCTCAATACCCATGTGGTTTGTAATAACATATAGATTGAAACCTCTATAGGCTGAGGGATCCCCCTAATAGGTGTAATATGGTGCAAGCATAACCTCTTGAACAGATGTCCATTTTGTGAACCAAAGTTGCAATAGCCAAAATCCTATATATTGTTTGGAATGGAATTTTAGACCAACTAAGATGCCCCAAATGTACCCTTCATCATGACACATAAAATCCTCAAAGGTTTTTCTACCTAGGGGTGAGAGATTCTGGTGATTCTTTTGTTGTGGAGGGGAGCTAGTGACACTAGAATCTCTACTTATCTATTTGGTCTACGGTATATGGAGAAATCCAAGTGGGGATTCAAAAAATACTATCCTTTCCAAACTAAGTTGTAAGTGTTTTTTTTTACAAAAAATTTCTTTGTGTTTGTTGTGTTTGCATCATACACTATCTTTTACCAAAAACAAGTCAATTCAGCTTTGAGTCAGTTGAAACCTAGTCTCCTAGATATGCACTGATGTTGGGAGGATGTGCACTTTCCTTTTGGTGAAAATGAACATACTTAGCATATTCAATGTTAAGACATTTAATGGATTTGCATTTTTGTCCAATGGATTTGCCCCTTGTTTGGATAGATTTGTCATATTATCTCGCAAATACGCTCTGTGATCTTGAAGATACATTATCCTGTCATCCATCATATTTGTCTTTTTGTAGATACACTTTTTCATCCCTCATATTTTCCATTTCTTTGATATGACCCTATTTTCAATCTTATGCCATAAATTTAACAATCTACCAGATTCATTATTTGGCAGATGTGCTCTATAATCTATTAGATTTGTCATTTGGCAGATGTACTTTGTAATCCATTAGATTCACCATTTAAAAGATGCACTTTGTAATCCATCAGACTCATCATCTGAATTGTTTTCTCTCCAATCCATCAGATTCACCATTTGGCAAATGCACTCTGCAATTAATCAGATTCACCATTTGGTAGATATGCTCTATAATCCCTCAAATTCACCATTGCGCAGATACATTATGTGATCCTTCATATTCACCAATCCCACTCTTATCCTAAGTTTATTCCCAATCCTAGTATGAGCTTATTTTTCATCCTAATCTAAGCTTGTGCCTTCCATCCATCTTCATCCTTCATATCTATCCAACTCATCAGCTAGTTGTCATGTCACAATTTCATTATGATGATTTTGGTCGTCCTACCTTTTCTTCCACTTTATCTCATTCTAATAATAATGATGAGAGTCTTGTTTATCATGATACATGCATTGAAAACCTTAACACCATCATCCTTAGCAATATTACCCTGAGTATTCCCCAAAATATGACCATTCCTCCAAAATACCTTGTCATGTCTCCATACATTCCCACTAGTAACTTTTTATCATACCTTTGAAAAGGATGTTAGAAATAACTGAGAGGTGGGGGTGAATTAGTGGCCTCAAAAATATTCCAATAAATCAACCCAAAAACTTAGTACCACAATATTAAGCCTCTAGTTATCTTTAGTCCTACAAGATGTATGCCTTCAAATAATCTTAACAAATAACTACTACTCAGAGTTCACTGTTAAACCTTATTCTTAATGTTTACCAAATGGTAGTATTTCATTTACCAAAAAATAGTAAATTTCTTTGTGTATACAAATCAATCCAAATTAGTTATGTGTAATAGTTATGTGTAATGCAAAACACTAAAGTAATGACTCATAAACACATTAACACATGGATTTTTAACATGGAAACCCTATTAAGGGAAAAACTACTTGGGACCGGTAACCCAAAATTTTCACTCTTCTAAAGTGAGCTCGGTAAAGAGACAACCATGTTAAAGGTTACAAACACACTATTAGGTGTGACCTTGTTAGAGGATTTAAATAGAATAGTTTGTCACTTGATATCGGGCATCTCTATGCTACCTTATATGACCAAACCCAGTGTAGTTTTTCAAATGGTATCTGGCATATCATGCTATCTTCATGATCAAAAAATTTGATACTCCTGGGGATGTATCTCAATATAGAAAGGATTGTTAAGTCCTTCTCGGTTAAGAGAATTTATGAATCAATGGTTAAACTGAAATAGTAAATGATTTGTTCACACATACAACTTATACTTGCAGATTTTCAGATCTATTGTAAGCTCGTAATACCTTTTTGATCAATGTATCTTTTCAATACCTTTTCTCCACTTCTTTCTACTCAATGATGTTGTGCTTCTTTGTTGCTTAGTGTCCGCAAAAATATTTAGCTCTTTCCTTAGCTTGATTGATTAGGATTGTAAGAAGTTGTTCTTCATCAGTTTCTCTTCAGCATTCTTCTTTTTTATTCACTCCCCTAATTCATAATGAATTAGATTGTCTCTTTATAGACATGATATCACCGTTTCTCACTTCTTTATTTTCTTGTTCTTGGCGTGATTTGCAATCTTAGCCAATCTTGCTTTAAATCTTTACTCAATTTTATCCCTTATATTTCTCCATGACAACTAGATAAAACATCTTTAAAACTTTTACTTATCTCTAGCTTAAAATTGTCGATGAAAACAATGTAAACAACTAGTTAAGTCTATCTTTAGCTCTGCCAGCTAAGTATTTTGTTATTTTTGAACTTCAGTTAATTTTAGTGTTTTAACTCTTTGATAGCTTTGGTCAACTCTTCAATTCTCCTTGGGCTTCTCTGTTGGTGTTGTCTATCCGTTGGGGTTGTCTGTCTGTCAGGCATCACTGTGAAGTTCTTCTCATCATGTAACATTGTAATTCTAGCCATCGGTTATGCTTGTGAATCTGCCCGTCGATAATGCTTGTTGGTTTTCTTACTTGGGCATCACTGTAACTTTGCTCTTAGTTTTCTTTGTCCATTGGGTTCCACTAACCGTCGGTGTTTGTATTCACTTAGTGAATGCTAATCTTTTATGCATTACTGAAAGCATAATATTTATCTCTCTGATTCTCTAAAGTCTTTGACACTTTGCATATAACCGATCAGACTATATCAAGTTGACATCAATGAAAATACAATCCATTAACTAATTTAATGTCTTGCATTATATTTCTGCATTTTAGTGATCAACTTAACATCTTCAAACATTCAATCAGTTATATATCATCAATTTCTCCCTTTGGCATTGATGGAAACACAATACATTATCACACTATATTATTACTAATACAATATGAAATATAACAGTTGAAGTTCACCAATCTCTCCCTTTTTAACTAATACAAATTTTTGGCTCTCGGTAAGCTCATATAACTTAGATTTGTTTCTTGCTAATTGTGATCTTCAATCTTCAATCCCTTTACTGGATAGATTTAGCAGCTTCTGTCTCTATTTGTGATATATATTCTGCCTTGATTGTTACTCTCCTTGATCATCTCTTTTTCCTTTGACATCAATCTCTCCCTTTGCATGTATTCTCTTCCTCATGTTACTTCTCTCCCTTTGATGGATATTTCATATGTAATCTCTCCCTTTGGATAATGATTAACTCTCCCTTTGAATTCTTAGGAACTTCTCTCCATGGATAATGATATAAACTCTCTCTGATAAATGAGATAATATCTCCCTTATAATTCATGATAATGAGATAATCTCTCCCTTTGACAACAATTCCAAACAATTCTTCCATAGCATCTTTCATCCATGTTTATAATTTACTCCTTGAATTTCCCTATCCATCAGCAATACATTGACTTTGGTGTTCGATGTAGATTTGTACCTTGTTGTGTATAGATGTGTCTTTGCAGTTCATCTTTGTGCTTGCATCAATGTGAATGATCTTCTAATTTGTGTATAGGCTGATGCAACCTCCTAGTCAGCTTACTGACCGATAGACAAGGTTTGGACGCCTAGTCTTTGTCTTAGGTACTCAAATGTATCTTTCGGTAATGGCTTTGTAAAGATTTCAGCTAATTGTTCCTTGGATTGAACATATTCTAGTATCACTTCTTTTGATTGCACTTGTTCTCTTAAGTAATGATACTTAATTTTTATATGTTTAGTCTTAGCATGCATGACTGGATTCTTTGATATGTTTATTGCACTTGTATTATCACAATAGATAATCACTGGTTCAAGAATCTTCATATTCATACCTTCCAGCAACTGTTTGATCCATGCAATATTGGAGAAATTTATAGCAGTAACCACATATTCTACTTCTGCAGTAGACTAAGAGATGCATCCTTGCTTCTTGCTAATCCATGTGGCAAGTCTGTCACCCATGAAGAATGCTCCTCCAGTTGTGTTCTTTCGATGATCAATGTTTCCAGCCCAATCAACATTTGTATAGACTTGTAGCTCAAATTTTCCTTCTCTTTTATACCATAAGTCATAGTCCTCGGTGTTGTTTAGATATCTCAGAATTCTCTTGACAACAGCTATATATGATTCTTTGGGATTAGCAGAGAATCTTGCAACTATTCCAACTACATGTGCTATATCTGGTCTAGTATGAACAACATACATTAGTTTGCCAATCATTGATCTATACAAGGTCTGATTTAACTCATTTGATTTGTCTTCTTTTGTTAGCTTACAGCTAGTAGCCATAGGTGTTCCAACTGGTTTGGAATCTTCCATCTTGAATATCTTCAGTACTTCCTTGTTGTATTTGGACTGAGTGATATATATGTCTGCATCTTGTTGAAGAATCTGTAGACCAAGAAAGACTTTGATCTCCCCAAACATAGACATTTAAAATTATTTGCTCATTTAATTAGCAAAGGATTTACATAACATTTCATTTCCCCCCAAAATGATATCATCAACAAAAATTTCAGCTATCAGAATATTACCATCAGTATCTTCTTTTAAGTACAAATTGTTATTTTCACTTGTTCTTACAAATTCAATGCTTATGAGATAGAAGTGCAGTCTTTCATACCAGGATCTCGATGCTTGTTTTAATCCATACAAGGCTTTATGTATTCTACATACCATGTTTCTCTTGTCTGGATCAACAAACCATTCTAGTTGTTCAATGTATACTTCTTCTAGTATTCCATTTAGGAATGCAGATTTGACATCCATCTGGTATACCTTGAATCCTTTGAATGCAGCATAAGAAATAATAATTATAACTCCTTCTAGTCTAGCAACGGATGCAAAGGTTTCACCATAATCAATACCTTCTTCTTGTTCATACCCCTTGCATACTAATCTTGTTTTGTTTCTTGTGACTTCTCCATTCTCATTCAACTTGTTTTTGAATATCCATTTGGTACTGATGACATTTTTGTCATCTGGTCTTGGTACTAGTGTCCATCTACTATTCTTCTCAATCTTTTCTATTTCTTCATTCATAGCACTGACCCATTCCTCATTTTTAAGTGTAGTGTTAAAATATTTAGGCTCAAAATCACAAAGTAAATATCTAGTGTTTAGTGACTTACTTCTTGTTCTCATTCTAGCCTTCTTATCTCCTATGATCAGATTCTATGGATGATGTCTTCTAACATACTTGGAAAGTTTTGGTTCAGCTTTTTGTCCATCATCCTGATCAGCATCTTAACCTTCATTCTAATCTCCATCACTCGGTACATCATCTTGAGTATTTTCCTGATTTTTGGTAATTGCAGCCTGATGTTCGAGTGCAATGTTCAGTTGCTCTGGAGAGATACACTATTGCTCGGGTAGAGTGTCAGGTTCTTTGGAGTAAACAAACCTATTGTAGTCTTCTATTTCTTTTCTTCTTTCCTTATCATTCTTTTCTGCAAATTCATCTATTTTCACATTTGCACTTTCAATGATCTTGTTAGATGACTTGTTAAGACATTTATAAGCCTTGATTTTGGTGGAATACCCTAGAAAGATACCTTCATCACTTTTGGAGTCAAGCTTTCCATTTCTATCCTCTTTCAAAATATAACATTGACTACCAAAGATTCTGAAGTAACTTACATTGGGTGTGTAACCATACCAAATCTGATAGGGTGTCTTCTTTGTGTCCTTTAATTGTACTCTATTTAATGTGTAGACAGCATTACTGATAGCTTCCCTCCAGAAATTTTGAGTGATTTTTTCTCAATCATCAATGTTCTTGCACAGTCAACAATTTATCTATTTCTCCTTTCAGTAATTCCATTTTGCTGTGGTTTTCTCGATGGAGAAACGTATCTTTTAATTCCATGCCCATTACAATAGTTAGTGAATTCATCTTAAATAAATTCTCCTCCTCTATCTGATCTTAATCATTTCAATTCCTTAACACTTTGTTTTTCTACCATAGCATTGTTGGAAATGAGATAAGTAACTGAGAGGGGAGGGGTGAATCAGTTGCTCCAAAACAAATCCTTTGTCCCTTAGATGTCTTAAATACTTTAACATTGTTACTCAGTCAATTAAGATATTCTTCTATAACTCAGGTGTCAAAGCAATCTTTATAATATCCAATGCAATTATACTTTAGTGATAAAGTGCATAAACATAAAGCATGAAACAAATAACATATAAACAGGTGACACCAAGATTTAACGTGGAAACCCAATATGAGAAAAACCACCAATGTAACTAGATACTATTTTTCACTCTTTTGAAGTGAGCCCTGTTAGGAGCCAACCTTGTCAAAGGTTACAATAACACACTGTTAGGTGTGACCCTATTAAAGGTTTTAATCAGCCTGTGAGGAGTGGCCTTGTTAGAGTTCTTCAACACTTCAACATAGAAATACTACCTTGTGAGAGGATTTACAAAAAAATTGTTAAGAGATTTGATATCACTGCTACAATTGTTAGAGAGTAACAATGAATTGACCTGTATGTGTAAGAAATTGTCTTTGTTAATTCATATCTCTATTCTGATTATGACTAGATCCTTGCTGATTAGATGTTCTATTGCAACTCTGAGTGATCTATACTCAATCAGAATCCTATCTGATTTCACCTTCACTCTTCATATCACAGAATTCCACACTTCTACTTGTCTTCAACTTTTTACACACTCACACACATATTCAATCCAAACTTGACCTTTCAAATATATGATAAGCCCTATCAAGTTAGCTTGAATATACTTCTAGATAATAAATCATAATTTAGTCAACCTCATATAATCAATTAATTATAGAATGTAAATCATTGTTAGTCAGATGGCACTGAATTCCTGACCATGACTGAAATGACCGAGTGACTCAGTCAACACTAAATTTCTTCAATACCCAATTGAACTCGGTAAACACTAAAACTACTCATTCTAATCACCAACTATGCTCGGTTTGAATGTAGACATTTGTGTATCATCACTACATAAGTGTATATACATGTGTAACATCAATGACAATACACAATTGAATAATTGTCCTCAACAATCTCCCTCTTTGGCATTGATGGAAACACAACATGTCATAATACAAAGAATTTTAGAGCAATAGAAAACATTCTTTAATGTCCTTAGCTTCATCCTGATTCTTATCCAAAAACTCCCTCTGACATCAAAATCTCCCTCTTGTTGTATTATTCTTATGTATTATAGAAAACTCTCCCGCTTTGACAACAAATTCCAAAGACTCCATCTCCACAAATACCAATAGTCAGTACTATTTCACTTTGTAATTGTAATGTACCTGAATGTACTAATTCATCTGCAATGTGCTCTGATGTACCTACATCAACTGATAGATCTTCACTATTGCTTGGGTTGATGCATCACTAAACTATATTTTAGTGAGCTTCAGTTAGGGGAAGCACCCCTAGCTTTCCTCTAAGATACAAGAATACATCCTTAGGTAAATTTTCATGAATATGTCTGCAACTTGTTCTTTGGTATTTACATATTCCAACCTTACTTCTTTATTCTGTACCAATTCCCTCAAAAAATGATACTTTATTTCTATATGCTTGGTTTTGGTGTGCATCACAGGATTCTTTGAAATGTTAATGGCACTAGTGTTTTCATAGTAGATAATAACTAGTTCTTTTACTTCTTCCTTCATTCTTGACAACAATTGCTTGATCCATATGATGTTTGAATAGTTCACTGCTGCAACAACATATTCTGCCTCTGTTGTAGACTGAGAGATACAATTCTATTTCTTGCTAGTCAAAGACACTAACCTCTTTACAAGAAAGAAAGCTCCACCACTGGTACTTTTCCTTTCATCGACACTTCCATCCCAATCAACATCAGTGTATGACTTTAAATCAAATTTTCCACCTTTCTTATACCATAAACCATAGTCTTAAGTACCCTTCAGATGTCTCAGAATTCTTTTGATTGTCATTAGGTGATTGTCTCTAGGATTAGCTAAAAATATTGCAACAATACCAACTACCAATGCAATATCAGGTCTAGTGTGTACAACATATTACAGTTTTCCAATCATGGGTCTGTAGTTGGTCTGATCTACCTCTTTTGAATCATCATCCTTAGACAATTTATGTCCAGTACACATGGGTGTTCCAATAGGTTTGGAATCTTCCATACCAAATTTCTTAAGTATCTCCTTGATATATTTTGATTGACTAATGTATATACCATCCTTCATTTGATTTACTTGTAATCCAACAAAGAATTGGATCTCACCAAACATAGACATCTCAAATTATTTAGTCATAGCTACAGAGAATGCTTTGCATAATTCATCATAACCAGTGAATAATATGTCATTAACAAATATCTTTGCTAACAATATTTTGTTTTGTGGTCCTTCTTTGATGTATGGCTACTGTTATCATTAGTTCTCTAAAATCCAATACTTACTAGATAGCTATGCAATCTTTCATACCAGGCTCTGGGTGCTTGCTTCAGTCCATACAATGCTTTTTGCAGCTTTCAAACCATATTCCTTCTTCCAGGATCAACAAATCCTTAAGGTTGTTCAATGTAGACTTCTTCTTCTAGGATTCCATTCAGAAATGCATATTTCACATCCATTTGATATACTTTGTATCCTTTATGTGTAGCATATGCCAGAAGAGTTCTGACTCCTTCAAGTCTTGCAATAGGAGAAAAAGTTTCTCCATAATCAATACCCTCTTCTTGAGCATATCCTTTACAAACTAGTCTGGCCTTTTTTCTAGAAACTTCACCATTTTCATTCATCTTATTTCTAAAAACCCACTTGGTTCCAATCACATTCTCATCCTTTGGCCTAGGCATAAGAGTCCAAGTTTTGTTCTTCTTAATCTACTCAATTTCTTCATTCATTGCCTCTATCCAACTTTTATCATTCAATGCATCTTTAACAGTTCTAGGTTCAAATTCACTTAGTAAACATGTACCTTTAAGTTTGTTCCTTTTCATTACACCTTATGTCTAATCTCTAATTATTTTCTTAGGTGCATGATGCCTTCTAACATATTTTGAAAGTATTGGATCCTTTAGTCTAGATTCTGGACTTGATCCACTAGGTCTATCATTCTCAAATATTCTTTCATGTTCTTATGTCTGATGCTCGGGTTCCACTATCTATGACTCTGTCTCTTCTACCAGCAGCTCGGGTTGCACAGTTTGTGCTAGTATATTTAGTGGTTGATAGTTCTGTTCTCCAATCACCATTTCTTGAGTCATAGGTATAGTATCAGGTTCATGATACACAAAGTTCATGTAGTCTTCAGGCACTTTACTGCTCTTCTCTTCACATTTTTCTTCAAACTCGTCAATCTTGACATGTACACTTTCTATGACTTTATGAGTAGTAAGATTCATACATTTGTATGCTTTGCTTTTACATGAGTAACCTAGAAATATTCCTTCATCACTTTTTGTATCTAGTTTTCCATTTCTTGCTTCCTTCAAGATGTAGCATCTACTTCCAAATACTTTGAAATAATGAACATTAGGTTTATAGCCATAGCATAATTCAAAAGGTGTCTGGTTACTACCTTTCTTCAGTTGAACTTGGTTCAAGGTGAACACTGTAGTGTTGATGGCCTCCTTCCAGTATTTGGTAGCAACATTATTTTCAATCATTAGGGTTCTGGCACAATCCATAATGGATCTGTTTCTTCTTCCTGCTATTTCATTTTGTTGTGGTGTACCAGGGGTAGATACTTGTCTTTTGATTCCTCTCTCATTAAAAAATTCATTAAACTCATTAGAAATGAATTCTCCTCCTCTGTCAGATCTTAGGCATTTTAGTTTCTTTCTTGTTTCTTTTTCAACTCTTGCAAGATACCATTTGAATTTTTGAAAAGCTTATGATTTCTCTTTGAGAAAAATGACAGACATCATTCTGGAATGATCATCAACAAATAGAATAAAATACTTCTCTCTAATATAGCTTGTTGTTCCAATTGGTCCACAAAGGTCAGTATGCACCAATTCAAAGACTTCGTCATTATTGTAATTCTTGCTTTTGAAACTTGTCTTGCTCATCTTTGTCTTCTTTGTTTGGACACTTTGCAGCAATGTGACCAACCTCATTGCATGAAAAACAAATCAATGGTATTTTTCCTTTGTATTTTCCTTTTGCGGCTCTTCTTGCAAGTAATGCTTCAATGATGTCAAGATCTTCATCAGCAGATTCATCATCACTCTCACTTTCATTCTGCTTCCTTTTTGAGTATCTATCCTTCTTACCATGGTTTAATTTAGCTTTGAATGTAGACTCAATATTGCTAGAGCTTGGAGAGTAATTGTCAAATTTGTCCAGCTCAAAAGTTGTAAGCCTTCCCACTAATGTATCTAGATTTATATCCTTATTGCACCTCATCTCTTGAATAGCTGAAACTCTAATAGCATAGATAGGAAGTAAAGTTATTAGTATCGTGTTGACCACTGTTGCATCTTCTGTTATTCCACCTGCAGCTCTGATGGCACTCACAATCTTCTTGATTCTTTCACTGTATCTTGTAATGTCTTCTCCTTCTTTCAATTTCATCTAGTAAAATTGTCCTCTTAGACTTTCTGCTTTGGATCTCTTTACATTTGCATCTCCTCCATGAATGTCCTATAATTTCTTCCATATATCATAGGTTGTAGGGCAATCCTTGAATTCATCAAATTCTAAGTAGCTGAGTGAAGAAGCTATATCAATAATTATTATATTATGAAGATTTTGTTCCATCATATGTTCCACAGTCATAGTCCTTGTTGGTTCCACACATTTTCTTTCCAAAAATTACAGACCAGCATCGCTGATAGTAGATAGATGTAGCTTCATCAACTCTTGCCATGCTAGGAAGTTGTCTTTGTTTAACTTTGGGATCTTCCTTCTGTAAGACATCTCTGATCTTTAGCTTAGGTCTTGAAACCTTCTCTAAAAGCACTTGAAGCTCTGATACCAATTTTTGGAAATGAGATAAGTAACTGAGAGGGGAGGGGTGAATCAGTTACTCCAAAACAAATCCTTTGTCCCTTAGATGTCTTAAATACTTTAACACTGTTACTCAGTCAATTAAGATATTCTTCTGTAACTCAGGTGTCAAATAAATCTTTATAATATCCAATGCAATTATACTTTAGTGATTAAGTGTAGAAATATAAAGCATGAAACAAATAACATATACATAGGTGACACCAAGATTTAACATGGAAACCCAATATAGGAAAAACCACCAATGTAACTAGTTATTATTTTTCACTCTTCTGAAGTGAGCCTTTTTTGGAGTCAACCCTATTAAAGGTTACAATAACACACTGTTAGGTGTGACCCTGTTAAAGGATTTAATCACCCTGTGAGGAGTGGCCTTGTTAGAGGTCTTCAACACTTCAACATAGAAATGCTAACTTGTGAGAGGATTTACAACAATATTGTTAAGTCTACTCTATTAAGAGATTTGAGATCAATGCTACAATTGTTAGAGAGTAACAATGAATTAACCTGTATGTGTAAGCAACTATCTTTGCTAATTCAGATCTTTGTTCTGATTATGACTGAATCCTTTCTAATCAGATGTTCTATTGTATCTCTGAGTGATCTGTACTCAATCAGAATCCTATCTGATTTTGCCTTCACTCTTCATATTACAGAATTCCACACTTCTTCTTGTCTTTAAATTTTTACACACTCACACACATATTCAATCCAAACTTGACCTTTCATATATATGATAAGACCTGTCAAGTTGGATCGAATATACTTCTAGATAATAAATCATAATTCATTCAGCCTCATATAATCAATTAATTATAGAATGTAAATCACTGTTAGTCGGTTGGCACTGAATGCCCGACCATGACTGAAATGCCTGAGTGACTTGGTCAACACTAAAACAACTCATTCTAATCACCAACTGAACTTGGTCTATATGTAGACATTTGTGTATCATCACTACATAAGTGTATATACATGTGTAACATCAATGACAATACACAATTGAATAATTGTCTTCAACAAGCCTTATACCATTTAAACATCTTGAATGCTTCTTATTTATCTTTTAAGAACATAACTGACATCATTCTAGAATAATCATCTACAAAGAGAATGAAATACCTATCTCTGTAGTAACTCTTTGTCCTCATAGGTCCACATAAATCAGTATGGACTAATTCTAGAATAGTATTAGATGTATGGGCTTTACTCTTAAAACTAGACTTAGTCATCTTACCTTTTTTACAATTCTTGCACATGATATGCTCGGGCTTTGACATGCTCGGTAAGCCTCTGACTTTTCTTTTATTTATTATATTTTATCATTTTTTCAAAATTCACATGGCATAGTCTTTTATGCCACAACCATATGTCTTCATTTCTAGCCATTAAACAAGTGGTGTTAATGTCATCAAGATAGAAAAGGTTACCTTTTGTCTACTCACAAGTTCTGATCAACCTTCCTGATTCATTGAAGATCTTTTCCTTCTTATTCTCTAATGCTACTCGGTGACCTATGTTATTCAACTGAGAAACACTTAATAAAGTATAATCCAGTCTTTTTACCTTGTAAGAATTCTCACATTTGATCAGGTTATTCAAAATTATAGTTCCTTTACCTTCAACTAGACAAGGTGTTTCATTTCCCAGTCTTACTGATCCACCATTATAGTATTCAAAAGTTTCAAACTTTTGTTTATCACCGGTCATGTGGTGAGTGCAGCCACTATATATAATCCAAACATCATTCTTACTAACCTTAGATATGAGTGCAGTCTCTACATACCTTTCTTCTTCTTCATATCAATCATCCTTCATGGCTACATATACCATCTCAATGTCTTCTTCAGATTTGGTTTCAGTATCATCAGCTCCATTCTCAACTATGTAACAAGCTTTCTTTCCTTTGTCCTTGTAGTCTCGAGTATCTCTTGTGTCAGATTTTTAGTTGCTTCAGTAATCTTTGTTATCACCTTGATAAAACTTCTTTTCATATGATCTGTCATTACTTCTGTCATATTTTCTTCTGTTAGGACATCTTGCAGCAAAGTTTCCAACCTCTTTACAATTAAAACATACAAGTGGTAATTTACCTTTGTATCTACCTTTGCCTCTCTGCAATCTTCTTGCCATTAGTCCTTCAATCTCATCAAGTCCTTGATCCTCATTATCACTTTCACTATCATTTCTAATAGTGTGTCTAAGACTTGAATTAGTTATTTTTGAATAAGATTTGAATGCAGACTCCATAGATGGTAAGACACTATTATCAAAGTTATTCATCTCAAATGAAATCAGTCTACCAATCATACTATCTAGAGTAATAGTATTGTTTGCAACTGCTCTCATTTCTTCTATAGAAGAAACTCTAATAGCATATATAGGTAGTAAGGTTCTTAGGATTTTACTTACCACTGTCTCTTCTTCAAGTACACCTCCAACTCCTCAGATAGCATTGACTACCTCTTTGATTCTGTAGCTATACTGAGTGATATTTTCTCCCTCTTTTATCCTTAGGCCATCAAACCTCCCTCTTAGGCTTTCTGCCTTGGCTCTTAGTACATTATCATCTCCTCCATGTACCAACTTCAATTTATCCCACATTTTCTTTGCAGAGTTGCAGGTTTTGACATTTTCAAACTCAGCATCAAAGAGTGAAGAAGCATGTTCTATCATCATGCAATTATGCTCATGCTTTTCTCTCAATTTCTCAAGAGTGTGAGGTCCTATAGGAAACACATATTTAGTATCAAGGTGTTGTGTAACATCATTACCAATACCTGATAGGTGGAGTCTTATTCTACTTTGCCATGATGCAAAGTTGTCTTTATTCAACTTGGACACATCTCCTTTTTTCATCTTGTGATCTTTTGCTTGAGCTATTAAACTCCCTTTCTAAGCACACAAGCTCTGATACCAATTGTTAGAAATAACTGAGAGGGGGGGTGAATCAGTGGCCTCAAAAATATTCCAATAAATCAACCCAAAAACTTAGTACCACAATATTAAGCCTCTAGTTATCTTCAGTCCTACAAGATGCATGCCTTCAAATAATCTTAACAAATAAGTACTACTCAGAGTTCATTGTTAAACCTTATTCTTAATGTTTACCAAATAGCAGTCTTTCATTTACCAAAAAATAGTAAATTTCTTAGTGTATACCAATCAATCCATATTAGTTATGTGTAATGCAAAACACTAAAGTAATGACTCATAAACACATTGACACATGGATTTTTAACATGGAAACCCTATTAATGGAAAAACCACTTGGGACCACTAACCCAAAATTTTCACTCTTCTAAAGTGAGCTCGGTGAAGAGCCAACCTTGTTAAAGGTTACAAACACACTATTAGGTGTGGCCTTGTTAGAGGATTTAAAAAGAATAGTTTGTCACTTGATATCAAACATCTCTATGCTACCTTCTATGACCAAACCCAGTGTAGTTTGTCAAATGGTATCTGGCATCTCATGCTATCTTCATGATCAAACCTTTTGATACTCCTTGGGATGTATCTCAATATAGAAAGTATTGTTAAGTCCTACTCAGTTAAGAGACTTTCGGAATCAATGGTTAAACTATAATAGTAAATGATCTGTTCACACATACAACTTATACTTGCAGATTTTCAGATCTATTGTAAGCTCATAATACATTTCTTATCAATGTATCCTTTCAATACCTTTGCTCCACTTCTTTCTTCTCAGTGATGTTGTGCTTCTTTGTTGTTCAGTGTTTGCAGAAATCTTTATCTCTTTCCTCAGCTTGATTGATCGGGATTGTATGAAGTTGTTCTTCATCAGTTTCTCTTCAGCATTCTTCTTTTTCATTCACTCCCCTAATTCATAATGAATTAGATTGTTTCTTTATAGAAATAATATCACCATTTCTCACTTCTTGATTTTCTTGTTCTTGGCATGATCCGCAATCTTATCCAATCTTTCTTTAAAGCTTTACTCAAGTTTTATCCTTTAGATTTATCCATGACAACAGGATAAAATAGCTTTAAAACTTTTACTTGTCTCTGGCTTAAACTTGTCGATGAAAAAAATGCCAATAACTAGTTAAGTCTATCTTTAGCTCTGCCAGCTAAGTATTTTTTCATATCTAAACATCAGTTAATTTTGGTGTTTTGACTCTTTGATAGATTTAATCAACTCTTCAGTTCTCCTCGGGCTTCTCCATCGATGTTGTATGTTCATCGGGGTTTTCTGTCGTCGGGCATCATTGTGAAGTTCTACTCATTGGGTTACACTATAATTCTGGCTGTCAGTTATGCTTGTGATTATGCTCATCGGTAATGCTTGTCGGTTTTCTTGCTCGGGCATCACTGTGACTTTGCTCTCAGTTTTCTCTGTCCGTCGGGTTCCACTAACAGTCAATTTTTGTAGTCACTTAGTGAATGCTGATCTTTTATGAATTACTAAAATCATAATATTTATCTCTTTGAAGTCTTTGACACTTTGTATATAAACGATCAGATTATATCAAGTTGACATCAATGACAATACAATTCATTAACCGATTTAATGTCTTGCATTATCTTTATGCATTTCAGTGATCAACTTAACATCTTCAAACATTCAATCAGTTATATGTCATCAAAGGAAAGTCCATCAAGTCATCCATTCACATCTCCCTCCTATATTACACCCACATATTCTCCTCATACAACATTCATGCCTACATATTCTCCCATAGTTATATCCCAATCTCCAGCTTTGCATGAAAACACTATCAAATTCACCCCTAGTTTAAATCCATCACCTCAATATCCTTCAATCTATACTCCTAATCCTCTAGTTAACACTAATACAACAATCCATTTCCATAATACATCCACCATCCTGAATCCACCATCCACACTATCCTACCTCACTCCTACTTTTCCCTACCTCAATTCCCCATCCACACCATCCTATCCCAATCCTCCATCTCCAGTTCCCTCCTACATTACCACAACTCTCATTTCACAATCTCCCTACATCCCACAATCCACTTCCTGTGCTATACCCCAATCCACTTTGTTTCCCATGTCAACTAGTCAATCTAGTTTACATGTCACCTTTGCGCCTGCTTACATGAACTACCTAGCTATGTCATCCACCACAGTCACTTCTCCACCATCATTCCATAAAACATGTTCACAATTAAATACCACACCTTTATATGTGGACTACCTTGTCTTTCCACCATCCACACATGTTACTCATCCCCCCTCAACTTCAAATATGCAAGTCTCTAAAGAGCTTCACAAAGAAACCATCAAGAAATCCAACTCCTAAAGATGATGAGTCATGCCATCCCACTCCATCATGTGAGGTCATTAGTGATGAGGCCCTTCCACCTCCAATACCTATCATTTCCCATCCACCTCCCACACTTTCCATTCATATTCCATTTTCTAACACCATTGAAAACCTCTCAGTCATTGACTTCATCCACCCCCAATCCACATCTTCTCTTATGGTCATCCAAACCCAATCAAATGAACCTCATGAGTCCATCCTCCATCCATCCATACCAATCAAAGAACCTCCCATCCTTCCATCCAATCCATTTGAAGAGTTTATCCATTTGTCCCCCATCACACCACCACACCAATCCAATCATGCCAAGAGATTTTCACAGAGCATGTCCAAATATATGTAGACACCCTAAATTGGTAAACCAAATTCAAAGTGGTCAAATCAAGTCAACATCATGGATTAATTTAAAAATCCATTAATAAATCAAATTAAATCCAAAAGGTATTAATTAAACTATGTAATTAATTTAAGTAATTAGTTATATAGTTTGATTAAATAAATCAAATGCAACCCATCTAATTCCCTTACATGGATAATTTAATTAGTTGTTTGAATTAATTAATTCCTAAATTCAACAAAGGGGACAAAAAATCAATTAGCCAATGAGAAGAGAGGATTGAGAGCACATGGATCACTCCAAGACTTTGCTATCTTAGTCACTCATTTAGCATTTTCTATCATCACCACTCATTTTGTCATATTGCCCCCCTATTTGAAACCCATCACTCAACTTTAACCTTAAACATTAATTGACCATGGTAATAAAAATCACCCCCTTACCCTTGGGAATTCCTATAAATAGAAGGCATTCTTAGTGTAAACTTACCAATTCACATTTAGAGTAAGAATTTACTTCATAGCAAGTATATTTTGTTGAATTGAGCATAACGTTGAGAATTTAACATTAAAGAATTCTTGAGTAGTATCATCATAATGACAAATTCATCCATGTTTTAATAGATTTTGAGCAATAGAATAGGGCAATTCATCTTAATTTTCATACATTTGAATCTTAGATCCATCTTTTTCATCATTCTTAGCATAATTCTCATTCTAGGGGTTGTCACTTTACGATGCTTTGTAGCTAAGATCATTCATTTAGTCATTCTACCTAAAGATCGATGAGATGCTATTAATTTCCTTTCATTTTCAAAATTGATTAAACTAGTTAGATCTTTCAAATTTGATTGAAAATTATGTTAAACTAATGTTTCATGTAGGTTTGTGAGATGCAGGTTTACAGACAATATTCGGCGCCCACCGTGAGGCTCAAGCCTCACATTCAAACATGAATTTTGAAGGGTTTACATTTTAGATTCTCTAAATTCATTAGATTCTCCCACCTAGTATAAAGAAGCTCACATTTGGTACAAAAATTCTTGCACTTGGTACTAAGTGTCTCGCACCTGGTCTATAAAAGCTAGCATTTGGTCAGTGAAAGTTCAAACCCGGTTAGTAAAAGCTTGCACCTGGTCTGTACAAGCTCACACCTAGTCTATACAAGCTCGCACCTAGTCTGTACAAGATCACACCAGGTCTGTACAAACTCACATTTGGTCCAAATAAGCTCGCACTTGGTCTTGTATCATCGAAAAATAGAAGCACTTCCATTTAGGACTGGTTTAGCCCTTCGAGTAAGTGGTTTGGGTTCATTTCAAATTCCTTGAATGATTCTTTAACTTGGATATGGTTTTTCCCATGTCCTGCCCTATTTTCCACTTCTTTCCTACCTATTTCTAGTATCCTGCTCTAAGATTTTGAGGTTTGGAAAGAATTATATCCAGCTTCCAGGTCGACTGTTTCAGGCTCCAAAGTGGAAACTCTTAAAATCTATTTAATATGTCAGCCGAATAGGAATTTATTTATCATATGTCAGCCTCTCTAGAAGTTTGTGCCCTAGACTAGTATATAAGGAAGTCTTATCCTCTCATTTTTTATAACAAAAACAAAAAAGGATAATCTACGCATAATTTATCAAAGTGATTGTCTACTTTCAAGCATTCAAGATTCAATTCATCAAGGAGATCCATTAGTAGCCATTGAAGGATTCAAGCTCTATGGAGCCCTCTTGTTGAAGATTTCTCAATTCATATCCATTCAAGCTTCTTCATATCCCAAGATCCATTCAAGATTGGTGTTGAAGTTCTAAAGGAAATTGATTTGAGACATCCTACATTCTACAAGTCTAAATCCATTTGGAGCATCCATACTTGTAGATTCAAGGATTTGAATCCTCTACAAGGGTTTCAACATAAGAAAGGTGAATTATTCTATTTACTTTGTTTATTACTGCAATTTCAATTCTATTTCAAGGTTAATTCCAAAACTAAGGTTTGACCAAGAAAAACCCATCCCCAAACTAACAAAACCCTTTTTTTCTTGTAGATACAGGTACAGAATAGAAAATTACATAGCAGATTCAGATACCCTTTTTGGCAAACTTTTGGGATTCAAAAATAGATTTTTTGTCAGAGTAGTACAGGTTAAGGTTGACATAAAAGGGGTTCAATTATGCCCCCATATTTGGGTCAAGTCGACCTAGCTCAGAAAAGAAAAAATATTTATGGGTTTTCTCCGTCTCTGTGTTTTTGTTCTAGATCCGGTTGTAGAATTTCCAGAAACTCAGTACAAACACTAGAAAACAACAATTTCTAGATCTTATATACTTTGAGGTTATTATTTGTCTTCAATTCATTTCAATTAAGATTTTAATCACTTCAGATCTATTACACACTCTCCTCCAAAAATGGAATGTAAGGTTTTCCTCTTTCTTCTTATTTCTAATCAATTGATTCATTTGTGTATTGACCATTTTCTTGTGGTTAATCAATATGGATCTTTCCTTTGTGAATTTGGGGCTAAGAGGAGAATCTTACCTTCCCCAAAACTTTTCATATGTAAAGGGGTATTATTTAGATGTGCAAGTCTCTTGTTCCCATTACCTCTTTACATTTTATTATTTTTATTCTTTACATTTTGGTGAACCCAATTATGAAAACTCTTTCTTTTGTGGTGTTAGATTTACATTTCGTGTTAGATATTGCATGCATATTAGATTAGACTTCTTCTATGTTCTTGCATTTACATTTCAAAAAAAAAATCATATAAAGCAAAAATACAAAAACATTTATTTGTTCATGCCATGTGTTTTCCTAATTTAGTTCATTTGCATTGCATTGGTGTATGAGCTTTACTACCTCTAGTGCTACTTATAATATCTCGGTTAGAAGAAGTCACAGACTTATTGGTTCCTTTGATCCGAGTCTTCCTCTCCTTTCCTTAGGATCCTGAATGACAATTTGATCACTCATGATTCCAATCCTTCTACAGAGAAAAACTCTTCTCACTCATCTCATGACAACGATGATGCTTTAAGAGTTCCTTCTGAACAAGTCTAAAAACTTTCAACTGAACTTGATAAAATGGGAAATTGGCTTATTCAAGAAAACCATAATCAAGATTCTATTCAAGCTATAGAACCCCTTAAGAAATTCCTTCATGATAGTGATCAAGGTATTAATCTCTTGCGTGGTATCACTCATCTTGTGCATTTAAATGTCAAACCTTTAGCTCAAGAAGCTCAAGATCTTGGATTCACTCCTCCTGTCACTAGTATGGAACCTTCTTTCATTCCTTTACCTAGAATTCCTACTTACACTCCTCCTGTCACTAGTATGGAACCTTCTTCCATTCCTTTACCTAGTATTCCTACTTACACTCCTCTTTTAGTGACTACATCTCTTCCATATTCCAATCCTGTAGCTTTGAATCTTCCACTTCCATCTCTTCCTGTGAGTGTTCCACCGGTGTCTCTACCTACCTCACAGCCTTCTTACCATAGTGTTCCTTTTACCTATTCCAACCCTCTTCCAGCTTTGGTTCCAAGTGTTCCACCAGTTTTGTCTTCCAATCTTGCCACTTCCTACACTATTCCTAGTGTTCCTAATATATCTATGCCTCCTATTTCTTCTAATGATTCCACAATCATTAGTCTGGCTCAAACTGTGTCATCTTTACAATAGCAACTTGGGTCTTTAACTCAATCCAAGTTTAGTATTCCTACATTTGACATGGGTAGTTCTTTATCCCTAGACATTGTTCATGCTCCTATCCCTGAGAAAGCCGATATGCCTCATCTTGATAATTACAATGGTAAGGGAGATCATGTCACTCATGTTAAAACATTTCAAATCCTTTGTAGTGACTATGCTCATGACCATGGGATTTTAGCCAAGTTGTTTGCTATAAATTTTTGTGATAAGGCCTTGCAATGGTATTGTTCCTTGCCTCCTTATTCTATTGATTCTTTTCCAAAACTTGCTAATGCCTTTATCCAACAGTTCCAAAATAACACTGGTATGCAAGTGTCCTTAACTGATTTGATGCATTGTAAACAAAATACTAAAGAAAAATTGACTGAATTTATTGGTAGATTTAAGCATTTGTATTCTCAAATTTATTATCTTGTTCCTAATATTTATATTCAGCATATGTTTATTTCAAATTTGCAAAAGGATATTAGAGCTAAGATTTTGCTTACTGAATTTACCTCTTTTTGACAACTTTGTGCAGTGCTTCATCATTATCAATTACAAGTGAGTCAAATTGAGAGAAACACTCCAATGGCTCCTATTTCAGTTGATAAGAGCGATGCTTCTCCTAATCCCAAAAAGTTTAAGAAACCTAACAACTATGTCAAGATAAATAACCAAGCAAATGTAGTTGTTGATCAAGTTTTTGTTGCATCCAACAATGCCACTTCTACATCCACTGCTTTTCATTTGAATTGTATGTTTACTCCTCTTTCTAAATCTTTACATTCTATTATGAGTAAGTTGTTGAATGCTAATATGATTACTTTTCCTCCTATATGAACTCTTTTTCCTACTATTGATGCAGAGGGAAGGGTGGTGAACCAAGAAACAACCCAAAATGAGCAACAGTGCAGAAGTGTTCCAAGTGACCCTTCTAGGTCCTGATAGGCAAAATCCACAAATAGTCAACTCTAGGAGGTTTCAAGGCTTCAATAGGTTTGTTTTAGCATATATGACATGTTCCAACCAATTCTTTTCAGTTTCAACACCTTTTAGGCCAAAATGCACAATGTAGCCAAATGTTGTCAATGTAAAATTGTAACTCTGTGATAGCAGCGAGACAAAAAGGTGTAAAACTTTTGTTTTTACCAAAAGACCCCTTGAATAAAACATAGTTTCAGACACTCCCTATCCTTGTACAAAACATATACAAAACTTAGATAGGCTTCCTTTGGAAAATAACAAAGATTCTTCACAGTGACACTGTTTTCAACAATTGAAACAATGATGCATTTACAAAGCAACATATAGTAATACTTAAAGTATGAACTT
>MU225121.1:459965-485830 GCA_018584345.1 Thuja plicata
TCATGTGCTTGGTGATTGATCTTGAAAACTTTATCTCACATTTGGCTTATGGTAAAATCCTTCTTGCATTTCATTTTCTTGGATTACTTCATGTTCTTGTTTTCATTCTTTTAATACTTCTTACATTTCAAGCTTCGAATAATCCAATCAAAGAAGGTGCTCCTATTCAAGATGTTCACAATCCTATTGAAAATTTTAATACTCACTCTAAAGATGCTGATGTCCTTGGTTTTCATATACATGTCGATGAACTTATATATTATCCTTTTGCATCTTCCACGTCCATCCTTGGACCTCCTCCACCAATACTAAGGGCTTCACATTTTCCTTCCATCTTGGGTCCTTATGTCACTTCACTTTCCCCTCCTAAATTTCCTAATTCATCATCCATCTTGGGTCCTTACATCCCTCCATCTCATATCTTTCCTCAAGGTCAATATAGATGCATACCCTTGAATCCTTTTCATCCATCCACCTATCTAAACCAGTCATATTCTTTTTCTTCCTCCACAAGTCCCAAGTCTTTTGGAAGAAACTTGAATATTCAATACAAGAAAAAGAAGCAATACAAGAATACATCTTTTTCATAGTATTGTTATGCTGTAGGTTTGGAGAGCAATTTTGGAGGAGGATTTGAGCACTTGAGCTTGGATATTGCAACTTCTCTCTTCTTTTCTTCTTCTTGCATTCATGGCTACTCATGTAGATTAGATTCATGTTTATTTTCATAGATTAAACTTGCATTTGTATTTTCTTCATAGATTAATCATGCATTGTTATCATTTAGATTAATTTCTTTTCATGCATTGTTTTCATATAGAGTAGATCTCATTTTCATGCATTGAATCTCTCATTTCATGGTGTACTTGCATGGGCACTAACTAGGTCAATATGAGGGCCTCCATTACACACATTTTCACTCCATGACTAGAGAGATATGAGTTGATATTTAAGGCCTCATTCTTGAGCAACCTTGGATGGAATGATTCATAGAAGTGTGACACATTTTCATCACACATTTTTCTTCCTCCACAAGTCCCAAGTCTTTTGGAAGAAACTTGAATGTTCAATATAAGAAAAAGAAGCAACACAAGAATCCATCTAAAAAAGAAGATCACCATGTCTCCTCTAAACAACATGGGGGCATAAAGTCAAAAGAGATATCTAGGAAGAAAACTACAAGACAAGTATGGGTTCCAAAATCCATCATTGAAGATATTCTCTCTAAATCATCAAAAAGAAATGAAAATCCTACGACTATATGGATTCCAAAGTCTCTCTTGAAAGAGTCTCATGTTGAGAAACAAGTGAATTTGACATTCAAGCTTCCAAAGGATTCCACTTCATCTTCTTCCAAAAACATTCTTTCATTTCATGCGTCTAAACTACAACCTTTATTATCCATTCACCATATTCCTTCATGTATTCCTTCATTCACATTTCCTTCATCCTCTCACCACCCTTCAAGGTGTGTATTGACATTGATCGTACCTTCCTTTCCATCTACCCTTTCACAATTCTTCCATTTAGTATCCATCTACCTTCTACTCTTTTTCCTCATTTGCATATTCCTCCTATCTTCCAACCTCACTCGCTTTGCATAAAATCTTATCCTTTATTTTCCTCTTTCATCTTCCTTTCCCTGTCAGCATCTTTGAGCATATCATTTTGGATCCTTGACATATCATGGTTTATCCTTTCAAGGAGCATTATCTAAAAAGCTTGCCTTCTTTCAAAAAATTCAAAAAAAAAAATATATAAAAATTAAAGAGAAATAATTTCATCCTATGGTGAAAACCACTCCCTTGTGGCACCTTGGATAGGTACCATGATGAAAACCTAGAAATCAGGCATCATACGTAGTTCTTCTACATTTTTCATCCATTCTGTATTCTCTCTTTGATCTTGACAATGTTGATCTATACACAAACATTTGGGCTATCTTGTGAGCTATCTTACGATGATCATGATTTTATTCCTTTCATGTTTAGCCTTCATATCTATCTTCCTACATTCATTTTCTCCTACCACTATCCTTTTCCCCTTTGGTATTGATCTAATAAAAAAAAAAAGAGTAAAACACGGTGCTATGAAGCCTCTTGACATGTATACTTCTTTGGACTGCATCCTTTCCTGCTCCTGCATTACACTTTTGTGACTTATCCTATGCTGGCCTTTCATTGCTTGTCCAAATGTTCTTTACATGATGTTTCTTTTTACCTAGCTTGGGTACTCTTGAGGAGTTTGCCTTTGAGGATTTCTTCCCTTCATTTTCCTTCATTCTCCTATCTTCCATCTCTTCCACCAGCTTGCTAATCCCTCATGTCCTCCACCTTGCTAAACATTGGGATAGCACAATGTGATCTTGCTTGGGGATTTTATGCCCATTATGTCTGGGGGCATCCTTTTGTACATAATTATTGATCCTGAAAAAATCTAAAAAAAGATATATTGTCAAAAATTCTAAAAATCAGAAAATGTCCTGAAAAAATGATCATCTTAATGAAAACCTAGCAATAGGCGCCTTGATGTATCTCAAAAAAATTACATATTGCAAAAATACAAAAAAAAATCAAAAAGATTCAAAAATTCAAAAAAATGGAAAAAGTGCCTTGGTGAAAACCTGGAAACAGGCGCCTTGGTAGCAAAAATTAAAAAAAATTATAAAAAGCCCTAAAAAAAAAGAAAGAAAAAAATGAAAGAGAAAAATTATAATAAAATCCAAGTGGTGAAAACCTGGAAACGGGCTCTACTTGAGGCCTTTGCACCCCTGTTTCTTAGTGCATGTCCTCGACACTTAGCCTCTCTCCATCGTGCCTTGTCCTTGTTGCCTTGGTATGGAATTGGTCTTTGTCTTTGTCTAGGGGGCATACCTGTGTTAGCTTTGGTCTCTTGGATGTGTTAGTCTTTAGGACATCTTACAAATGGTGTTTTTCAATACCACCCCAACTATATTTTTCAATACAACCCTTGACATTGAGTGTTTTTCAACACTTATCGATTTGGTATTCCTAGTTTTGTCATATGATCTTACCTGCTTGCAAAAATTCGATCCTTATCCTTGGAACTCACTATCAGTTAACACACTTAAATTTTTAAACACAACACTTAATGCTTGAGCTATGTCGTGATATTTTCTTTGTGTGCTGACTTTTATTGATTTTTGTTGAGTGTTCTTACCTCATAAGTCTCTTCGTGATGCATAGCTAGAGGACTTGGGGCATTGGACATATTTTTATTTGCTTCTTGCTTTATGCTTCACTATTTTTGCACAATCATTCTGCTGGTCATCCTGGCCTCTATGCCTTGATGTGAGCACGGTTTTGCTATATTAAATTGGGTAAGCTAACATCATAGTCATCTTGACCTTTATGTCTTTGATGCTTATGTTAGAATATTTCCACATTCCAATCCGATATAAATCACATTCATATCTTCATAGTTGCGCTTGTGACTAGTGATGATTGTGTGATTTTCCGATGTCCGTTAATAATGGCCCAATGATGAAAATAGTTCCTTAACATTCTCTAATGAATGACGAACACAAAGTCCTATGTTATAGTTGCTCTATTGCAAGTACACCTTTGCATTTTCATGTAGCTTGCATTGTTAGACTTCATGTTAATTTGCATTTTTAGGCTGCATTATGAGTTTGCGAGGGTTTTTCCTTCATCTTTCTTATGGACTTTTAATCAACTGTGATCACGTTTTGATCTTCATTTCCTTATCTTCTTTCGTGATCTCAATCAAAAATTTCTATCTTAAATAGTTGATTGATTTTGGGGCATTCTCTCTCTTGAGGCAAATTCTCTTTCTTCTCTCTATTTATTTCCACCTCTTCCAAACTTCTATCTTCCATTCTCTTTCACTCCACTTCTTCTTCTTCTTCTTCTTCTTCTTCTTCTTCTTCTTTTCTTCTAATTCAACCTTGGGGCATAATCTTTCATGCTTGATGATTTGTCTTGGTTTTGTGATCTTTATATCTTTCATCTTACATTAAGAACCTTATCTTTAGTTCGATTTGATCAAATTTATCAATTTGCTATTTTTCCTCTATCTCATTTTGATTTTGATCACGAGGGGGCAGTACCTATCAAACTTCAATCTTTGATTCAGATTTATCAATTATATCAACCTTGACATGTCAATTACTTATATACAACAGTGTTGACCTTGTCTCTTTTTCAATCTGCTTCTTTTTGTCCTGATGTGTTCCCAGAATGATCACATGTCTGTGTTGTTTTGTGATCCCAAAATGATCTCACACTTCAACTACATTCTTTGACTACATGTGTTCCCAAAATGACCACACATTAGTCAAAGAGGGGCAAATGTATGCACCCTAAAATTGTCACCTAGACTTTGGGCCCCATTTTATCATTTTATCAATTTATCAAATTTCCTGAATCAATATTTTGCAATATTTTCAATTCAAATCAATTTCCTTGATCAAATTGT
Source organism: Thuja plicata (assembly GCA_018584345.1). Classification (NCBI taxonomy): domain Eukaryota; kingdom Viridiplantae; phylum Streptophyta; class Pinopsida; order Cupressales; family Cupressaceae; genus Thuja; species Thuja plicata. The sequence goes on from MU225121.1 coordinate 464,424, forward strand.
AATTTATTCAATTATTTCAATATTTCCTAAGGTTTGATCATTTTTATCCAATTAAAAGATTTAATTTTCTTTTTAATTAAATAAAATTTATCTTATTTAATTAAAAGATTTAATCTCCCTTTTAATTGAATAAAATTTATCTTATTTAATTAAATTAAATTTCTTCCTTTTAATTAAATAAAATTTCTCTTATTTAATTAAATTCAATTTCCCCCATTTAATTAAATAAAATTCTTCTAATTTATTTAATTATGAAGAAAACCCCTCTTTTAATTAAATAAATAAAAATCCCCACTTAAAGCACTTTATTTGTTGAAAAAGAAAATGAATTAAATGAAAAATTAAATAAAAATCTCTTTTTCTTCACATCTTCCTAAGTGGTGGGATTTTTGCCTCTTAATCATAGCCTTTGATTTTTTCCTTTTAATCTCAACCATTCACTTTCCTTTAAAAGGAGACCTCTCCTTCTCATTCACATATCATCTTTTTCATAGTATTGTTATGCTACAGGTTTGGAGAGCAATTTTGGAGGAGGATTTGAGCACTTGAGCTTGGAGATTGCAACTTCTCTCTTCTTGTCTTCTTCTTCTTGCATCCATGGCTATTCATGTAGATTAGATTCATGTTTATTTTCATAGATTATATTTGCATATTTTCTTTCATAGATTAATCATGTATTGTTATCATTTAGATTAATTTCCTTTCGTGCATTGTTATCATATAGAGTATATCTCATTTTCATGCATTTGAATCTCTCATTTCATGGTGTACTTGCATGGGCACCAACTAGGTCAATCTGAGGGCCTTCATCACACACCTTTGCACTCCATGATTAGAGAGCTATGGATCGATATTGGAGGCCTCATTCTTGAGCAACCTTGGATGACATGATTCATAGAAGTGTGACACATTTTCATCACACATTACACACTCTCCTCCAAAAAAGGAATGTAAGGTTTTCCTCTTTCTTCTTATTTATAATCGATTGATTCATTTGTGCATTGACCATTTTCTTGTGGTTAATCAATTTGGATCTTTCCTTTGTGAATTTGGGGCTAAGAGGAGAATCTTACCTTCCCCAAAAAAAATCATATGTAAAGGGGTATTATTTAGATGTGCAAGTCTCTTGTTCCCATTACCTCTTTACATTTTATTATTTTTATTCTTTACAGGTCCAAAGTAGCTTGCATTTGGTTTTGGATGTTGAACAAGCTCTATTTGATGATTATGTTGTGCATGTTCATGAAATTTATCATCTAGTAAAGTTTACATGTCATTTAGAGAAGTTTTCATATCATTTTAGGGAAGTTTGAATCTTATTTAGGAAAGTTTGAATCTCATTTAGAGAAGTTTGCATATCATTTAGTAATATTTTCATTTCATTAGGGAAATTTGCATATCATTTAGGGAAATTTTCATATCATTTAGTAAAGTTTGCATATCATTTATATTTGCATATCATTTAGGAAAATTCTGCATAGACATTTGGTAAATCTTGCATAGAATTCGGTCTATGTCAAGTTGCATTCGGCTTGTTTTGAGTTGCATTCTATATGTTTTGAGTTGCATTTAGTCTATTCTAAGTTGTATTCGGTTTGTTTTGAGTTGCATTCAATCTGTTCTGAGTTTCATTCAGTCTATTCTGAGTTGCATTCGGTCTGTTGTGAGTTGATGATGAGAAACATTAAATTCAAGTTGTATAAGTGATAAATTTGATAATTAATTGATGTTTTTGATGAATTGCAGATGAATAAAGGGACCAAATAAAGAAAAACTCAAAAATTGATATACAAATCACCTGATTATTATCAAGAGAAAGAGGAAAAAAGGTTATACAAAGATGCAAAGTGAATACAATTAGCAATTGAAGCCAAAACTTTGGATTTGGTCTGTTCTGAGTTGTATTTGGTTAATGATAAGAAACATTAAATTCAAGTTGTGTAAGTGATGAATTTGATATTTAATTGATGTTTTTTTTATGAAATGCAGAAAAATAAAGGGACCAAATCAAGAAAAACTCAGAAATTGATATACAAATCACCCGATTATTATCAACAGAAAGAGGCAAAAAGGCTATACAAAGATGCAAAGCGAATACAATTAGAAATTGAAGCTGAAACTTTGAAAGAAAAAGTTCAAGCATGAAATAGGTATTGAAAGATCATTAACCTTTATCAAGCCTTCTATAATATGTCATATAGTCCTTTCTCCCATTTGAATATGGTACATTTTAAAGTTCAAAAAGAAAAGTGTAGAGCACCGGATTATTGGAAAGAGAAAGAATCTAAAATATTGAATAATTATGCTAAGAAAATCCATAACACAAACATTGTGGAAAACTTAGAAGAAGAAGTGAAAGCATACAAACATTACGTCAAAATTCTCAAATTATATCAAACTAAGTTTCCATCTTTGGCTTAAATATTTTTTCATTCATTTGAGGTGGATTTGGTTTCGATTTTCCTTCACTTTGTTCTCTTTTTTACTGAACTATCATTTGGGAGAAAACTTGGATGCTAAGGAGCTTGAAATTATCTCCAAGGTAAAGTATAACAAAAACATTACAAATCTCAAAAATGTGCATATGCTTCGAACAAGGCTAATTCTAAAACCTTTGGATTTTAAGTCATTTGTTTAAATTGAGACATCTCAAAGTTGAAATCTATCTAATTAAAAGAAAGAAAGGTTGAGAAATAAACAATCAATAAAATTGAATCCTTCATGTTTGTGGACAAAATTCATTAGGTATATGCTCTTCACTTTTTTAATTGAATCAAAAAGCCAAATATGCTCTAGTCCCTTTAGATTAAAAGGTTTATAATTAAACCATATTAATTGTGTTTGTGAGGTGAAAAAAATAGGGATATGCTCTTACCCTTCTTAGGGTAATCAAACTCCTAGACTTGTTTCTCATTTCAAATTTCATGTTTTTCATAAACTTAGTAGAACTTTAGTCTGCATGCCTTCCGAGAATGTGCCTTAACGAGGTCGGTGAGAGGGACGACCCAAAGTGGGAACAAGGATAAGCCAACCTATTCCACCCACTTAAAAAAAACCTTGGTTAAGTTGAAAAACTTTGAGGGCATAAATATCAAATGCTTGGACTCATAGGGCTATACACCTCAATCATGCTTGTGTAACTATGCACTCCTTGTTTGAATCATTTGATATTTGTGTTTTGGAACCCCAAACTAAACATGTGGTTAATATATAAAGAATACCTTTTTAAACCTTGTTGAACTAAATTGACCATAGGTATATTGATTGAAGTGTTTTCTTGTGGATACCTTGTCGAAAACATTCAAGAATATACACTTTTATAGCTTTTTAGAGGTTATAAAACATGTGTATTTGTGGTTTTTATGCTTGATGATACATGATCTTCAAAAAAATAAACATTCATTGAAAAGATCCAACGTTCATAAAAATCATCATTCTTTTCAAAAGAATACTTCTTCAACAAAGATTCATAATTCCTTTTCATGTCGGTTTGGACAAGATCTCATCACATTAAATTGTCTTTACAAGAAGACGAAACCGTGCTAAGAGAAGAAATATCCTATTTAGATGAGACTCCTCATTCTCCTTATCAACCCTTTCAAGAGAGAAATCAAGAGGAAGAATTAGGAGAGGTTCCAATGGAAACTAATTTATGGTTTGAGGCTAATAGCAATGGGGAAATCAATAATGACCATAATGAAGAATTAATTGAGGAAAATATAAATGAAGCCTCCAAAAATCCTATGTTCATAAAGATAATGGAAAAATTCTTAGAAAAGGACAAGAAAAGATATTTTCTAAACTTGGCTTAATTAGGAGTAAAACTTCCTCATAATTTTGATACATCCCAATTAACAATGGATGATGAAGAAGACACTGCTTTAAACTTTATGAATCAACAAATCAAATCCCTACAAGCTCAAAAGGATAAATGAAGAAAGAGGCTGCCCCAAAAAAATTCTCAATTGAAGCCATTTTCCCTTTTCCATTTGATAAAAACTTATTTATGAAACCTATTCCCAAAAACATGGTTTTCCCTAAGTACGATAAATATATGGGTACAACAGACCCGCAAGACCACATAAGGGAATTTGGCACCTTAAGCATGGAATTTATCCATGAACCTACCTATTTGATGAGTTTATTTCCCTGAATCCTTGGTGGGTCAACAATGTAATGGTTTTCAAAGTTACCTCCGTGTATAAAGACTTTTGAGAACTTAATATCCAAATTTGTTAATCAATATTCCTACAACGTCAAACAGTAAATTACCATGTTAGACCTATGCAATAAAAAGCAAATAAATGGGGATGCATTTTTGAGCTTTCTACAAATATGGAGAAGAATCTTTGCTAAATATCCATGAAGTATACCTAAAAAGGAAAAAATGGATATATTTAAAACAGCTTGGTGACCATAATGAAATTCAAGTTACAACTTAATTTTCCACCAAATTTTGAAAAAGTGATTGAAAATGGAGGCCAAATAGAGGATGCTTTAGTAGGAAATGAGGAACTAAATCTCTACAAGGATAACAAAACCTTTTCAAACAACAACAATAACTTCAACAACAATTCTTCAAACAATACTAATAACGATAAACTAAAGTTTTGGATGAAGAATACCAACAAAAATTTAGTCAATGATGGAGTAGTGGAAGCTCACAATCTCAAACCAAAACCTTCCAATCTTTCAAAGGGTTCCACTAATTAAAATAATAATGTTAACCAATCCCCCAATAATCTCTTTAACAACGCAAACTCTTCCAACAAAAATCAAGGAAGTACCAAGCCTAAACCTAACTTTATGGCTCAATTTACTCCAGGACCATGGAGAAAGTTTACTCCATTAGGGGAAACAATAGAGTCATCCCTAAGAACACTTTTTTCTAAAAATCTTATAACTTTACAGGAGGCAAGACCATATGAACCTCAAGTAAAGTCGTCACATTGGAGTGATTCTAATAATTGTGAATATCACCATAATAAATGGCACAAAAAGAATGAGTGTATAAGGTTGAAACATGTAGTACATGACCTCATTGACGATGGTATTATTGAATTTGATGGACCCACGAATAATGAAGATCACACTACCTTTAAACTCATTTTCTAAATCATGAGAAGGGTGAATCTTCAAAGACTAATCAATACAATAAAAAGGGAGATCATAAAGTATATTTTTATCATACCTATGACAATATAATTAATTCTTTATCTGGTTATGAGAACATCATTAATGTCATAGTAATAAAAGACAAACAAAATAAAGAGCCTGCCAATGTCATCACTCGGGGCAAGCATCGAAAGTAATTTTACCGAGAACTTCCAAAATTATGAAAAGACCTAATCCCCCATGATTTCTATGCAATAACTATAATTTGATGGATCAACTTCAAAAAACTCTCACATATATGTCAATCTTGGAGTTGTTAAAACTTTCACCCACACATAAGGAGATCTTGGAAAAACTTTTGGTAGATACAACGGTTCCTACCAATCTAGATGTAGACCAATTTAAAAATATGGTTAGTCATCTTATTGCACCACATTGCCTATCCTTTTCAAAGAAAGATGGCATGTCTTTAAATCATCCACAAAATTTTCCCTTGCATATCGAAGTCCTAATCCAAAAGCATAGGTTCAAGAGAGTCCTAATTGATGGAGGTGTCGACCTAAACATTTGTACTCTAAATTTGGTGAAATCCTTGGGATATTCTAAAGATCAATGGATCCTAAGAGAAAAATAACTATTAAAGAATATGATGATGAGGAGAGATCTTCCAAAGGAATGATCATTCTACCTATTCAAGTAGGACCTATTCAGAAAGAAATAGTTTATCAAGTACTTGATCTTAATTTGACCTACAACATATTGTTGGGAAGTCCATGGATACATGAGATGAAATATGTTTGATATACCTACCATTAGTGTTTGAAATTTTCTTAACTTGAACAAGAAATAACTATTAGTGGAGATCTTAACACATTTCAATACTGTAATCATATCAAACCGGTTACAAATTATTTTGTACCCAAGAATAATGATGCTTCTACATCTACCCACAATCAAAATAGGCTAAGGAGGAAGCTCCTAGAATTTCACCATCCACAAAAAAGGATGAATAAACTCCAAATGATAATCTCACTACCTCAAGTCAAGAAGATACTATTCCCTCTTTATCTAACAAAGGTAAGGAAAGAGTTAATTTTCTAAAAACAAATGAAGAAAACCCTAATTATTCAACATTAGATTACTATATTCAAGAAGGATCATGATTAGAAATAGAAAAGGAAAAGGTGGCACATTACAAAAATATGGACACCATGATGAAAAACTTTGAAAAACAATGCAAGACAAAGAAAAAAGGAGTAGGAGGATACGCTATATCATTGATGGATATACCAACTTCTCCTATATCACAAGTTAAACCCTTGGTCATACCAAATCAAACACTTCCTCATAAGTATAATGACAATTTTGTTAGAGCTACTACTTCAGCAGAGATAAAAGAAGACAATAATGTGCTAAAATGGTTATACAAAGATGAGGAGGGAACAAGTGAAAGTGTGTAAAAAATTATTATTCCCACACACCAATATGGGAAAGGATTTGATATTATGAAAAAAAATGGGTTACAAAGGAAGAGGACCTTTATACAAAAGAAATAAAGGGTTGTTAGAACCTATACAACCCCAATGGATTTCTATTGAGGAAAAGTCAAGAATAGGATATCATGAGAAAAGTAATGGTCAAAAGAATTTCACTAATCCTTATGAACACATTAACATGTTTGATTCATAAAGTGAGGATGATTCAAATGAATATGAATGGGATTCATTATCCAAGGCATCTTGTCATGATAAAGAGGTAGATTTTATTCATTCTTACACTTCTACACCAAAGTAAATTCTAAGTACAAGACATGAATGGATAGGAGAGCCTTATATACCTTCTTTCTTAGAAGAATCTAGCTCTAGGTTTAATAAAAAATAGTTTTTCCTATAGGAAACTCGTGAGGACTCTAGTAAGAGAGATTTTGGTCCTAGCTCTATGGACCATCTTGAGGAAATACATTTTATTGATTTGCATGATACAATGTATGAACCTACAAAAAAAATCATGACTCTAACTCCCATTGACCCAAATTTTCCATTTGATCCTTTACTCCTTGTTCATCCTGAATTGATTGATTGGGAACAACTCGAGACAAGTGACATACCAGACTTCCAAGATGACCATTCTATATCTATATACCTAAATGAGGTTGAACCTTCCTCCACCAATGAATCATATCAAGAGGAAGCAATGGGAAGAAATGTCAAGTTTTTCATTTAATAAAATAACAAGAAAAACAAATGAAACAATAAAATATCTAGTGGTCAAAACCATCATGTGGCAGTACTAGATCCAAAAATAGTAAAAATAAATGACGTATCCAAAGGTGAAAACCCAATTGTGGCACCTAAGGATGAGATACTTGATATTTTACCTAACCATCATAAAGAAAGATCAGCTATCTTAACAGAGCCAATAGAAAATATAAACATTGGAACAGAGATAGAACCAAAGACCATTCATCTAGCCACATCTTTTTCTACAAATGAAAGAGAGCAATTCATTGAATTTTTCAAAGAAATACAAGTACATTTTTCATGGTCCTATTCTGATATGCTAGGATTGGATCCAAATCTAATAATGAACCATCTTAACATCACTCCAGGAGTTAAACCAGTAAATAAAAATTGAGAAAGATGAATCCACATGTGGCATTATTGATTAAAGAAAAGTTAAAGAAACTCTTGGACACGTGATTTATTCAATCTATTGCATATGTATCCTAGATCTCCAACATTACCTATTTCTAAAACTGACAAAAGCATAAGGATTTGCACATACTTTCATGATTTAAACAAAGCATGTCCCAAAGATGATTTCTCGCTTCCTAACAGTGATATTATAGTAGATCTAACAATGGGGCATTCTATGTTTTCCTTAATCGATGGCTTTAGTGACTATAATCAAATAAAGATAGCTCTAGAAGATCAAGATAAGATGGCTTTTACATGTCCCTAGGGTACTTTTGTTAGAACGTGATGCCATTTGGTCTTAAGAATGCAGGGGCAACCTATCAAAAGGCCATGACGACCATATTCCATGACATGATGCACACATTTATGGAGGACTATGTAGATAATATTCTTGCAAAATATTATACTAGAAAGGAACATATACCCATACTTGATAAAATCTTCACAAGATTGGAACAATTCAATGTAATACTAAATCCTAAAAAGTGTGCCTTCAGCGTTCAATCAGGAAAACTGTTAGGATAAATTGTGTCGAAAAAAGGAATATAAGTGGATCCTACTAAATTTCAAGATATTATGGAAATGGGGGTACCAAGAAATATTAGTTAATTAAGGTCTTTACAAGGAAGGTTACAATCTATCAAAAGATTCATATCCCAATTGGCATATAAATGTCATTCCTTTACTCAATTGTTGCATAAAGACATCCTATTTCAATGGGATAGTAAATGTGAAGATGCATTTTCTCTTTTAAATAAATATTTGGAAAATCCTCAAGTTCTAAAGGTGCCAATACAAGGAAAACCTTTAATTCTATACATATCAGTAACTGCAAATTTATTGGGGGCCATGTTAGCACAAGAAGATGACAAAGGAAAAGAAAAGGTAATATACTATATTAGTAGAACTTTAGTCAAATATGAGTTCAATTATAATTGTATAGAAATAGCATAATTATCAATCATCTTTGTCTCTCAAAAGATCTGATATTATATGCTCTCACATAAAGTTTGGCTCATTGCTAAAATAGATCCACTCAGATATATTCTTAGCAAATCAACTCTCACACGGAGGCTAGCCAAGTGGGTCAAGGTATTGAGTGAGTTTGATATTGAGTATGTGGACCTTAAATCTATTAAGGGACAAGTCATTGTAGATCAACTAGCAGAATCACCACTCTAAAGTGAGGAACCTATTCAAGTGGATTTTCCAGATGCAAGTATCCTTACTAGTGAGCCAAAGACATGGAAGTTATGCTATTATGTATCCTATAATAAACATGGCTTGGGGGAAGGAGTTATCTTCATTACACAACAAGGTTGCACAATACCCAAATCATTCAAATTGCTATTTCCATGAACCAATAATATAGCAGATATGAAGCTCTTGTGATAGGACTTAAAATGGCTTTGGAGTGAAGGATTACAAAGATACAAATTTAAGGAGATTCCCAATTAGTCATAAATCAAATTAATGATGAATAACAAACTAAAGATGACAAGCTCATGCATTATAAAATGATGATGGATGACTTCAAAAAGTATTTTGTCTTTATCACATTCTAGCAAATACCCAGAACAAAGAACAAAGTATTTGATGTCATGGAAACACTAGCTTCATTATTGCAAGTACATGATCAAGATGAAAGATGTGAGTTCTTGGTGGAGGAATTGGTAAAACACGCATACAACCATCCTAATTACCAAATCATTTACCTACTTGTGGGTCATGAATCTACTTGGTATGGTCCTATTTATACCTATCTCAAGGATAACACCTTACCCTTAGACCAAACCCCAAAATGAGAAATAAAACCTTATACACCAAGCCTCGCACTTCACCCTTATTGCTGACACATTATATCACAAAGGTCTTGACGAAATGTTACTTAGATGTATAGAGAGTGAGGAATCTAAAAATTCTTTACATGACATTCATGAGGGTATTTTTGGGTCACACTCAAGTGGATTTACCTTAGCAAAGAAACTTCTTAGGATGAGGTATTATTGGCTGACCATGGAAAAAGATGCATGCCAATTTGTGAAAAATTGTCAAAAGTGACAATATCATGGGAATATCATTACTACACCTTGGCCTTTCTATTAATGGGGTTTTGATTTGATAGGGATGATCTATCCTCATTATTCTAATGGGCACAAATACATTATTACTGCAATTGAGTTCTTTACAAAATGGGTGGAAGTTGTACCCTTAACAACTGCATCTGGAAAACAAATTTCAATGTTCATCCTAAACCACATCATTTGCAAATATGGTATCCCACATGTACTCATCACAAATAATGGGAGAAAATTCAAAAATAAGGATGTTAAGGAGTTATGTGAAAAGTTTCATATTACTCAACATTTTTCTTCCATCTATTATCCTCAAGGAAATGGACAAGCAAAAGCCTCTACTAAGAACATTCTTAAAATCCTCAAGAAAATATTTTATGATTCAGGTAGGGATTGGCACATATAATTAAATCTAGCACTTTGGGCTTATAGAACAAGCATCAGAATAACTACTCAAGCAACACCTTTTTCTTTAGTGTATGGATCTGAAGTGGTTTTACCATTAGAAGTGGAAATTCCATCCTTAAGAGTCTCACTACATGGCATACTAACAGATGGTGAGTATAGATTGTCTAGGTTGGAAGGGCTAGAGTTACTAGAAGAATATCAACATAAATCTTATAATCATCTTCAAGTTTACCAAAAGAGAATGTCTCAGAACTATAACAAAAAGATCAAACCCCGATACTTCCAAATTGGTGATCTTGTTCTAAGAGAAAATCCAAGAAATCAATCAGAAAGGGAAATTTGAGGAAAATTGGCTAGGACCCTTTGTAATCATATCATCCTATGGAATAGGAACATATAAATTATTTGATTGTGAAGGAGATGAGATTCAGGAATCCATCAATAACATACACCTAAAGAGGTTTTATCCCTAAATCAGATGAAAGAGTATATGTTGAAAGAGAATAAGAGGAGAGAATATCATATGGAAGAGCATATTTTTGTATAGCTCAAATTGATCTTGTAAAAAATACAAACAAATTTTTTTTTTTTAAATGAAAAAAAAGGGAGAAAAAGTGCCTTGGTGAAAACCTTGCAATAGGCACCTTGGTAGAGAGAGAGAGAGAGAGAGAGAGAGAGAGAGAGAGAGAGAGAGAGAGAGAGAGAGAGAGAGAGAGAGAGAGAGTTAATAAATCCAAGTGGTGAAAACCTGGTAAATAGGGGATACTTGTCCTAATTCAAGCCTAGTTGCATTGCCTTTACATTTTCCCATTCTTGTATATACCCCATTACATTTCGTTATTTATACATAGTCATAATAAAGTCTCAGAGTTGCATTTGTACATAAAGCCTTCTTCACAATGTTTGAAAGTTGCCTTGGTCCATTATCATTGAAAAATCCAATTAGGGGCACAATTCAGATTCTAGGAGGTCATCAGCGAACATACACAAGTAAGATTTCAAATACCTTCATCAAAATCAAGAATCACAATCTTTGACACTTGTCGATTGATCCAAATATCAAATTTCCACAATCCAAATGTATGAATCATATCAAATTCAAAGACCAAGTACATCAAATGCTAAGATGGAACATCAAAATTCAAACAATATGAATAAAGGATCGAAATTGGATGGAACTTTTTGTAAAAAAATGGATCAACAAATAAATAGCATAGATAGTTCAAATATGTTTCTTGATTTTTATATCATGTCTTTTTAGCAGATCAATTATGTTTTGAACTAGATAAGAAATGATGGAGACGTGATCTTTTTTTTGAGATTTTTGCTTGTAAGGTTGATTCCTTGACATATGCAAGTTTGTCTAATGACATGATCATCAAAGAATCATAGAGAACATTTGTATATCAATAGGGATCATACCTTTGTTTGTTTATGCAAAATTATACCTTGGCCATTTAGATTTCTCATAACTTAATGCCAAAATCCACTTACAACATTAAATCTGATGAAATTGGTATTCATACTCTCATGGTATAAAAATATTACCAGTGAGGGTTCTATTGATTTCAATTAGTCATATAACTTCAATGATGACAATGGTCATATTTAATTCGATAAAATAGGTATTCATACCATCATGGTTTAGAAATTTTTCCAGTGAGGGTTGTACAAATTTCAAAATGATTTACCAAAAAGCTTAATGATGATAATTGCAAAAATAGAGATTGGTTAAAAAGTGACAACAATTTTAATTTGCACTTGCATATTGCATTCATGTTAGATTAAATCTTGATTTCTCAAGGAAAGGGGGGTCAAACATCCAAGTCAAAGCATCACGGATTATTCTTTAGATGGAATACGTGGGACTTTATAATAAAAAAACATCTCATTTACATCTCCAAATTGCATCAATTAAGGCCATTTGATATGCATTTAGGAACACTTTCATATTTTAAATTATTTCATTCACCATTAATTTATCATTATACTTAATATTTATATGTAGTATTTATCCTCATTTTGGTGTATATCATTATCATTTAGTTATATCACATATTACCAAATGCATTAAGATTCATTAACATTATCCATAAGCATTACATCATTATAAATCATTTTCCATACATTTTTAGGGCATCCATACATAAACATAAAATGTACACTATATGCATACATACATCTTGTATAAAAAAACCACAAAACATGCATATAAACTACATCCATCCAATGTCTCATGGCATCATCATAAATCATCAAACTCATAAAGTCCACATATAATGACATCAAAGAAGAACATCATCAAAAGGAAGGGGTAAAGTCTCGCCAAAGTCCAAAATCATAAGTGTCTACATCACAAAGGTACACATCAAGATATATCAAAGTACATCATCAAAGATGATACATATGTCATCATCATAAATATGATATAATCAAGAAGATCTAAGCATGACTGCCTTCTGAGTCTATCAAATGACCCATCTAAATATTTCCACCTATACCTACACCTATACTTGTACCAGTGGATGGTCCTACACCATCATCTATCCCTGCATCTGGTCCCCTCCGAGGTCTAGGAGAGGGACTCGATACTCCTCTACTCTCAACTTGTCACGAGGAACCACCTCTGATACTCTATGCATAAGAACAAGCACTCTGATCTGTTGGCCATAACTCATGATATAAAGTGTGGTAGAACTCACCTCTCCTAATCTCCTCCCGCAAATCTAGCATGGTTTGTCTAGTTGTACCATCTCTAGCCACCTACTCTAACCATTGGGTTATACCCTCTGCTACTCCTCGCTGTTGATCTCTCTATGACCTAGTAGCTACTAACTTTGCCTCCATGGTATGAATATCATGATCTATCTGTGACCTGGTAGAAACTAACTCAGCCTCAAGTCTCTGAATATATCCCTGTAATAAAATGGTGTCTTCCTATGTTGTAACCAACTCCCCATGCAACCTCTGCATATCTAGACTTAGGATACCTCTCTACATAGAATGTCTTGGATCCTGTACTATACCTAACCTAGCTCTATCAGCTACTTGTCCCTGATCTAGAAACAAAAATATCCTCTCTGCAAAATCTCCATAGATCACTATCATGCCCTCCATGATCAGTGTCATCTCCCATGTGACCACCATCATCTCCTACATGGTCATGATCATCACCACCACCTCCTCAACCAATAAATCTACCACCTCTCCCTCTCACTACTCTAACTGGGATATCATCAGATCCTACATCCTCCTCATTTATGCAATCTCTCCATCATCCTCCATATCTCATTGTTCATTGAGGTTGGTCCTCATCATCATCACTCTCTAATGGGGGCACTAGCTCATCTGGTGAAGACAATGGTAGAAATGGATGTGCTATAAACCACTATGTATACTCCTCAGTCACACCCACATCCATTACATCCTCCTAATAATCCCAATCAATGGGTATTAATGTGTGAAAATCATCCCTAGCTGCCTCACATGATCCACATGGTCCCCAGGAAGGTTTCTCCTTTTGGGTACGTGCATACATAGGTAATCCTTGGGGAGAACCCTAAGTTTGTCCAAAGTGTCGCCATACTCTGGTAATGATAAATCTCTCAATAACCTAAGGTGTGCGACCAAGAAACCATCTTGATGCAAACATATATAACATCTCTCGACAATCCTTGCACCACTCCTCACATCCCAAATAAGGTCTCTAATAGACAATATCTAGATCATCAAACTACCACCTCCAATACTCTAACTTTCTCATCTTCGGCTAGACAATAAAACCACTATATCCATAGATGAAGGGCTGAACCTATTGGAGTTGATGAAAATCTATTAACCCTATAGCTCCCAAGAATCACCTGCATGCAAACACCTATCACAGAAAGAGAGAAGCAAAAGCTATGGAGGCCAGAAATAAGAGATGTGTGGAAGAGGAAACATCCTCAATTGATTCAATAATAATTGAATGGAATTAAAATAGAATTAATAATTACAAAGTGATCAATCCTAATAAAGGAGATCAAAACTCTAAGAATAGTAGCAAAACCTAGGTTTCATGAATAATTAATAAAATAATTAATTATTGCATGCCTAAAGTTTAGCTTAAGTGAACTAGAGATAAAAATGTGACTTAATAATTAAATCAAATGATTTAATTAATAAGTGAAAATTTGACTTAATAATTAAATTAATAAGTGAAAATGCATTTTTACTCTAACACTCCCACTTAACATAAACTTAGGGAGAAGCTAAAAACCTAGAAACGGCTACTGAAAGCAAGAAATATGTCCCGACAAAAAGGCTTGATCAGGTACCCATGTACAAAAAAAATTTGTAAAGAGGAGAAAAGGGAGAAAACTCAGTGGGAAAACCTCCTCTCCTAAAAGAGATGAAGACTAGTGAAGGACTGAAGAGGCCTCCAACTAGAGAATGTCCCAGAAGAATAGGAACAAAGGAAGAACATGTAAAACACCTCTGAAGCATGAAGCTGCAAACATTGTCGAAGAATAACTGTTGGAACCTTCATTGTAATAGAACATGTTGGAATTAATGGGAAGTGTGTATTGAGAGGGGAGGGTGAATAAGTACCTCTAAACCTTTTGTATCCCTTTATTAATTAACTTTTATTTAATCAATTGTATATCCAACCATCTGATCTATTCTAACTTTGTGTAAGACTTATCGATTCTTTAACTTAACAAACATGTGAACATTCATAGAAACATTCATGAAAGTAATTGACACATAACACAAGATATCATATCGCAGAAAACTCCTGTTAGGAAGTAAAAACCACGGTGGTGATGGCACCCACAAAATCTTCACTATTTGTAGATTGGAAGGGATCGGTTAAGGCATACAATTTGATCACTTCTGATGATCTACCTTGTTAAGAGTATTTGTGGAGATCTATTAAAGTCTACTCTGTTAAGAGATTTTGCAACACTGTTGAGTGTGCACTCGGTTAAGAGATTTATAATTGGAATGTTAAATCCACCTTCCTTAAAAGTATTTTTACACTTTGCTTCACCTGTTAGAATGATAGCAAATTACAATTTCACCTGGTTTATGTAATCTCCTATTGTTGATTGTTGATCCTTGTAAGTTTACATGAAAAAATTTATCACCTAATGTGATTGAATAATACCTCTGATTCTCAGTAGCTTATGTTCTTGGTTCTGATAACCAAATTCACCTTTTGTTGTTTTGGTTCTTGAAACTTTCAGTCTGATCCATAGATGTTCCCGTAGGCTTCATTCATCCTCTCTTCTCTATTCACATCCTTGTCTCATCTTATTAATAATGAATGATTGCATCATCTATTTATAAGATAGATTGACCTCATTAATTTTCACGTAAAACAATATTAACTCTAAGATCAGGTTTACAAATTTTTACCTTGATCTCCTATTCTATGTGTTTTAAATCATTTAGACTGATTAAAATACTTACATTCATGTTTCTTGTCCCTAAAGAAATGGTTTTAAAAACAAATCAAGATTCTACAAATAGAATAAGATTGTTTTATCTGACATGGCAGTCAAATCCACTTTTTGCGGGCTTCAACTGACTTTCAGTTATGTCGGTCGATTATGCTCTAAAATCAGTTAACTGTCTTTCAGGTTCCTTGCTTGAATTGTTTCTCAGGTTGCACTTTAACTATCTCAGGTTGCACTATAACCTGCACATCGGGTTCCTCTGTTGGGTTCCTCTTTATCCTTCTGACTTTGCAATTTTAGTTTACACACAAAACTTGTGTTGTCGGTTCTCTTTGTACTTAGTCATTTTCGGTGATCTCTTTATATTTGATTTTAGGTTTGCTCTTTGTTTTGTATTTCGGTGCATGCTTACCAAAAGTGTTCTTTGCATACTAATGACAAAATAATGTCATCAATCTCCCCCTTTGACATTAGTATCAAAAACTGATATGTACAAAATACTAACAAAATGTTAAGTATGTACAACATATATAATCCTTAGTCATTTCATGACTCCCCCTATGTATATGCTGGTATATCATTATTTTCCCTTATGGATAGGTATATTTACATATCATTTTCCCCCTTTTTCGATAATAAGGGAAAATTTCTATACCTTATAGCTTATCAAAAATGTGAGACTGTGAAGACTTCATGTTTTCCATCATCTTCTCCCATTGTTCTTTCAAGTTCTCTAAAGCCATGTGCTCAAGTGTGATCTTTGAATGCATATCATAGATGCTATCTACTATAGACATCTCTGGGGTCACTATCAATTATCTTGCTGAGCTAATATGGTGTTGAAGCAGTGTCATATTTGGTAGAAGTTGATCCTGGAGCTCAGTGACCTCTTCCCCGAATTGTGTCTCTGCTTCCCAAAATTCTTGCCTTAACCTTTTAATCTCAATAATATTCTCATAATGCAACATAATTGCATTGTCTCTGGTGGTTAAGATTTTAGCACTATTTACTAGATCAGAATCAAACTTTTCTATGTTATCACTATGCTCCTTAGTGAATTTCTCCAGTGTGCTTAGTTGTTGAATCAAGAAAATAGCTTCAGCAATAATAGGATCTAATTCACTTATGAATTTTGAAAGCTTTACCTTGTTAACTGCCACTTCTTAGCTGATCTTTTCAACTAGCTTGTGCTGATATTTCTGCTCTACTCTCTCTTCAATTGCCTTCTCTGCATCAATGTTCTGCGTTGTAATGGCTTTGGTGAGAGTGGCTAGTTGATCAAGTATCAGTTTATTTTGATCAACTTCAACATCAGGTACAATTTGGTGCAATGTGTCCCTATTTGTTTTGAGTACCATTGAGTCTCAGTGCTACTTTTTTAGCTTCTCTTGTAATGCCTTCCTCTGGCATAGTTCACTGTATTCTTTCAATGCTTCATAATCAAGTGTAGTTGGGTCACATTTGGGTATCTCAATGATTTCATCTAAAGTGACTTCCAACTTACTCTTCTTGGATTTCTTCTTTTTCTTTTGAGTTACACTTGAATGTAGGACCATAGCCAATTTCTCAGCTTTGTCAGTTGTTCTTGATGAAGTGACTTGTGGTGTTGCATCTTTTTTTTGTTGTGCTTCAGTGTCAGCTTGTCGGTTGTGAGTGGTCATCTCCACATCAACCTTTACATTATTTGTTTCAAATTTTTTGGTTACCTCGAGAGTGCTATCTTTAGGTTTATCTCCTTCATCGGTGTCCTTATATACTTCATATGTCTTTGTGTGTGCATCCTTCTCTATTGTGTCTCTATCTGTTTGCTTTGGTTCTCCTTCTATAACCTTATCAGTTTTGGTTATAGTGTGAGTGTCTCTGATGTCCTTCTTATCATCGGTGTTGTCTTTCTTTCCTTCATCCTCTGCATCCTTGGGAATGCTTGACTCTTTGCTAGGTATTTTGTCTTTTTTCTTAAGTATATTGATGGCTTGCATCAATATTGGCATGTTGCCTAGTATGTTCACCTGTGTAGTATCAAATGTAGTGTCATGTTCATCGGTTTTGTCTTGATAATAGTGACATCTTCATCCTTTTGTATTTTTGTTGTTGGATCATCAGTTATGTCAATGATTGTGTTGTCCACAATGTTGTCCATAGTGGTTTCTGGCCATGTCTCATCTACAACATCCATATTCTTGTTGTCGGTTGTGTCTTGTTCTTCTTTATCTAACTCAACTAATGTGTCATCTTCTACATCTTTGATTATTATATGTTCTTGAGCTGCCTGATTATCATCTTTCTATTGTGGACCTTGTTCGAGGCTAGCTTCCTCAATAGGTTTGTTGAGTATTTTACTCCACTTTTTGTGACTTTCTTTTTCAAGCTCTATAAGCTTCCCTTCAAGAAATTTGTAGGCTCTCAACTTGGGTGAGAACTCCTTTTTATGGTTCTCCATCATCCCATCAATTTCTTCCCTCTTGGATTTAGGAGGCATAAGAGAAACAAGTACTCTTTCCCTTATTTCCTTCTCATTCTTTAATGCAAATGACCATCTAGCATATAATCTATCCAAGAGTTCCTTTGGTACCATACCACCTTCAAATTGTATTGGTACGTACTTGAATTTTTACATCTTTGCAACGATGGCATCTTCAACATTGTTTTGATCTTCTGCATTTAGTTTTAACCATCTTCTTATCTTAGAATCTGTGATAGATCCTAAATTTACAATAGATTTGCATACCTCATCAATGCTTTCTGGAATTTTAACCTTTTTTGCTTGTACACCTTCATGTTTTTTGGTGTCCTCAATATCTTCTCTAGTTCTGATCAGCTTCCTTATTCTTTTGGTTGGCCCTCTTTTCGGTGTGGTTAATTTCCTCTTGTAGGTTCTTACTTGTCCTTTATTCAAAGGTGAAGGACTTGAATCCTTAGATTTTTGGCTTCTTTTTCTTGAAGTAGTTGTGGTTCTTGGCTTCTTAGTTGGTGGAGGAGGTGGTGAGTCTAACTTTGTGGCCTCAGAGTCATTCTTTTCTATAGCTTCACCGATGGGTGACTATCCTTCGGTCTCTTCCTCCTTTTCAGCTTCTTCTCCCTGTTCGGTTTCTTCCTTTGTAACCAATAGTATCTTCTTCAAGTTGTTGACCATTTTGTCCTTTGTTCTATATATTTTCTTCACAACCAATTCAGATTTGATTCTTGCTTTGGCCTCTTCATAAGTTTCAAACTTTGGTTGTTTCTTGTCTAGGGGTTCATTTATTAGTGCATCGATTACCTTGGATGTGTTGGTTGCATTTCTTGTTTGGCGGTTTTCCTGGTTCCTTGTCCTGCTCTCTGAGTTATGGTGTCTTCAGTTTAGCCGTCCTGTTCAGTCTGGCTATCCTCTGTCATGTTTTTCAGGTCTTCAAGTCTTAACCTTGCCCAAATTCATGAAAACCCTGGAAACCATAGGCTTTCCAAGTGTAAAATGATGATATTAAACCCTAAGTCTTGGCACATTCTATTTCTCAGTTACTTTTTCCAGTCACTTAAGGCATGTGTTTTAATAAAGGTCGCCTCGTCGCGTTACCCTAAGCGAATATTCTAAATGTCTCCCCGACTTTGCATTTTCCTTCAGTCGTGTAGTCTCCTAATACTTTAGAATATTCCTTCTATGTTCTGAGACTTAGCAGTTCCTTTCAGTCGGGTAGTCGCAGGATAGTTATGTTATAAGCCTTTGTGAAGGAGGGACCCATTGCCTAGTCGGGTGATTGCGAGAAAGTCTTAACAGTTATGAAAATGTCTTCCAACTTCGCGATTACTTCTTGTCGCGTTATCGCCAAATCATGCCACAGTTAACAGTTATGTCATGCCTTCAGTCACGTAGTCTCGAAATGGAACGGTGGTTAAAGGATTTTGACCGAGACTTCACGACTAGCCGTTGAGGTTTGCGGAAAAGTGCAGTCGGGATGTCGCCAGAACAGGATGATGACTCAGTTCTTCAGTATGCAGTATGTGAACCAGTGGCTGTGCGACATGTGTCATAAGGCAGATGGAAGCTAAAGGGGTTGTCACCTTGTCTCTAGAAAGAAGAAAATAGGTTCAGCGACTTCGAGACTAAGGTGCTTTGCCTTCAGTCACTGAGTCTGAGAATGATTTAAGGGTATGCATGATTATCTGGCGATTAAGCAAAGGCCATAAGATGAAAAGATCAGAAGATCCGACGGTGGTCGCGAAGTCTGGAAAGAAAAGTAACCCAAGGGAAAATTCCTCCCGACTTGGCGATTAAGGTATGTCGCGCAGTCGCCAGAAGTGGAAAAAGGACACATAGGACCTGTTATGGTAAAGTCAAAGGCTTAGATATTAGATCTCCCAACTTGGCAACTAGGCATTGTCGCATAGTCTTGAAACAGAGATTAAGCATTCAGCGACTGGGAGATCACCGTAAAGGTTAAACAAGGTAGTTAGTCGTAAAGTCTAGAAATGAATGGTGGGTTAATGTTAACTCTTCGCGACTTTGATTTCAGTTGGGTCGCATGGTCGCCAGATCGTGACTCAGGTTAGCCAAGGGTAAAAAAAAGCACATTGTCACCAAGTCTTGAGATGGAACCAAGGTTAGTGACATAGTCCCGTAACAAAGAGACTTCATGCAGTCGCGCAGTCGCCTGATCCTGAAAATTAAAGCAGCGGCAGTTTTTTTATGTGACAGTGTGAATCGCTCGGTGACCAATCACAGGCTTACATTTGGATTACTGTGCAAAAAAGAGCGGCTGAAATGTAAGATAGTTGACGAATTACAATGTGACATGTCAGCCTTTTTGAATGCAGTTGGTAGCTCCGAGGATTCACTTTCAAATTTGATTTCCTGTCAACTTCAGCAACTACGACTAGGTTTTTCAAAGTTCACAGCATGGCAAATTAATGGCAGAACTGATGTTTCTGAATTATGGGCTGTGTACTCTAAATGACGGGTATAGGGAGTTGATGGTGCACTTATTCCCATTCACCGTGCTTTCAGTTTTCAGAGCTAAGTTGCTAATTTTCAGGGGAGTGATATTTTACTCAGTGTGCAGTGTGTTCAAAGCTGATGAAAGAGTTCTAAATTGCAGGAGATTGTGCACAGAACAGAACAAATAGCTGATATTTGAGATTAGATTTGTTTCAATATCGGTAAAGGAAAAAGAAGCATGTGGTAGAAGAAGAGATTTTGGACGATGAGTGAGGTGAACACTTGGCGCTGCACTGTTCAGAGACAAGATGGACAGTTATTACAAAAGGAGGATGTAGGTGAGTAGGCGAGCACAACTATCCAGACTCAGCATAACTACTACCAGCTACCATCAACAAATCTGATTGCAGTCGCCAGATCGGGAGAAGAATAAGAATATATGTTTATACCTTTTTGACTCAGTCCTTTCACCGCTTCTTCTCTCTCTTTCTTTTTCTCTCTTGTAACTTTAGGGTTAGGGTTTTGTGACCATCCGAAGCTTGTTGCATCCTTAAGGGATTCCAAGATGGTCTAAAACCTATGTATAGCCTAAGAGTTGTAGTTAAAAGGGTTCCTTTCCTCTGCCCAGAGCAGGTCCTTGTTGGTCATGTGGAAATTTTATTGTAAGTTATACTTCTGTATCTTTGTATATTCATGAAAGCTTCTTGTCTGGATATGTTGAAGCAGAATACAATAATAGAATACAGTGTGGTTTTCCCTC
>MU225121.1:489755-538795 GCA_018584345.1 Thuja plicata
TTTCCTTCAGTCGCGTAGTCTCCTAATACTTCAGAATATTCCTTCTGTGTTCTGAGACTTAGCGATTCCTTTCAGTCGGGTAGTCGCGGGATAGTTATGTTATAAGCCTTTGTGAAGGAGGGACCCATTGCCTAGTCGGGTGATCGCGAGAAAGTCTTAACAGTTATGAAAATGTCTTTCGACTTCGCGATTGCTTCTTGTCACGTTATCACCAAATCATGCCACAATTAACAGTTATGTCATGCCTTCAGTCGCGTAGTCTCAAAATGGAACGGTGGTTAAAGGATTTTGACCGAGACTTCAGACTAGCTGTTGAGGTTTGCAGAAAAGTGCAGTCAGGATGTCGCCAGAATAGGATGATGACTCAGTTCTTCAGTATGCAGTATGTGAACCAGTGGCTATGCGACATGTGTCATAAGGCAGATGGAAGCTAAAGGGGTTGTTGCCTTGTCGCCAGAAAGAAGAAAATAGGTTCAACGAATTCAAGACTAAGGTGCTTTGCCTTCAGTCACTGAATCTGAGAATGATTTAAGGGTATGCATGATTATCTGGCGATTAAGCGACGGCCATAAGATGAAAAGATCATAAGATCCGACGGTGGTCGCAAAGTCTGGAAAGAAAAGTAACCCAAGGGAAAAGTCCTCCTGACTTGGCGATTAAGGTATGTCGCGCAATCGCCAGAAGTGGAAAAAGGACACATAGGACCTGTTACGGTAAAGTCAAAGGCTTAGAACTTAGATCTCCCGACTTGGCGACTAGGCATTGTCGCATAGTCTTGAAACAAAGATTAAGCATTCAGCGATTGGGAGATCACCGTAAAGGTTAAACAAGGCAGTTAGTCGCAAAGTCTAGAAATGAATGGTGGGTTAATGTTAACTCTTCACGACTTTGATTTCAGTTGGGTCGCATGGTCGCCAGATCGTGACTCAGGTTAGCCAAGGGTAAAAAAAATCACATTGTCACCAAGTCTTGAGATGGAACCAGGGTTAGTGACATAGTCCCGCGACAAAGAGACTTCATGCAGTCACGCAGTCGCCTGATCCTGAAATTTAAAGTGGCGGCAGTTTTTTGATGTGACAGTGTGAATCGCTCGATGACCAATCACAGGCTTGCATTTAGATTACTGTGCAAAAAAGAGCGGCTGAAATGTAAGATAGTTGACGAATTACAGTGTGACATGTCAGCCATTTTGAATGCAGTTGGTAGCTCCGAGGATTCACTTTCAAATTTGATTTCCTGTCAACTTCAGCAACTACGACTAGGTTTTTCAAAGTTCACAGCATGGCAAATTAATGGCAGAACTGATGTTTCCGAATTATGGGCTGTGTACTCTGAATGACGGCTATAGGGAGTTGATGGTGCACCTATTCCCATTCACCGTGCTTTCAGTTTTCAGAGCTAAGTTGCTAATTTTCAGGGGAGTGATATTTTACTCAGTGTGCAGTGTGTTCAAAGTTGATCAAAGAGTTCTAAATTGCAGGATATTATGCACAGAACAGAACAAACAGCTGATATTTGAGATTAGATTTGTTTCAATATCGGTAAAGGAAAAAGAAGTCTGTGGTAGAAGAAGAGATTTTGGACGATGAGTGAGGTGAACACTTGGCGCTGCACTGTTCAAAGACAAGATGGATAGTTATTACAAAAGGAGGATGTAGGTGAGTAGGCAAGCACAACTATTCGGACTCAGCATAACTACTACCAGCTACCATCTACAAATCTGATTGCAGTCGCCAGATCAGGAGAAGAATAAAAATATCTGTTTATACCTTTTTGACTCAATCCTTTCACCGCTTCTTCTCTCTCTTTCTTTTATCTCTCTTGTAACTTTAGGGTTAGGGTTTTATGACCATCCGAAGCTTGTTGCATCCTTAAGGGATTCCAAGATGGTCTAAAACCTATGTATAGCCTAAGAGTTGTAGTTAAAAGGGTTCCTTTCCTCTGCCCAGAGCAGGTCCCTGTTGGTCATGTGGAAATTTTGTTGTAAGTTATACTTCTGTATCTTTGTATATTCATGAAAGCTTATTGTCTGGATATGTTGAAGTAGAATAAAATAATAGAATACAGTGTGGTTTTCCCTCTTTCATATTATCTTGTCTCTTTTCATTCTGTTTGTGCTCTAGTGTGTTTCACCTGTAAGGCATTTGAAATACACCAGCTACAAGGTAGTTTGTATAATTATTTATGAGTTCCTTTCAAAGAGAGGACTAAGTTTCATAGATGATTTCAGAGAGCAAAACATTGTGATAAGGATTTGATGCAGATGTATGTATAAGAGAGGATAGTTTGTAAGGCAATCTATCTCAGCTGCATGTAGTTTTTAAGGCGCTCTACGGTATCTCTGTTATTTTATCTTTGTTGATTCATGTTTTCATTGACTCTTTGCCCAAGGGATAGGCACTGGTCTAGAAGTATAGTTTGTAGTCTGTTCCCCATCCAATATCAAAATCATTTCAATCAAAAATACTCTTGTTACTAAGAACAAATGAGCTGAACTCATTAAGGACTTATGTCAGCAGGACAGTGTCCATATTATTGATTCCTTGGAGAGTGAATCCATTAGGTTATCCCTCCTATAAGAAAATGAAGAAGGATGAAAATCCTTGTATCACTGATATTTGCTATATTTATAATCATAGTTTGTATGGTTAAATCTTGCATCTGGTTATGCTTGGTCATTTGCAAGGTGATTTATAAGTTGATTTAACAAAGATACATAGCAAATCAGTGTCCACATTATAAAATACTATGTAAACAACAATCATAAAAGGTAAAACCTGCCTGAGTATATGTGGAGCTCAAAAACGAAGAAGGGCCTTATCTAGTCCTTAGCAATTAGGCTTTTCTTGTCTCTGAATCAGTATTAGAAGGCATAGTGTTCAAGTAGTCATTTCAAGCACTGTGGTTCATACAAGAAAAATCCCTAACAGGATGCTTGATCAATATTTATCTCATATTCCAATGGTTGTAGCCATGTTGTTCTCGATACAACAGGCTTAATGTATGTGTGGTTTGTATCAACCATGAAACATATATCATCTTTGAACCTCTAAATAAGTTGCTCAGGGATCCTTACCCTCTTCTGCATTTGCTCCTTGAATACAGTAAAGTATTCATCCATGATTGTTTCAAAGTTGTCTCCCAGTGATGTTATGTGTTCACTGATCTGCACGGTGACTGGCCTTGTGGTATCCCATTTTACATCTCCTATAGATGGAAATGTTTCTTGGAAGTAAAATAAAATGCACATAATAAGTGAGCCAAACTTACATGTATTTGTCTTTGCATTCCTTATTGTTCTCATGTTCTCTTCTAACTGGTTCAGTAGAAGTTCAGACAAATCCAACAGAGTTCCCTTCTTCACAATCGTGTATGTTGTGTCTACTGCATCGGATGCTATATTGCTCATCCTGCTAGCTTGAAATAATTTGTATCCTAGGACACATGCTCTGAACTTCATTTCATCATTGGTAATAGTGGATACCTTCAGTCCTCTGCCATCCCATTTGGCTCCTGTGTTCTTTTCAATCTCAGCCTTGGGTGGGTGTTTCAATGCTTTTACCTTTTTGGTTATAGGTTAACTAGTGACTGCATGGATAAGATCTCAGGTTATCACCTTAGGCTCATCTAGCCATAACTTGTGATTGTGCATTCAGCTCAGTACTAACCAAATCCATTCAGTTTTGAATACCTTCGGGAATAGTAGGGCATTAGTGAGCTCTTTCACCTCTATGTGTTTATGTTCATCTTTTATGGTTCCATCTTCATTACATAGCTTCTTGTAAGCTTGTTCTACCTCTAAGTTGTCAATTTTTGCAATCTTGCAGTGGATGTATGCTCGCACGTCTTTGACAAGAAAAACCCTAGCTGGTATTTGCGAGAATGCTCTAGCATTGTCGGGTTGTAATGCAACCTCAGGGTAAATCTTGTAGTGTGGTTCTTCACATGAAAAAAATTTAATGAGTTTAACCTCATCCTTCTTGGTGTTCTTCAATTTGGTGGTTCTTGAGGTCATTGCCATTGTTTCAGATAAAATTGGGGCTTTCTAAAAAATGTGTGAAACGGAGTTCTCTGTTTTCATGGGAATTTACTATTTACACCTGTAGTGATTTTTGATCTGCTTTGGAGTGCTGGTGGTTGAGTTGATGTCGCTTTATGATGTTGTTGCTTTCTACTCAAATTTCACTCTTGTCGCTCTTCTCTTGTCATGGTGTAGAATAAAACCCTTTCATCACCCTTTTATAGTCATTTGACCTAAAAAGAGTGTCATTAATGCTCAACCACTCCTCGATATTTGAAGATAGAGTTTGTCAGTTTGAACATTAACTTCTCTTCAGTGATAATGTGACATTTTGCGGCGGTCATTTATCTCTTTGCTTTTACCAACGGGTTTCAGTTTTGTGTGAAAATGACTCATTCAACTTGCTTGATTACCGACAAGTCTCAGTTTACACTAGCAACTTTGCTTTTACATGTTAATCGATGCTTCTCGCTAAGTGTAGGTAGTTTCAGCTTTGAGCGTATACCGATGGTTTTTAGTATGTATTTCCCGATGGAATAGTTATAGCAGATTTCAACAAGTAATACCACGATGCATCTTTACTTATGCTAATTTGTCATTTCATCAACATATTATGGAACTAATGCAAAATAATACTTAGATTAATGCAGTTCCATACTTACTTGTTCTGCTTAGGTGGGGGTGGTGATGTCACCAGATCCATTGGATGGGGTGTCACCATTTGCATTATTTGGTCCAGCTTCATCATTGGTTGAAGCTTTTCTCCACATTTTTTCTCTCATTCTCTAGATGTCTTCAATGGTGTTTCCATTGGGATATGTGTTGGTATCTGTCATTCAGTCTCTACAGTCTTTCTTGAGATGACCAACTTTATGACAATGTAAGCATGTCATTTTGGGGTTAGTCTAGCTTCTAGAATTTCTTTTCCACTATCTCACAAAATTTGCAATAATGTGACCCAATATTCCACATGTTGTGCAATTTTTCCATGTGTTGTAATCCCATACATATTGGTTACCGACTCTTTTTGGTTGATAAGTAGTTTCTTGACCTTTTTGCTCCCATGCTTTCTTTTTCTTCTTCCAGCATTCAATAGTTGTGTGCCCATTCATTTTGCGAGTAAGACAGTCCTTGTCCATGTAGGTTTCCTTCTTTGGTTGTTTCATCTCATATTTACATTCATATGCTTTATGTCCTTTCTTGTTACAATTATAATAGAATCCTATGAATCAAGATGTAGATTTAGGAATAACTTTCATTTTGCCTCTGCATACATTTAATGTGTGGCCTTGCTTTCTGCAGTGATTGCATGTCAGCTTTCTTGGTCTTGGATTTGTATAGACATTCTTTGGATCAGCTTGATTAGGTGATTCTCCATTCTCGGTAAAGCATAGACCGGTGTTGTTGTCGACTCTTCGTTGTCCTTCAAGAAAATCATCCATTTTTATATTTCTCTCTTCAGCTTTCTTGATAATTACATTATGTTCCTGCTGAATTCTTATTTCATGTATCAACTTTTCATTCTCTTCCCTCAGCTCACTGATAGCTTCTATTCTTTCAATGAGTTCAACATTCATTCTTTTTTCTTCTTAACTCATAAGAATAATCTGATTTGTAATCTCATGGTGATGCTCTATAAGTTTCTGTATTTCAGACTCTTTCTCTTGTAGCTTTTCAGTAATCTTCCTTCTATCATCAATAGCTAGTGTTCTTTCTTGTTCAACTTGTCTAGCATTATTCACGACATCATTCATTCTTACCATATGAGTCTCTTGATTGATTTGTAGATTTCACTTGTCCAGCCAGATGTTGATTGATTTCATTAAGGCTTGTAATGCTTTCTTTTGATGTATCTGATGCTTTGCTTGTAGTTTATCATGAAGACTCAAAGAAATCTGGTATCTCTTCTTCATGGTAATATGTCTCATTACAGCGAGATGCCATAATCTTTCTTTCATCTAACAGTTGTCTCATATTGATTCTAGCTTCTTTATACTGCTCATAGAAGATTTGAATTTCTAACTTCTTATTCTCAATACTTTTTTCAAGTCTATACTTCTCCATTGTGTGATATTTTCTCTTAAGCCTTTAAGCTTTTCAAACAAGAGACTTAGCTCTGATACCAATTGTTGGAATTAATGGGAAGTGTGTACTGAGAGGGGAGGGGTGAATCAGTACCTCTAAAACTTTTGTATCCTTTTATCAATTAACCTTTGTGTAATCAATTGTATATCCAACCATCTGATCTATTCTAACTTTGTGTAAGACTTATCAATTCTTTAACTTAACAAACATGTGAACATTCATAGAAACATTCATGAAAGTAATTGACACATAACACAAGATATGATATCATAGAAAACTCCTGTTAGCAAGTAAAAATTGTGGTGGGGATGACACCCACAAAATCTTCACTATCTACAGATTGGAAGGGGTCAATTAAGGCTTACAATTTGATCATTTCTAATGATCTACCCTGTTAAGAGTATCTGTGGAGACCTGTTAAAGTCTACTTTGTTAAGAGCTTTTTCAACATTGTTGAGTGTGCACTCGGTTAAGAGATTTATAGTTGGATTGTTAAATCCACCTTCCTTTAAAGGATTTTTACACTTTGCCTCACTTGTTAGAATGATATAAAATTACAACTATGAAATCTCCTATTGCTGATTGTAGATCCTTTTAAGTTTACATGAAAAAAATTATCACCTAATGTGATTGAATAATACCTCTGATTCTCGGTAGCCTTTGTTCTTGGTTTTGATAACCAAATTCACATTTTGTTATTCTGGTTCTTGAAACTTTCAGTCTGATCCATAGATGTGCTTGTAGGATTCATTCATCCTCTCTTCTATATTCACATCCCTCTCTCATATTATTAATAATGAATTATTGCATCATCTATTTATAATATATATTGACTTCATTAAGTTTCACGTAAAACAATGTTAACTCTAAGATCAGGTTTACAACTTTTTACCTTGATCTCCTAGTCTATGTGTTTTAAATCAGTTAGACTGATTAAAACACTTACATTCATGTTTCTTGTCCCTAAAGAAATGGTTTTAAAAATGAATCAAGATTCTATAAATAGAATAAGACTATTTTATCTGACGTGGCAGTCAGATCCACTTTTTGCGGGCTTCAACTGACTTTCGGTTCTGTCGGTCGGTTATGCTCTCAAATTAGTTGACTGTCTTTTGGGTTCCTTGCTTGAACTG
The DNA here is from genome assembly GCA_018584345.1 of Thuja plicata. Classification (NCBI taxonomy): domain Eukaryota; kingdom Viridiplantae; phylum Streptophyta; class Pinopsida; order Cupressales; family Cupressaceae; genus Thuja; species Thuja plicata. Next base: position 496,995 of record MU225121.1, read on the forward strand.
TTTCTCAAGTTGCACTTTAACTATCTCGGGTTGCACTATAACCTGCACATCGAGTTCCTCTTTATCCTTCTGACTTTGCAATTTTTTTTACACACAAAACTTGTGTCATCGGTTCTCTTTGTACTTAGTCATTTTTAGTGATCTCTTTATATCTGATTTTCGATTTTCTCTTTGTTCTATCTTTCTGTGCATGCTTACCGAAAGTTTTCTTTGCATACTAATGACAAAATAATGTCATCAAAACATGATCAAGTAGATAAGACTGTAAACAAAGCTTGAAGAGCTGATCAATCGAAGACAGAAGGATGCCTCCAAAACAAGAATGAAATAGTGTCCATATGGTAAATGATCTATCTCACCGAAATACATAGGTACCCAGCCACTACATCCTCCTAGTAAGTAGGAAAAAATATTGAATACATAGATAACTCCATTGAACCAAGGAAGCATTAGAACCAATAGAAGATACCCCCATAATGTTGAGCAGGGAGAGGCATGACAGGTAAACTGAATCAGACTACCATGAATAACTGCATGATGAAGAACATACAAATACATATAAATGATGGTGTCATGGAAGGATCACTCTCTTGACACACATCATGAGGCTAATGTCATGGAAGGAACTCTCACTTGACAAAGGTAGATGGAAAATAAAGAAAACATCAAACCCCCCATGGCACTTTATAATATAGTGTGGGTACAATCAAGCACAAAATGTGCAGGATCTCAAGAATGCATTAGTTGATACTTTATTTCAGTGTGTTTGCAAAAAAAGAAATGTGACAGAAATAGATGTCTATAATATCCAGGAATGAAAGAAAGTTGTAGAAACATGAATAACATCTAAAAAGAAGTCATCTCATGTATGGAAAATGATCCCAGGACCTGAAACATCCAAGATATCCACCAGATTGCAAAAATGCAAAAAATGAATAAAAAATACCTAGAGCATAATTTGGGTGTGAGACCCATAAAATAATATAGAGCACTGAATCAGCTTTCCAACGTCATGCGAAAGTCGAAAAACAAAGTCTGAATGAGCAAGATATGGCTCCTAGAATGCAAAAAATAACCCTAACTTTGACTGGAAAAATGCTCCAATATAGAAAATTTAGAAATCCAAACCTATAAAATAAGGTCGAGCTTGGAACCAACTTTATGATGATATCTCGTTTGCCAAAAAATGATACTGTATGCTCAAGATATGAGCAAAAAACCACAAGGTGCTCCTTATGAATAAAAGGGCAAGTTGAATGATGGGTTGGTGGTCGTCAAATTTAACCTAGATCTCAGACCTGTGACATATCAGTGGCATGAAAAATGAGGCGGCGTAAAAAGATATTTTCTCATTTTTCTCCTCTTTACAAATTTTTTTAATACTTGGGTACCTGATCAGGCCTTGTTGTCGGGACCCATTTCCTGCTTTCAGTAGTTGTTTCTAGGTTTTAGCTTCTCCTTAAGTTTATCTTAAGGGGGGTGTTAGAGTAAAAATGTATTTTCACTTATTAATTAGATTATTATAGATTTAATTATTAATTCATATTTTCATTTATTAATTAAATCATTATTTATTTAATTATTAAGTCACTTTTTTTAATCTCTAGTTCACTTACTTTAGGGCATGCAATAATTAATTCTTTATTAATTATTCATGAAACCAAGTTTTCTCCACCCTTCTTAGGGTTTTGATCTCCTTTATTAGGATTGATCACTTTGTAATTAATTAATTCTTTTGTAATTCTCATTTTCCATTATTATTGAATCAATTGAGGATGTTTCCTCTTTCACAGATCTGTTGTTTCTGGCCTCCATAGCTTTTGCTTCTCTCTTTTTGTGATAGGTGTTTGCATGTAGGTGATTCTTGGGAGCTGTAGGGTTGATAGTTTTTCATCAACTCCAATAGAACCTCCTCTCGTACTCTCTACAACTGGTCGGGCCACCAGAAGATGCTCCCATACCCAAATCTGTAATACTATAGCAGCAGCTGATAAAGTTATTGCATGCTCATATACCACCTGATGAAGTTCATGATATAGATGTGCTAGAATGCATGTACCTCAAGAGAAATATTGTGGTCTTATAAGCATATCCTCCAATAATTGACCCCAACCAATATGAAATCCATGAGTTCTTTGGTCAAGCATGAGTAATCCTCTAATCAATGCTAATAAAATTGTGGGGAGTGGGGCATAATGTCTCCACAGCATAGTATCCTAGGTCACTGTGTATCCTCTGATCTGATCATCCTCAAACACTCATCGTGCTATGAATCCATCATCAAAAGGATCAAAGTTTACTAATTCTCCCATAATTGGGATATGCAAAATCTAGTATACATCCTCAAGAGTGATTATCATATCTCATGTAGGTAAGTGAAAGGTATTGTGGCCGATGTGTCACCTCTCTACAATTGTTGTCAACAATCCCCGATTCAGCCAAATCTAGGTCATACTCAACAGATATCCCAATCTGCATCGTCTAAACATGCATCGGTCCTCCAGGGATAACCGCACAATCAAGGCTAATGGTTTAGGGTATGCCACCCTCATATTTAGCTTATCTAGATGAACATATTACAGTCATACATCCAACATCAATATCAGATCAATTATCTCAAGTGAATTATATCCTACTATCTACTTGCTCATATGAGATTTACTGGATCTTGACAAGTGCATCAAATGTTTTGCACCTCTATATCATGAGGATGAAAATCATCATTTATCCTATCCTATTGAGTTGACATTAATACAGCATTGATCTATTATCAATTATCCTATACTGACTGACACAATTCTCACATTTGGACCTTACATCTATTCACTCAAATTTTGACAGAAATCAACATCTTCAGAGTAACACAAACATCAAACCTTTAAAGACAAACCACATTCATCACGCAAATCAAGGCAACATTACACACCTCAAGGTAACACGTGACACTTTCAGACTTCATTAATAAACTTTGTCTAAAAAGGAACATGATAATCAAAGTCATAATCAAAAAGTCAACTTTCATATAAAAAAATGTCGAGAAAAGAAAAAATCATCGACAATCATATCCAAAGTCGACAATTATATCGCAAAATAAAAAATATCAAATTTAAAAGAAACAAATTCAAAAAAATCAAAATAAAAAAAATTCAAAAAATAAAAATAAATCAAATTCAAAAAACATAAAAAATAAATTAAAAAAATAAATTTCAAGCCCCCCACCTCCTTACCTCCCCTGAGTTTGCTGCCTACAGGCGAGTTCTGCTGACCCGAGCACGAGCGAGCTCGCACTCGGGTGCGAGCAAGCTTGTCCGGGCATGCTCACAACTCGCTCCAAGCCGATCAAACACATGATTTTTTTAACATTTTTTAAAAAATTTCAAAAACCCATCACAAATTGCACCATTTTATTCCATAAAAATATGAATTTAAAGATTTTTTTTCACAAACCCATGAATTTTTTTATTTTTTTTTCAAAACCCTAGTTTTTTTTCAAGAAAAAAAAATTATGGAACAAACATGGGTTTTTACAACACATACCAGGGGGTCATACTCCTGGGTCTCTAGTACTAGCACACCCTCTCGAACTGGTGATCTGCCATGGGAACCACCATTCTTAGATTCAAAATCACTTTGCACCACAAAAATACTCAAATTCACCAAGCTGCACAATAAGCTTCAAAATGCATTACTTACCTTTTCAAAGTCACTTTTTGCAAACCGAGGGTATTTTGGTGGGATTTTTTTTCTCACTAAGGAGCATTTTATTTCTAAACACTTTGAGGCATTTTTATCATCTTCCAAATTCATCATTTTTTGGGGATTTAAATCAACATGGCTGACATTAATCACATTTTTGCAACCACAATAAATTATTTTCCTTAGTGCCAATGCTTTCAAAATCATCTCAATTTCAATCTCGAGGGGGCATACTAGCACTAGAGGCATAGTTTGGCGAATCAGGGCACTTTTTAAAATTGGAGACATCAGATGTCAAATTTTTTATTTTTTTTACATCAGTGCATCAAAATGGATCAATTTTCACAACAGGGGTATCACATTATCAGAGAAATGACATCAGTATTATATCAACACCATATCAGTTGTTGGAAATAATGGAATGGTGTGTACTGAGAGGGGAAGGGTGAATCAGTACCCTTAAAACTTTTATCACTTAACCTTAATCCTTTTAGTAATTAATACATTGTATTACTAACCATATGTGTTATTCTATCTTTGTGTATGTTATATCAAATCATAAACTCAATTATCATGTAAACATTCATGAAATGTAATGACACATGACACAAGATTTGGTAACGCAGAAAACCCCTGTTAGAAGGTAAAAACTGTGGTGGGGATGAAACCCAGAAAGATTCACTATCTGCAAAATGGAAGGGGTTAGTTAAGGCTTACAATTTTGATCACTTCTGATGATCTACCCTGTTAGGAGTAATTTGTATAGATTGGTTAAGGTCTACTCTGTTAAGAGCTTTAGCAACACTATTTAGTGTGCACTCAGTTAAGAGATTTACAAAGGATTGTTAAATCCACCTTTCTCAAGGATTTCTGCTATTTGCTACACTTGTTAGAATGTAGTCAAAAATATTCATTGACCTGATTATATGCAATCTAGAATTGCTGATTACATATCCATTAAAGTTCACATGTATAATTATCACCTATAGTGATTGATCAATACCTTTGTTCTGCTCGGTAGCCTTGGTTCTTGTTCTTGATAACTGATTTCATCTTTGGTTGTTCTTCTGCATAAAACTTTGTCTCTAATCCATATAAGTGTCTACGGCTATAATCATCATCACATGCATTTGCTTTGATTGATTACACATCTATTTATACAATGATTTTTACCTAAATGAGTTTCACGCATAACAATGATAACTCTATGATCAAAGGTTTACAACTTGACCTCAATCTCCTAGTTTTCATGTTTCTAATCAGTTAGACTGATTAAAACAATTATAATTACATTGCTTATCCCTCAAGAAATGGATTTAAATCTAATCAAAAAGATAAATATAAAATACAAGTATTTTATCTGACGTGGAAGTCATATCAACATTTCTCTAGATTTATAACTGTCTCTCGGTAGACTGGTGCTCGAGTTGCTCTGTAGTCTATTGGATTCATTTGTTATATGTTCTTTTAGTTACACTATAATCTGCTTTTCAGGTTCCTTTGTCAGGTTCCTCTTGTAACATTTTCAGGTTGCACTGGTAAACTGTGTCGTTGGGTTCCCTTATGAACTTGTCTGTCAGGTTGTACTAAACCTGTCTTTAGCTGTTGGTGTTACCGACGGTTTCAAAATTGTTTTCCGTTGCATACTAATGGAAAAATATGTCTTGAATCAATATCATATCACCATCATCATATGAGGGACTCCCATTAGAACATCATCATTAATATCACATCAAATTGGCCATCAAATCAGTATCAAACAACAAACATCAAGTATTCTTTAAACCAGTGCCCTTCGCACATTGATTCAATGAGGGGCATTTGTAGACACCTAAATTGGTCAACCAAAGTCAAAGTGTTAAAATCAATTCAACATCATATATTAATTAACAAAGCCATTAATTACTTAAATTCAAGTCAAAAGGGATTATTTAACTATGTAATTGATTTAATCTATTAGTTATATAGTTCAATTAAATAAATCAAATGCAGCCCATCTAATTCCCTTACATGGATAATTTAATTAATTGTTTGAATTAATCAATTCCTAAATTCAAAAGGGGGAAAAAATCAATTAGCCAATGAGAAGAGAGGATTGAGAGCACATAGATCACCCCAAGGCTTTTCTATCTTAGCCCCTCATTTAGCCTTTGCTATCCTCACCACTCATTTTGTCTTCTTGTCCCCCTATTTGAAACTCATCACTCAACCTTAACCTCAACCTCAACCCCACTTTGACCATGGTAATCAAACTTACCCCCGACCCTTGGTAACTCCTATAAATGGAAGGTATTTCTTAGTGTAAACTTACCAATTCACATTTAGAGTAAGAATTTACTTCATAGCAAGTATAATTTGTTGAATTGAGCACAACATTGAGCATTTAGAATTAAAGCGTTCTTTAGTAGTATCATCATAATGAAAAAATCATCCATGTATAAATAGATTTTTATCAATAGAATAGGGAAATTCATCTTAATTTGCATCTTAGATCTATATTTTCATCATTCTTAGCATAATTCTCATTCTAGGGGTTGTTAGTTTAGGATTCTTTGAAGATGAGAGCATTCATTTAGTCCTTCTAGCTAGAGATCCATGAGACACTCTTAATTTGATTTCATTTGATTAAATTAGTTAGATCTTTCAAATTTGATTGCAAAGTATGTTAAATTAATGTTTCATGCAGGTTTGTGAATTGCAGGTTTACAGACTACAATATCCATTGACACAACTCCAGATCCTCCCACCCAACCACTCTATCTGAAGATCCATTTCCATCCCCTCCTCCACATCATGACCTTACAACTCCACCCAATATATCTCAAGATCCATTACCATACCCTCCTCCACATCATGACCTTACAATTCCACCCCCTCTATCTCAAGATCCATTATCACCCCCNCTATCTCAAGATCCATTATCCCCCCCCCCCCCCATCCAAATCAAGATCATAGTATCCCATCCATTTCAATTATTTCTCCTTTATCATATTTGCTCCAAACCATCCAACCACCATCACTCTACTCCCTTGTTTCACTTACATTAATCCATGGTGGTCCACTCACAATATAAAAATATTTCATATCCACCACTTACACTCCACTTAATAATGGACTCATATCTTATTTCCCAAGTAATAAGTATCCTATCTTGGATTGAATGCTCAAGAAAATGAATTATCAAGGTAAATTCTTAGGCCTCCATGAACAAGGTACCCTGGAGCCTATCCATATCAAAGAACATCCACAATATCATGGTCTTGGTTATAAATATCAAGGCCTTTCATCCAAAAATGTTGGTATGAGTAATGCTAAATCCATGTGTACTTCTAAACTCACCATTTCATCTTCCCATTGTTCTTCCAAAACATTTATCATCATCCCCCCTCCTACATCATTGAAATCCAAGATAACCTACCACATTCCTCCTTCATCCTCTAACTCTATTTTGGGTCCCTATATCCCAAAATCAACCATTGCATATCCTCCACATACTAAATCCATTTTGGGCCTTTATATCACAAAATCCTATCCCCCATCTTATCCTACTCATTCCTTCATCCACCAACCCCATATCAAACATCCCACCCCTTGCATTCCCAATCAGGATCAACAACAACACATACCCATGTGCACCATTCCCCATCCCACCACTATGATTTCATCCATATTTACTCCATCTCATTCAACTTTTCATGCTCCTTCCATGGATACTTGCAACAATTTGGATGCCAAATAAAAATTCATAAAGCTAAACATCCATACTAATCTCAATATTTCCATGTCCACTCCAAAAGACATGCTCAAAGAAATAAAAATCCCATAAAAAATGCACTACATACCAAAGGCCACAAAGGTCCATCAAAGAAAAAGAAAAAACTATGTAGGTCATGTACAATATAAAATTGGGATCAAGTGAAAGGGATATTTTCCCCATTCATATTACACATTGGAATTCAAAACCACCTCAAGACAAGTATGATCAACACCACTTGAGAGATGTCAATGCAATATCTATGCTTGAAGGGTTTTGATTCCTTTGTTGCCTATCATTTGAGAAAGAGAGGGAATATATTGATGTGTAAGAGAATAAATAAGTATATATATGATCTAATGTAATTGAGAAATTTTATAAAAAGGGGAAGGGAGAAGGATTTGAATGCACCTAGAAATAGAATAGAAAAAGTGAACTTTCAAACTAGAATTCCTGACTATCGGAGTCCTAACATGAATTTTAATTACGGATCTAAGACCTGAAGGTTGTGAACTGAATCCCTACCAAATTTTAGTCAAAAATGGAAGGGACGGGTAAATTTTATCTGTACCTAGGGACAAGGCAAAATTCAATTTGTGCCCAACGCTTTCAGATGAAACTTTCATGGAATTTACAATTGTTCTTGTACTGCCCATAAAAGATCTGACAACTTCGTAAGTTGTTCCTACACAGAAAAATGAGGAAAATGTTGGGAAAAGGGGTTTACCTTGGTCAAACCCCTATTTAGGAATTAACCTTAAAATTGAATTGAAATTTCATAATGAAAGATGAAATAGAAGCTAGATCTGAAACACAAATCACCTTATACCTTGACTGTGCAATGCTTATTTGGATGTGATCAAAAGTGTTGAGATGAAATAGCTTGAACTTCACAAAAATGTAATAGTAAATAATGTAAATAAATCCTTAAACTATGGGTCTTTTTATTTTTCCACAATGCTTGAAGAAGAAGAAGAATTCTTTGAAGGATTAAAGACTTGGATGCTTTATTGTAGAAAGATTCTTGAACTCAAATTTTGCTTGATTGCTCATGAATTATTGAAATATTCATAGTGAATGCTTGCGGTTGATAATGGATACCAAAATGAAGATATATAGGGGGTTTATGTAGTAAATCCATCATTTTGGGGGGTTAAAACTCAGGCAGGCTGACCACAGAAAAATTTCTCCTACAAAAACCTCGAGATGGGACCCTGCCCAAAATCTAGGCTCAAAACCCTTGGGACACATTAGAAATGGTGATATGTTCCACCCTAAGTGGGCCAAAATTTGGTCTGGGGATCTCAGTCAATTAGTAAATACAAGATAAGTACAAATAGCTCATTACGATGTCGGGAAAGAATTATGAGGCCATAAAAAGTCAAATAGGGCCTAAGAGATGAATTCAATTATTTGATTGGAGGGAAAGTAGAGGAGAATATTTACTAATAAGGGCTAACCTTGAGTTTAGAACAAACTGAGTCAATATAGGACTTATAATGTTAATTTTAAGGTCCAATAAGTGTTAGGAAAATGTGAAATCAATGTGGGAACTCATACATTCTAAAATGGGGCTAAAATGAGCACCTAATTAAGGGTTCTTACTTTTTAGGATGACACATTTAAACCCCACTTTAGCGAGATTATGAGTCCATGTCATGCTCATGGTAAAGTAGAATAAAGAGAGAAAAAGATGAAGATCACGAGAAAACTACAAAAGGATAATTTTTTGCTATGTTTAAGGACAAAATCCCCCCAAACCAAGGATCTTAACTTGTACATACATATGCAAGGATACATAAAATAACAACCAAAAAACCTAAAGCTTACTAAGATTCCAAGTCAAATAGTTGAAGAGACCTCGCTAAAGAAAATGTCTCAACCGCTATCATCATGCTTAGAAAGCTATTGCAAAAGTACAAGTGGTCACTAGAAAAGAGAAAGAGTACACATCAAAGATAATACAAGACATCATGATCTAACCCACTAGCATAGCTATGAGAGCATGAAGGGAAAGAGAGAGAGACCATAAATACAAAAGGCTAGAAAGTTGTGTAATGCTAGGTGATTCATGGGAGAAGAAGAAGAAGAGGAGAAGAAAAGGCTAGCAATTTGTGTTATGCTAGATCCACTTTTCCAAAAGAAAGAGGGAAGGACAATTGATGGTCTAGAAAGCTTCATTATGCTAGTCAATTCTACCTTGAAAAAATTTGTGCCTAGGGGTGGCTTGAAAAAATTTATGTTCAGGGGACACTTAAAAAATTTCTGCTCAGGGGCAGCTTATGGGACTAGTCCTACAAAAAGAACTGTATCCATATGGATCCAAAAGGGATAATCAATCCTAAGGAAATAATTGTCTCCTTGGGGATCAACAAATGATAAAAACTTCATATTATAGAAAGGAGGTAGTATATATGCCCCCCTCCTTATGATGGTGGCATAGGACTATGGTGGCATCATAAGGAAAAGAGAACAAGGATATCTACTTCCATTAACAAGAAGATATCCTTTAAACAACAATGTATGCTTATAACCTTAGAAAAGAGTGAAAAATCTTATGGACCAAGGAAATAGATAATCGTTAAATGATATCTTCAAGTGAGAAGAGACCCTTGAAAGGAAGAGATCTTGGTTACAAGATGTCTACCTTCAAGAGAAGTTCTTGAAAAAAGATAACATCTTCAAGATAAAGAGGGGAGTAAAACAAGAATGCATCCTTTTAGGCCCCCTATTTCTAGGTGAAAATGGAATTCTTGATGAGGGATAACACATTTTAGGGCTCCAAGCAGGTGGATTTGTTTAGGATAGACATGATTTACAAACACAGAAAAATATTGTCACTCAAGATGTAAAACTCCTAAAAAATAGAATATCCTTATGTAAACAAACAAATATGTGCCAAAAAGGATATCATGTGATAAAAAAATACTATGTAACCTAGATAAAGTGACTCCTTAGAAAGGAATAAAATATTGAGAAATGAAACCTTGCCACCAAAGGGTGAAGGCAAGGGAAAACATAACATGTTATATACCCTAAGTGATAGATATTTTATAATAGACTAGACTTTTAAGAAAGCATAATGTTGCAACTCGGGATGTAAATCTCCCGAAAAGAGAATATCCTCATGTAAAATAACAAATCCATGCAAGAAACGACATCATGTTATAAAAATAAGCAAGTGCACAAGGGATATCAGATCTACTGGAAAGGAAGAGCAAAAAGAAGAGGAAGAAGGATCAAGTATACACACCTTCCCCATTGCTAGGTAAGGGGATACTTGACAAATGACAACACATTATGCTTCCTAAGTGAAAGTTTATTTATAATAGACATTATCTTTCAAGCAAGCATAAGGTTGTAACTCGAGATGTAAATATCCTAAAAAAGAGAAGATCCTTATGTAAAACAACAAATGCATGCAAGAAAGGATATCATGTTATAAAATAAATGAGTAAACAAAGGGAGAAAATGGGTCCTTAGGATAAATAGGAGAGTGAAATAGTTCCCTTTCCCCTCCCCAAGTGAGGAGCCAAGGAATAAGGACTATTATGTTTCTCACAAAGTATGATTGCACCTAAAATTGCATCACCATAAATGACAATGAGCACGCAAAGGATAGGCTAGCCAATGTCATATAGTGAGGAGAAACATAATAGGAACATAGATGTTCTTTAGAATGATCATGATAAAGGTGAAATTAATTGTTACATGTCATTTGAATCATAAGAAAATCAATTAATTCTTAAATTTTACACTTCAAATCATAAAATTCACTAGTCTTATGGTCATGAATTTGACGATACACATAAATGGAAGAATTATCTTGTTTGTGTTTGCTATTTTTTCATTTGTTTTTCAAAGGAAGAGTAATTGTGGTGGCTTTAAGAAGCTCACAGAAAATATTCTCTTGTTGTAATGAGAAATTAGGAGAAGAATGTATAAATTGATTGGACAAATGTGAAGGTTGGAAACCTAGAGTTTCTTTTGAAAAATGTGATGTAGATTTATCTTTAGTTTCAATGCTTTGTTGCACACATCCTATACCATGTCCATCGGGAAGGTTTTATATATCAAAAGGATAAGGGTCTCTTTTAGGTGTAATGGGGTTTAAATTTAAATAGGCCCAATCAATATCCATACATGTGTTAGAATAAGGTGTTTGGTTCTCAAGTTCAAGACTTTTGTCTTTACTATAAAAGGTTGGTGTGAAGTCTAGTACGGTTCCCCAATCATCATCTTGAAGAGTTAATGGTTTTCTTGTTTGTATTGGAGGAAGAATTGAAGAAGGAAATGGAGATTGGATAGGTTTGAATTGATTAGGATCCTTATGTGGTAAGGTTGGATTTGTAGAAGGGAGGACATCAAGGATATTATCCTCATGAGGATTTTTGTTATATATGTATGGTACTACATGATAATAGGGTTGCATAGCACCTTTTACGACAATCACTGGTTTCTTTTGAGGGGTACCTTGAATGGTATTAAATTTATTAGGTCTTTTATTCTCAAAATATTCATTTGGAAAATGAAGAGAATCAAGGATATTATCCTTTTATTCTACATTAGTTTCAAAAAAAACTTTAGGAGAGGGAGAATCATAACTCAGTAGTGCCTCATCTCTAGGGGTAAGATGATTTAAATGGATATGAGGAGAAGCGTCACTAAGGGAATTGTCAATCATATGTTGGAATTTGATTAAGGTGATATAAGTTTTTATCATGATATTGTATTGTGGTGTTGTCATTGATGGCAACATGATAAATTGGAGGAATGAGATCAGTTTTACTGATGGTGTTGAAGGATCTCATTGGAGAAATGACTAAGTGTTTAGTCAACCAAGAAGAAGACAATATGCAAGGTACAAGTGACTGAATCTGGAGTTGGATATCAAGTTAAGGTGTGTGGTCATGCATTTAACCTGTATAGAGGCATCTCTAGCTATATTTATGACCACATCAATTAGATTGAATAATTGAGAAAGATATTGAAGATTGAAGTTACACTGGTAGGAAGAACAAGAGTACAATAAAGTGAGTTTGGTTTGATCAACTAATCAGACAATTTAATGTTTGTAAATGATTGTTTACGACTTGGTTAATTTTGTGTTGACTTTATGGGTTGACCAATGCATTTTGACGTGATCAGATTTGATTTTTATGTCGGTGGGTAAAACATTGTAGGGAATAGTGAGGAGAAACATAATAGGAACATAGATGTTCTTTAGAATGATCATGATAAAGGTGAAATTAATTTTTACATGTCATTTGAATCATAACAAAATCAATTAATTCTTAAATTTTACACTTCAAATCATAAAATTCACTAGTCTTATGGTCATGAATTTGACGATACACATAAATGGAAGAATTATCTTGTTTGTGTTTGCTATTTTTTCATTTGCTTTTCAAAGGAAGAGTAATTGCGGTGGCTTTAAGAAGCTCACAGAAAATATTCTCTTGTTGTAATGAGAAATTAGGAGAAGAATGTATAAATTGATTGGACAAATGGGAAGGTTGGAAACCTAGAGTTTCTTTTGAAAAGTGTGATGTAGATTTATCTTTAGTTTCAATGCTTTGTTGCACACATCCTATACCATGTCCATCGGGAAGGTTTTATATATCAAAAGGATAAGGGTCTCTTTTAGGTGTAATGGGGTTTAAATTTAAATAGGCCCAATCAATATCTGTACATGTGTTAGAATAAGGTGTTTGGTTCTTAAGTTCAAGACTTTTGTCTTTACTATAAAAGGTTGGTGTGAAGTCTAGTACGGTTCCCCAATCACCATCTTGAAGAGTTAATGGTTTTCTTGTTTGTATTGGAGGAAGAATTGAAGAAGGAAATGGAGATTGGATAGGGTTGAATTGATTAGGATCCTTATGTGGTAAGGTTGGATTTGTAGAAGGGAGGACATCAAGGATATTATCCTCATGAGGATTTTTATTATATATGTATGGTACTACATGATAATAGGGTTGCATAGCACCTTTTACGACAATCACTAGTTTCTTTTGAGGGGTACCTTGAATGGTATTAAATTTATTAGGTCTTTTATTCTCAAAATATTCATTTGGAAAATGAAGAGAATCAAGGATATTATCCTTTTATTCTACATAAGTTTCAAAAAAAAATTTAGGAGAGGGAGAATCATAACTCATTAGTGCCTCATCTCTAGGGGTAAGATGATTTAAACGGATATGAGCAGAAGCGTCACTAAGGTAATTGTCAATCATATGTTGGAATTTGATTAAGGTGATATAATTTTTCATCATGATATTGTATTGTTGTGTTGTCATTGATGGCAACATGATAAATTGGAGGAATGAGATCAATTTTACTGATGGTGTTGAAGGATCTCATTGGAGAAATGACTAAGTGTTCAGTCAACCGAGAAGAAGACAATATGCAAGGTAAAGGTGACCGAATCTAGAGTTGGATATCAAGTTAAGGTATGTGGTCATGAATTTAACCTCTATAGAGGCATCTCTAGCTATATCTATGACCACGTCAATTAGATTGAATAATTGAGAAAGATATTGAAGATTGAAGTTACACTGGTAGGAAGAACAAGAGTACGATAAAGTGAGTTTGGTTTGATCAACTAATCAGACAATTTAATGTTTGTAAATGATTGTTTACGAATTGGTTAATTTTGTGTTGACTTTATTGAGTTGACCAATGCATTTTGACATGATCATATTTGATTTTTATGTCGGTGGGTAAAACATTGTAGGGAAAAGGTTGACTTGGACAAGTTATAAAATAAGGATGAAATCAAGTTTTAGGGTATGATTTGATTATGTGATAAGTAATTGTGATTTTGTAACATTGAAGAAAGGAGCATTGATGTTTAAGGTGGTGTTGTGATAAGAGGTGAAGTGGATCTGTCAGACAGGAAGTGTTATAATCAGATCATTTACTCTTGGGTCTATCTCAAGGCAAGCCCTAACAGGTTTGCAAGTAAAATCCTTTAACAAGGTCACTACTAATAGGGTGAGCGGGATATCTAACAGGATCTAAAGTATAAAACCTCTAACCAGGTAACTCTTAGAAGGAGTTTGTAATCCCTTAAAAGGGTAGTTCTTCACAAGACTTATATTAGCTTCTAACCAGGCTAAAGATACTCTTAATCAGATATACCCTTAGCAGGGTGTTTGTAATTGCTCCTAACAAGGTAGATTTCTTTGGTGCACTAGTTAAATTTGTGAGTATCATATCATACATGGTTTTCTCCCTCTAACAAGGGTTTCCATAGTAAAAATATCATGTCTTGAGTTTCTTTGTGAGAATGGTTTATTTGCTTAGCTTCTATGTAATATTCTCTTTTGCATGTTGGTTGTCGTGGAAGCTATTGAAGAAGTTTTTCAGTTTTGTGGGTGCATTGATTCACCCCCCCCCAACCCCCGCTCAATGCCTTTAAAGACTAACCATTGGTATCAGAGCCAAGTTCCCTTGAAGAAGCCAAACAACTCAGGTAGGATCTGTAAGGCGAATATGTAGGGTTTTTTGAAGCATAAGAAGCAACTCAAAGAAGCTGAAATGGTTGTTGAGGAATTTAAGAAACAACTCAAGAAGTCTAGAGCTAAAAGACAAGATCTTGTTGAACAATTAAGTGAGAGTTAAAACTACATTGAGTAATTGTTAGAACAAAGTGGAGGCATTCTAGGGATTTCTTTTGGATACACTGTGTATGATGAAAACCTACCTATGTGGAACAAGCTCAGACATGCAAACATTAGAGATAAAAAGCATACAAGTTACATTAACATATCAAAAACTTAGTTCCTACATAAAGATTTCAACACAACCTCAGATGAGCTGAAGCAAGTGCACCCAAAACTTTTTTGATTTTCTCTTAGAGAGGAATGTGGGTGTGCTCTCCGAACACAAAATACTAATCCCACTATTGATTTCTTACTTGATATGATTGATCCTATAATTAAAACTAATGGATGTGATGAAGAGCTCAAGAACAAGTATGAGGAACTTGTCTCAATCCTTCACCAAATGATGAATATGAAAATTCAAAACTAAGCTAGAATGATATGTAAGATCAAATAAAACTAAGATTAATTTTCATTTACCTAGCATGTAATTTCTAGATTCAAATGAACTAAGATTGGAACAAAATGCTTAAGAAAGATCCTAGAATGAAACTGTCAAAATAATAATGCATAAAATAAGAGGTGATTTACAAGGAAGGTCTCCTATTTATAGATTTTTGAAGGGAAGGGAAGGGCTTGGATGAGGTGGCACCTATGTGGTATCCACATAGGAGCCACATAAGGGACACATAGGCTAAATGAGAGTCTAAGTTTGCTCACACATGTGTGAGCAAGTTGAGATGTGATGGGTCAAAGGTACCCAATAAGTACCCATGTAAAAGAAAGAGGCCAATGAAACACTTTTTGAAAGTGTAAGCGGTTGTCATCAAAGTTGTAAGAAACCTTGTTTGGGATCTTTTTAGAATTATTTGAAAAGGCAAATTTTGGAAATTTTCTCACATGTGTGGGCAAATAATTAGGACTAATGGGTGTAGGAATGATGAAATTAGCCTAATTAACCTTAGTTAATTAGCAACTAGGTATAATTATTTTAAACTGATGTGGAATAGGGTAGGATCTAGGCTAGATTTAGGATTAATCCAAATTAGATTTAGATTAATCATAGCCTAGTAGAATATTAGAATGTGGAGGGAATAAATAAATTAAAATTTATTTAAAGGGGAATTTAATGGAGGGAATGTATTAAATATAGTTAGGGGGAAAAGTATTTAAATTAAATTTATATACCATAGAAGATGAACCAGATTTAATTAAATAGGCAGGAGAATATAACAAATACAATTAATTTAAAAAATAACTATAATGTTACGGGGGGCTATTAATTAAATTAATTTTAATTAATAAGAGTGCTAAGGGATGTTTTTAGACATCTACATTTTGCCCCTCTTTGATGTGACGTCAGAGATGGCATCGCCTCAAAGAAAATAAAATAAGATGCCCCAAAGAGAAAAGTAATTTTAGTGGGAGATTATGCCCCCTCGAGAAAATAACGTAATCAATTTTGTGGAATTTTCTCGAAAAAAGGCAGAAGGGAGGAAGAAGAATGGGGAGGAAGAGGGAAAAAAGGTGAAATTAGCTGGTACAGTGAGACACTTCCTTGGGGGGGTAAACCTAGGGTAGATAGGGATGTGATGCCCTAATTGGGATGGGGTAATAGTGAATAAATAGGAGCCTCATAATGCAGATTGCAAGAATGCTAAATAAAACTAACTAATGCAACCAAACTCCATGATTTTTTGTAGGATTATATTGTGTTTATGTCAGAGAGCACACCCTAGTTTAAAACTGCAAAAGGAGGTATGCACTGTGTTAGAAAGCACAAGTGACATTGTTCCTTTGCGTAGAATAGACTCTCAGAAACATAGATAGATTTAGGAACATATATGTAAGATTTCAGTAATAATGGTACCAATGCAATGACTCTCATGGGGAGATTTAGCACACCCAAATCTGGTTGAGGGATTTGGTGGGATGTGTACAAACTCTACCCCCAGTGAGGCATTCATAATCATAACTATGTATCTAACAAAAAATGCACTAAAAACTATCACAAATAGATCATACCACAAATGACATGTATTCTAATATACATCATCCAAGATACACCAAGATATTGAAGATCGAGGCAATCGTGAGTAAGGTCTATTAAAACACAAAGATAAAATCAACAAAAAGGCATCATGATGAAGTAGTCATTAAGTCTAAAGTTCTTTCCATGAACAAGATTGTGTGATGGAGGATTGATAAGCTGACGTCGGAAGGATGGATCCTGATGGGAAAAGATTGATTAATGTTGAAATGAGAATTTGATGGCAATAGCTATGAAATGAACAAGGAAATCATAAAGTTGATCTCTGAATTGATTTGATAAAACTCACGCGGTCAAATTGTCTAGGAAAAGCTAAGTGTGATGGGGTGAAGCTCAGTTTGATGGGATAAATCTCAGTTTGATAAGATTAGAATGGGTAGAGTAACACATGATTAGATGATGAAGGAGGAACATGATTGGATAAAATGAGATTGGAGGATAAGATGGATTGAATAGGATGGAAGAAAGATAAACTGGTAAGATTAGAAGATAAATGAATTGGATAGAATGGGATTGGAAGATAAGATGGTTTGAATAATATGGAAGGAAGATAAGTAGATTGAATTGGATAGGAAGGAAGATAAGAGTAATTTTGAGAATATGGTAGAATTGGATGATACGATAGATTGGATTAGAAGATAAACGAATTGCATAGGATTGAATTGGAAGAGGGATGAAGGATAAAATGGAAATGGAAGATAAGATGGATCAGATTAGAAGATAAATGGATTGGATAGAATGGGATTGGAATATGGATGAAGGATAAAAATGGATTTAAAAGGATGGAAGGAAGATGAATAGATTGAATTAGAAGCTAAAGGGATTGGATAGAATTGAATTTAAAGATGAATGAAGGATAAAATGGATTGGGACCAATGACAAGGGGAGAAAAGGAATGGTGGAGATGGAGAGATGGCTTGGATGGAAGATAGATGGAGGGAATGTATGGATAGGTAATATTGAATGGATGGATAGAGAATGTAGGATATGTGGGATTAAAGGATGGAGAATCAAGAACTATATGGTAAAGGAGTGAAATGTCCCACACTAGCAGTAGGAAAATGAAGGATGGGAAGATCGAGGATAAAAGATGCATAAAATGGAAGGATGCTATGTAAGGGATGAAAGTGGAAGACTAAAGGATGGGGAATAAGTGGATTAGGATGAGTGAGATGGATGGATTGTATATAAATAATATAAATGAAGGGGATAAAGGATGGTATTGTCCATAGCATGCATGGATATTTGAGTGCCTCTATTTTTTAATTCAAGATAAGAAGTATGAAAGTGGAAAGGATGTGGATAGGATGAGGGATGATATGGATATGGGATAAGGATACAAAGGATATGGATGGAATAGGATAATGGACAATGTATGGAGGAAATGCATGGGATAACAAAGATCAAAGACATGGAAAGGAGGATGGACTTATATAGGATTATGGATGGGGGGTGGAGGCAATGTATAGGACAAGAACTATGAGATGGAGGATATGGATAGGATATCAAGATCAAATATGGATAGAGTGGATGAACTTATATAGGATTATGGAAGGGGGATGAAGGAAATGTATAAGACATGAACTATGAAATGGAGGACATGGATAGGATGTCAAGATCAAAGATGTGAAAATGATGATGGACTTAGATAGGATGATGGATGGTGGATAGGGGATGTAGAAGACATGTATGGTAGCATATTATGTATGGATCTTGCCCCCAAGTGTAGAGTGAAAGGGGATGAGTATAAGTGAATGGATAGATAAGTGGATTTGGAAGAAAAGGAATATGTGATAGGAATATGGTGGAAGGACTCAAGAATATAGTTCCATGGATTGTATCTGCATATATAATAATATCTTCATGAGATTAGTTTTATATCTATCAATTCAACTTTAAAATCTAACAATTTAAACTAATTGAATTGAAACATGAATAATGAGTGTATCATGGCTCTCTGTCTAGGAAAGATAATAGTATTCTCTCAGCTTAAACATCCGTTAATGACAGTCCTAGGTTGAGAAATGATGATCTAAATAATGATATTAAGCCCTATTTAGCTCAAATTGTACTAAAATGCTTCAAGATTTAACACTATTATGCAAATTCTATAATACAAATGCTATGAACTCAATATCAATTGCCTATAGTGATGATGATTTTCTCATGAATGTGTGTTATATATTTTGCTCTGAAAATGACTTATATTTAAAGGATTTCCAGAGGGTAGGAGGTAGAGTTGATTTGATCACGATTAAGGTTGAGTTAAGTCAAGGGTTTCAAATGGTGAGACTAGGTGACAAAAGGATTGGTAAGGATAAAAAAGCATAAATGAGTGGTGAGGATAGAAAAGTTTGGAGTGATCTATGTGCTCTCAATCCTTTCTTCTCATTGGCTATTTGATTTTTTGTCCCCTTTTTTGAAAAAAATTAGGATTTAATTAATTCAACCAATTTAGTTAAATTAGCCATATAAGGGGATTTGATGGGTTTCATTTGATTTATTTAAGTGAACTATATAACTAATTGATTTAATCAATTACATAGTTTAATTAATCCTTTTTGGCTTAAATTTAATTAATTAATGACTTTGTTAATTAATCCATTATGTTGACTTGATTTTACCCCTCTTGACTTTGGTTGACCATGTTGATTTTGGTTGACCAATTTAGGGTGTCTACAAATGCCCCTCTTTGAATCGATGTGCGAAGCACATTGGTTCAAAGAATGTCTGATGTTTAATTAGCTGATCTGATTTTGATGTCTGATTTGCCGGTACAACTAATTTTTGATAATAAAAAATCTGATGTGATATCCTAATATAAAAATAACATGATAAAATTCCCTACTGGTGATGATTTCAAATTTTTACTACCCCAGATTTGATTGATTGATTTCACATTCTGATAATATCTTGCCCCCTCGGTAATGAAAGAAAAATTTTATGTTTGAGAATTTTGAAAATGTGATGTGATATATCAATTGTGATTTCATTTATGATAAACCATGATGTCTGAAAAATGTCCCAGTGTGAAATTTCTAACCTTATGAGGTAAATAAAGGTCAAAAATACCTTCCCATTAGGTCAAAAAGGGAACAAATTAGGGTAAAAAGTCATTTTCAATATTCATTTTAACTTTTTACCCTTTGGAGTTCTGAGTGACTGAGAAAGTTGATCACAATGGTTATGTCAATTCGAGAGATTTCAGCTTTCGACAGACTATGGACCTCTGGTGAGTGCTTAAATCACTCTTTGTTGATCAAGTTTGAATTTTTCTAGTTTTTTGGCAGGATTTATACATTATTAGATTAGGTTTTTGAATTTTTAGCAAAGTAGCGTGTAGTATCAATTAAGTAACGTGTAGAACCATATTTTAGCATGTCCACGGTATGAAATAGTGCATAGTATAGATTGAAATAGCGTGTAGGAATGTTAGGTTTTAGTGCATAGGATATATCAGATAGCGCGTAGAAACCCTAATGCAAAATTCCTATTTTGCGAGTGCGTGTGATGAGTGAAGTAGCACGTAGTAGAAAAACTAGCGCTTACACCTTGTTGTAGCGCTTCCAAGGAATGAAATAATGCTTAGTAAGAATAAACTATCATGTACACATTTTGCACATATAATGATGTAAAATTACGTGTACACTAAGATAAAATGACACGTAACTTAATTTGATGAAATGACCCCTGATTTGAATTTCATCTGATTCGGTTAAGTGGCTAATCGGTCGATTGATTAATATGTTGATGAAAAAAAGTGTGTAATATTAGTTCCAACATTTTGATGAATTTTTATGATGTCAATCCTAATAGGTTGGTAGGATAACTGATGTTTTGTCCATTCTCATGATATAGCGTTAGGAAAAAAAAATTGATGTGCTTAAGACGAGCGATAGGATGATAGAATATCTTTGATTGACTTGTGATGATCCACTAAAATGATGATACTAATGTGATTCCATTTGATTACAAAGAAAGTGTGGTTCTAGAAGTTATACATTCATGGTTTACCTCTATGGCCATTAGACATGGTTGATCAACTATCCGCCTAGGAGCGATGGGTGATTGGACATTGTGGTTTGTCCTTTCTTCTAGAGATGTATTGGTTCCATATGAACTGTGGACTACTCAATGCTATGATGGAGAGATGGCACTCCAACCATAATACTTTTCACTTGTCGATGGGAGAGATGATGATTACCCCACAGGATGTGTATAAATTGTTTGGGATTCAGACTCAGGGTGATCTAGTTTATTACAATCAGGTGTATGATGGTGCAACATGCAAACATGTGTTTAGTGATCTCATTATTGGTGATGAGAGTATTCCTTGGGTAATACTTCTTGCAGTATTGGGTTCATTGATCAATGGTTTCCTTCTTCCTGATCAACAAGGTCATGGATTCATTGTTGGATGGGGTCAGATTCTGGAGGATATAATTGCAGATCCACAAATATTTGATTGAGGTTTATTTGTTTTGGCTCAGTTATATCATGAGCTTCATCATGTAGTGTATCAACATGGCATTACACTTTTAGCGGGTGCATTATTATTATAACTCTGGACATGAGAGAACATTCTTGTTATGAGGCCCATTGTTGTGAGACAGAGATCCTGGTTTGCCATTTGGTTTTATATACGAGGGAGTGATTGTCCAGCGTCATTTGGGAAAGCTAGATTTTTGGCATTGTATGTTAGATGACATGGATCGAGTGGTATGATGACCCTACCTTGGATGTGATGTGTGGAGAGAGGATGACATAGAGATTCCATATATGTTTTCACCATGATGAATGATAAGACAGTCTCCTTTGGTTATTGAGAGATTCTACTTCTACAGATTGATGCGATAGTTTTGACAAACATACGATATCACACAGGGATTGGCTTTATATGTGCGATTACAGGTAGAGAGATCCATGTGGGGTCCACAAATGGAGTATCATTATGCCTATGATGAGATATATAATATGGGCTACATGGCATGGGATATTCTAGATCATGTGGTGGATGTTGGGATGTCAGCGAATTATACTCAATAGTTTGATCGACATAGATTTCCAAGATTTACATATCTAGGTGAGCCAATACCTGATATAGATGATCAGTATGATGATCATGGATCTGGAGGTGGTGGTGGGAGAGGTGGTGGAAATGTGAGGCAGAGAGTCCAGAGGAGAGGTGGAGATGGAGGTGGTGGGAGAGGTAGGGTTATGGTGAGGATGAGAGGTGACCAGGTACAAATGTGAGGTGATTGGGTATAGATGAGGGGTAGTGGTAGAGATCCTCATATTCCATTAGCAATTTGGGGTTAGCGATGATAGAGAGTAGCCATACAGTCTCAACTAGTGCAGGCTAGATAGGTTTCTCCTATTCCAATTGCTCCATAGATTCCAGTGGCTCCACAGGATCTCGATACTTTGACCCAGGATGTCAGGGCTTTATAGGCCAGTATAACAATGATATGTACCCAGATGGATAAGTTTTTTTACCATGATGTAGGGCTTCATGACTACCATGGTACAAAGGCCTAGTGTAGCTACAACTAGTTAGGTACCTCAGATAGATCTAGGTGGTTTAGATGGAAGAGGCATAAATGGGATAGGTGGGATAGATGGGATAGGTGGTATAGATGGTGCCCCTAGTTAAGATCATGAGCCTCCCTCTTGTTAAATTATGTACCAGTATGTATTTGATCAAGATTCTGATATACCTCTTGGTTTATGTATCTTGATATACATTTGATAGAAGTTTGATTCTCTCTTTTATGGTAGACACTCTTACTCTTGATTCCATGTTCTCTTTATGATGTCATTATGTTAGGAATAATAGTCCACCAACACAACTGAGAGGGGGGGGGAATTAGTTGTGAGACAAATTATTAAATATTAAACATTATAAACCAAAACTTTAATCCAAATGACAACACACTCAATGTAACACCATAATACAATCCTTTGTTTTTGAGGAAACCCTGTTAAAGGTAAAACCTCAGTGGAAATTAGCACCCACAAATAGTGTATTGATAGTATAGTATCCCTGCTAAAATATTTAGCCCTGTTAGGAGCTTATTAATGCATTAGAGTAAATAATCCATATTAAAGGACCAACCTATTAGGAGTCAAGAGTAACAGTGGGCTCATTGCCTAAAGAAGGTTAAATCCACCTTTAGGACTTACTGTATGAAATACAAGTGTATATGAAATATACTATCCAATGAGCTATCTGATATAAACTGTCTTTGCTTGATCAATTCCAATGAAGTCTCTTAATCAAAAACTCTACTCTATATCTAACAAAATTTGCACAAACAATCTTGCAGCTTCCACACTTCGTTGTTACCACACTCTCTATAAAAGAAAACAACTTTCTTTTATACATATTTACAATAAGCAACTAGGTCGGCCAATTAAGACTTCACCAATGCACAAATAATTACTTAACCCCTTGCTAAGATATACACAATACCTATAACAAGTAAAAATTAATTACAATTCATCAAATATAATCCAAGATCTGTAGTCCACACTTGTAATCCATAATACACGCTCCATCTCTGAAGTTGGCCAAAAATAGGCCTCCTCCAGAACACATGCCACAACTGATGTCACCAAGAGTCCTACAACCCAAGAATCATAACACACATTCCTCAACATGTATTTTTCCATTCCTCAATCTCTCATAACATGAATCCATATCGCACGCAAGTTATCCTCAAAACTTAGAGACTAACTCTGGCATAGCTCATTATCACTGTCCAATACCCAGTCTTCACTAAAACTTTTTTAACTCACTCAATCTAATATATTAAGCCACACAACCTTAGACATAAGATCACAACACATTCATGTAAATATCATCATCTTTTCACATTCTGAACCAACCGTATAGTACCCATACACTTTTGTCAGTCATCTAAGCAACAATAATAACTAGTATGTTCTGCCTTAATAGAAACATATGTTGACATCAGTGACAAAACATGAATGCCAAAAAAAAAATTAGAAACCAATTCCAATATCTCTCCCTTTTTAATTGATGACAACATATGGTAAAATCCATCAACCCAAAAGTGTTCTCTCTCAATACAATCTTCTGAATATCCTCAACACAATTCTCCCTAAAATAGTAGGCATTTTCACATTGAATCTCTCCCCCTTTGACAAGAATGGAAAATGGTGCCATAACTCTACTTGCGACCATCTTTCCTCAGCAATTTTTAGCTTTTTCAAATCTTCATTCCTGCAACAACTAGGTGCAAAATCACCCAAATGTGTTCTATATTGTTCCTGTGATCACTCCCCCTGAGGAGTAGATCTATACATCAAATCCAAAAAATGATATAGCTCTGAAAGACAGTGGACCGATGAATTCCTGCATTAATTTAGTTCTCATAATGAGGGGATCTCACCCCAAGCATACCTTTGAGATACTCAAATCTATCCTTTGGAAAATGTTTTTTAAATATATCTGTTATTTGTTCATTTGTACTTATATACTCCAATCTAATCTCATTCTCTACAACCTTGTCTCTCAAGAAATGATACTTAATGGAAATGTTGGAAAGTGGCTCATCCAGGAGTTTTCAGGAACACATTAGGGTTTTCATTTATGGAAACACATATATTATGGATGATCACTTAGCGTGAAACACAGTTTTGGGGTTAAGGCTTGCAAATTGACTAAGTCCAGAAAGCGGGTTTGCAGAGTACATGAGTACACTTTTGGTCAATGAGCATAATATATGGTGAATGAAGACATGTGATCTTAGGGGAAGCTATATTTGGATATGTATGACCTTCAGTTAAGGTCACTTATGTTTTGGAGTTGATCACAACAAGTTACAATATGTTGAAGACATGCAAAGATAGAGTTGCAATGATACAACATAGATGAAAGGTTGCGATGATTGAGGAAGTATGACGTGGAATCCAAATGTGCTAAGTTGGATTTGGATTATGTATTACCTATACTTTGGTAATGTAAAGTTGTCAACTTTGTATTTACTTTTGTATAAGTGTTGATTCTATTTTGTGATGTATTTGGAAGCCGACTGGATATGTAAAATGTATATGTATGAAGAGATTTTTGAGAAGCAAAGGGAAGATGATGGATGGGATGAATGCAATGGATGTGAAAGGATGAATGGATACATTTTGATGTCATATTCATATAGATGATAATGTGAGCTACAACTGGAACTACCTAAGCATAGTAGATGCTTGTTTATGTTGATTTTTGATATACGTTATAACAGAGACATATTTATGATTGTATGAGTAGTGAGCTCAGTGTATACCTTTAACATAGTTTTTGTAATCCCCTAACAAGGAAATGTACTAATGTAATATTCAGCTCCTAACAGGGCTAGGTCTCCTAATAGGGAAAATATACTTTTAGTGCATATTTGTGGGTACCATCCCCACCGGTGTTTTCCCTTGGCCAGGGTTTCCTCGATAACAAATTCATGGTGTTATGAGTTATATGTTTTGCATTTATGTTCTTTTCATTTCTGCAATTATCTGGTTAAGTTGGAATTTATTAAGTTTAAGATTCAAGTGTTGTAATACTGATTCACCCCCCTCTAAGTATTACTTAATCCTAACTATTGGTATCAGAGCTATTAGCCCTTGGAGAGAAAGTCTAGCAACTTAAGGGAGATCAAGATGGATTCTGAAAGTTTGGAAGAAAACTTTGAAGCAACACTTGAAGACCTTGATAATGCTAAAGTGGAGAATGGTGACTTGAAATTCAAATTGAGAAGAGCTGAGGATTTCATCAAGAAATTGAAAGAGCAACTTGAACTATATAGGAGTCAGAGACAAGATCTTATGGATAATATAAAAGAGGATTCAGAGAATGCTACTTTAGATCAGATAAAACAACTTGAACAAGAGAAAGATAATTTTAAGCTTTATCATGAAACTATTTATTTTGAAATAGCTTAAGAGATAAAGCAAGTAAAGGACGTCAGAAACAAAATTGAAGAAACCTTAAAAGATGCTAATATTCAGATGGGACAAATGCATGTTGAACACGATGACTACAAGAACAAATATCTGGAATTGGAGAAACGTAATCAGATCATAAAGGGAGAACTTAATGAGGCTAAGAAACATATTGAAAAAATCATATGAGCAGTGATAAGATCGATGAGTAGAGAGATAGACAGAAACCTAAGGGAGACATGACTGGAGTTGGCTTCAATGATGCTGAATGTTTAAAGACTTGAGAAGAAAAACCAGAAGTTAAGACTGGTTGAGAAAGACCTACTCTTGAAGAACCTAAAGATCATATCAAACCATTCAGAGGTAGATGTTTTGGATTCAACAAGATTGGACACATGAAGAGAGACTGTAGAGGTAAACTTCCTAACAAATTATTTTCCTGGGTATTGTTTCAACTATCAAGCATTCGGACACAAGAAGGTAAAATGCAGGAAGCCTGATCAATCAAGAATCAAGAAAGATTACAATAGAGAAGGAACAACAGCTAAGGTCACATGTTACACATGCAATAACTTTGGGCGCATTGAAAAGTATTGTAAGCTGCAGATGAATCTTAATAGACCACCTCCTACATTCTACAAATGTCACAATCTAGGACACATAACAAAGTTTTTTAGATATAAAGGAACTAAGAATAGAAGTGGTCCTCCACCTATTGATATAAAGAAGAGTACTGGTGATATTAAGAGTATTGTAGAAGAATTTAATAGTCATTTCAGGAAAGTAGGAGATATGAACAGTGATAAGGTACCGAAGGTGAAAGAACCAAGGGAGGAAAAGGTTCAGGGAGAGTCAGTAGATGCTACTGAGTCTTCACCTAATGCTAACATTGCTACATCAACCTAGATGGCCAAGCATGGCCTTAGGGGGAGTATTGGAAAGAAACATCAGAAATCTATCTAGCCCCTGATTATGGGGATTAAGCTCTTGTGAGCTTAGGAAGAGTATGTAGAGATGTTATGGATCATATATCTATGATCACATAGCTTTGCGAGCCATATCCTATGATCAATAGATTATTAGTTTACTGGATCATGTGCAGAGATGAGTTCATGGGGAAATGTGTTGTTTATTTACACACCTAAGTATAAGGTCTATCAAAAGAACTTATCTAATCATCATTCAAAGAAAGAGAGCTAAAGAAGAACAAATATTTGAGCATAAGAGCAGAGAAGCCAGTGTAGTGTGCGACTGGGCGAAGAAAAATTTCATATATTCATCATAGAAGAGGTATTTTAGGATTATTTGTGAAGTTTGGTTATGGATACTCCATTGATTTTCAATGTTGTCGAAATGCCTAGATACAAATTCAACAAACATCCATATAAATCCACTGAAGATGATCCCAAAGGTACATTTTTGCAAACACCCTACAACATTCTACATGTTGAAGACATTAGGGCTTAAATTCACTATAAGTATGAGTCTCTAGGAGACTTTGAGATCTATAAGGAGATGAAGGACATGATTGGAGCAGATGATAAATGGAAAGAAGAGTTCACACATCTAGAAAATCTCAGTGTCATGCGAATGATAGAACTCTACAAATTAGATGAAGAGGAATGAATCAAAATCATTCTGAGCAGAGTACACAACCAATTCATTTGGATTGGAGATCAACCAGTGAAGATATACAGTGACTTGATTCATGGAATAATAGGTTTGGAAAATTCTAGAGTCATTCCTATTGCAAAGAAGAACACAAAGAAATAAGTGGAAACCCTAACGCATTCACGATGGGATAAGAGAGCGATGACTATTAACGATATATTTAAATAAGATGTCAAACTAGTTTCCATGGTTCTTGGAATAAACTACACTACATTAGATGACCTAAATTGGTATCCGTGGGAGTAATCATGATGACCTATAAAATGGTAAAAGAAAATGTTAAGTATAACCTTTGTGGAGTACTTGCACAATAGTTTTTGGAGAATGTGAAGCAGATCAAGAAGGATAAGTCTAAGGCATTTAGGTTTGGGTCTCTATTGGTACACATGTATATCAACATTATACATATATTTCCTGGTATGCACCCTAGATCTTAGAAGTAAAATGAACCCACTGGAATTCAGACTACATAGAGTTACAAAAGATAAAATAGTACATGGGTTGATGGTGAACTATTTGGTATGATTAAGATTTTGCAGAGGTGGATGAGAGAGAGAATAGGGATACTTGAGGCTTTGGTAGAAAAGTATAAGGATACAATTTGTTTCATGGTTGAAACTGTTTGTGTTTACTTTGAGGTAGTTCAACCTAGAATGAAGTGGTGTTATGCTTTGGGATATGAAGTTAGTTCTAAGGTTTTGACTATGAAAGTTGAACACATACTATCATCAACAATTGATCCAACCGAAGAAAGATGGGGCACCTATGAAGAGAAGGGAAGAACAAACTCGAGATGCAAGGAAGAGGAATGTGGAAAATGCGGTAGATAATCTAGCAACCAAGGATGTTATTACAAAGGAAGACATGAAAAGGTAAGGAAGAAGATGACACAAGGTGTTTCTAGTTTGGAAAGCACTGCTCTTGCAACCCTTCCACCTCTAGAGATAGTGAAAGTTATTAGTACACCTCCCATTGTAGTTGATGTACCTAAAAATACACCTACACCACCTAAGAGGACATCATAGGAAGAGAAACCAAAGTTGTTTCCTAAGAGAACTACTAGATTGACTAAAAAAGACTCTCCGCCTAAGAAACACGTGACATAAGTTGTTAAGGAGAAAGAAGAAGAGAAGAGCACATAGGTGAGACAACTTTGGAAGCCTCACATGAAGATACTAGAGAAGAGGATTATTGAGCAAGGAAATATCATCTCATTGATAAGATACTATGAGAGGTATTATTCATCTAATCAACTCTTGATTGAGGACATGGTCATAAATCATTTTCTTATTTTCAAGAAGACCTTGTTAGAAGTTGAAGGTAGTATACCTGAAGATATCTACAAGAAGTTAGAGCTAAGAAAATAGTTAGCACAAATTGAAGATGAAACAATCAGAACACAAGTTATAGAAGATATGTTACTTGTTTTAGTTAAATAGATGTAAAGAATATTGAATGCTATAAAACCTTTGTTGAGAACTAAGTCAAGAATTGTGAAGATAATGGGGAGAAAGTATGATGAAGTGATTAAGGAAACACAAAAGGTAGTAGACAAGGTTCTTATAGGGATTGAACCTGAGAAATCCTCACCTTCCAAGACTACTAAGCCTAAAACTATTCTAAAAGGTGAGTCATCAAGGGTAGTTGAAGTAAAACTTGATTCATCAGAAGTTGCAGATGATAGCCAATTTGTCATCACTGTGAAGCAACCATATTTCTTTGTTACTGGTGTGCCTGTGTCTTTGAACACTTCACAAGATGCTAGGGACTCTTTTGAAGGTAATATTGACAATATTGGAGATATTAGAGGAAGCGTTGATCTGAAAGTGACAGAGAAGGAAGAAATCAAAGAGAGTGAAGATGAGGAAGCTAGGGAAGCAGTAAATAAAGTTGAGGTTAAGAAAGAAACTCATGTATCTATTTCTTCATCTTTATTGTTGGCAAGTGGAGATACAAATCTGAGCACTAATGTTGCGAGCATGGATGAGGTGAGTTGATGAAGCTATCCTACATCACATTTACAAAAACAAAAGAGAGATCTAAGTAGAAAGGTGAGAAGAAGTCAAAGGTAATGGAAAGAGCAGTTGATATTTTCAAAAAATTTCTACATATACATCCTAATTTTTAAGGAAAGGATAATGCACAGAGCTTGAACAAGGTATTGGATGATTTTGACAATCACTATGAGTCCTTGAAGAAGATTGATGAAGAGTAGGAAAAGAATAAATACTTAGTGAATAAGTTGGAAGAAGTATGCAAGTATATTACATGGGACTTGGGCATACTGGGAAAGACAATGAATGAAGTGAAGAGTTGTGTGTCACATGGAAGGAATTTATACAGCTAATGTGTAAATCCTATCAGACATCTTCAGAATATTGAGGACATCATAGCAAAGGACAGGCTGATCCTATACAAGTTGATGCATAGTTGTGAGACCTCCTCACACACTATATTGGAGCTAGACAAAGAAATGTCCAAAATATTGGACAAGTTGAGTGTGTTGGATAGAGAGAAAGGGAGAGTTATGAGAAGATTTGGTATGATGAAGAATTTAATTACTCCTAAGTTATCAATTCTTGAAATACACATTTCAAACATGGAGAAAATAGAGAAAGCCCTCACTGGGAACATGCCTACCGAGCTAAAGGTAGCAAAGACATCTTCCTTTGCACTAAATGGACTGATTCATGTGAGTCAAATATTGGTAAAGACTTGGAAAGAGGAAGTGAAGATCTTGGAAAGTTCTTTCCAGGATGTCCTTAAGATGGTCTAGATTTTTTTGGGGGTAAGCAATTATATCAATTTTGTTATATTCTACATTTGTTTATACCTTTGTCATTAATGTCAAAGGGGGAGAAGATGAGATATGAAAAATGTGTAGAGGATAGATAGAGAAGATAATATAGTTAGTATGTAAAGGAGATAAAGAAGTGCAATATTTTTTTTATTGACACTTATTCATTTTTCATTAAGTGTTGTCATCAATACCAAAGGGAGATATTTTTGGCAAGTGGCTCATCTAGGAGTGTTTAGGAACACATTAGGGTTTTCATTTATATAAACATGTCTATTATGGATGATTTGTTAGTGTGAAACATAGTTTTGGGGTTAAGACTTGGAAATTGACTAAGTCCAGAAAGCAAGTTTGCATAGTATAGGAGTACAATTTTGGTCAGCAAGCACAATATATGGTGAAAGAAGACATGAAAGCTTAGAGGAATCTATATTTTGATATGTATGACCTTCATTTAAGTTTTCTTATGTTTTGGAGTTGATCGTAGCAAGTTACAGTATGTTGAAGACATGCGAAGACAGAGTTGCAGTGATACATGACAGATGAAAGGTTGTGATGATTGAGGAAGTATGGTATAGAATCCAAACGTGCTAAGTTGGATTTGGATTGTGTATTACCTATAATTTGGTAATGTAAATTCACTGACTTTGTATTTACTTTTGTATAAGTGTTGATTCTATTTTGTGATGTATTTGGAAGTCAACTGGATATGTAAAATGTATATATATGAAGAGATTTTTGAGAATTGAAGTGGAGATGATGGATGAGATGAATATAATAGATGGGAATAGATGAATATATACATTATGATTTCAGATTCAGATATATGATATAATGCGAGCAACAATTTGAACTACCTAAGCATAGCAAACGCTTGTTTATGTTCATTTTTTATATGTATTATAATAGAGACATATTTCTTATTATATGAGTAGTGAGCTCAGTGTATACCTTTAACAGGGCTTTTGTATTCCCCTAATAGGGAAATGTACTAATGTAATATTCAGCTCCTAATAGAGCTAGGTCTCTTAACAGGGACAATATACTTTTAGTGCATATTTGTGGGTACCATATCCAATTGGGTTTTCCCTTGGCCAGGGTTTCCTCGAGAACAATTCATGGTGTTATGAGTTGTGTGTTTTACATTTATGTAATTATTTGGTTAAGTTGGAATTTTTTAAGTTTAAGATTAAAGTGTTGTAATACTGATTCACCCCCCTCCCCCTCTCAGTTTTACTTAATCCTAAAAGGAAATATATTTAGTCTTCGAATGTATAACTGGATTTTTTGAAATATTCACTGTGCTAGTGTTATCACAATGGCTAACCAATGACTCATCGAAATTTATCCCAATGTCCTTCAACATTTGCTTTATCCAAACAATCTGTGTGCAATTTATAGGAGAAACAACATATTCAGATTTAGTAGTATACTGAGCTATCTAATCCCACTTTTTACTTAACCAAGAAACCAATCTTTTCCCAAGAAAGAATGCACCACCACTTGTACTCTTTCTATCATTAACATTTCCTTCCTAATCAACATTGGTATAAGCATGCAAATCAAAATCATCAGATTTTTTATACCATAAGCCATAATCTATTGTTCCTTTCAGATATTTAAATATTATTTTTACAACAACAAGGTGTGTTTCTTTAGTATCTTCTTGATATCTTGCCACAATTCCAACTGTATTAGCAATATCTGGTCTAGTGTGAGTCAGACATTATAGGCCTCCAATCATGGATTTGTACTTTGTCTGAAAAATACTCTGAGATTCATTAGTAGTAGTAAGCTTGTGACCAGTAACCATAGGTGTTCCAACAAGTTTACAATCTTCCATTCCAAACCTTTTCAACATTTTTTTAAGATACTTGGTCTGAGAAATAAAAATACCATTCTTATTCTGATTAATTTGCAGTCTAAGGAAAAATTTCATTTCACCAATCATTTACATCTAAAATTCATTTTCCATTGCCTTAGAGAACTTTCTACTCATCACATCATTTCATCCAAAAATGAGATCATCAACAAAAACTTCAACTATTAAAATTCCATCTTCACTAGTTCTTAAGTACGAATTGTGTATGCATTACCTTTTCTAAAACCAAGACAAAGTAGATACTTGTACAATCTTCCATACCATGTTCTAGGTGCTTGTTTCAGTCCATACAAAGCCTTCTTTAACTTGATAACCATGTCCTCATCTTCTATTAGAGGAAATCCATCAATATTTTCAATATATACTTCCTCCTCTAGAACTCCATTCAGAAATGTAGATTTTACATCCATATGATATAATTTGAAGTCTTTGTGTGCAAAATAAGCAAGAAATAATCTTACAGCCTCAAGCCCAGTAACATGAGAAAATATTTCTTCAAAGTCTATGCCTTATTGTTGCGAGTAGCCTTTACAAACTAGTCTTACCTTATTTCTTACAACCATTCCTTCTTCATTCATCTTGTTTCTTAAAACCCACTTAGTTCCTATGACATTCTTATCTTTAGGTCTAGGAGCCAGTTTCCAAGTGTTATTTTTCTTTATATGTTCTAATTCTTCCTACATAGCCTTAGTCCAAGATTCATCTCTACATGCCTCATCAGTAGTTTTTGGTTCAACTTGAGAAATTAAAAAAATTTCATGTCTTAATCTCGATCTCATCATCATGCCTTTATTTGCATTGCCAATAATTTGATTTTCATGATGGTTTTTCTCAACATACCTCAGAGTCTTAGGAAATTCAGTAGGATCATTTGAGTCATCTTGACATACCTCAATTTAATGATCAATCTCAAATGGTTCTTCTTGATGTGAAGTAACCTCCTTGTTCTCTGTAATTTGGTTACAGTCATATATTCTTTCTTAAATCTAGAAATTCTCATCAATCCTCACATTAGCACTTTCAATCATCTTCCTCAATCTCAGATTGAAACATCTATAAACTTTTCTCTTAGAGTAATAACCAAGGAATATTCCTTCATCACTTCTAGCATCAAACTTTCCTATCTCATCATCTCTTTTGATATAGCATTTATTACAAAATATTATGCAATATTTCGTAGTAGGAGTATGATTAAACCATAATTCATAAGGAGTCTTACTTGTACCTTCTCTGATATGAATTCTATTCAAATTATAAACAACAGTACCAACAACTTCTCTCCAATGAACATGTGATACATTTCCTTCTAGCAACATAGTTCTTGCAGCATCTAATATTGATATGTTTCTTCGCTCTGCTATCCCATTCTATTGTGGTGTCCTAGGATAAGATGTATGTCTGTATATTCCATGCTCTTCACAGTAGGTATTGAAAAAATCTGAAGTAAAATCTCCACCTCTATATGATCTTAAACATTTTATCTTCAAACCTGGTTCATTCTCAACTCTTGCTTTGAATATCTTGAATTTGTTAAAAGCCTAAGATTTCTCTCTTAGATATGTAACCCACATCATCCTAGAAAAGTCATCAACAAAAAGTATGAAATACCTTTCACCATAGTAAGATCTCATTCTTGTAGGACTACACAGATTTGTATGCACCAGATTGAACTTCCCTTTCACTGATT
Source organism: Thuja plicata (assembly GCA_018584345.1). NCBI lineage: Eukaryota > Viridiplantae > Streptophyta > Pinopsida > Cupressales > Cupressaceae > Thuja > Thuja plicata. The sequence continues at coordinate 531,088 of MU225121.1, forward strand.
AAGATTTTATTTTAAAATTGCTTCTAGTTTGTTTTCCCATTACACATTCTCTACACATGGTATTGGATAGTTTCAAAATCTTTGGTAAGTCTCTAACAACATTAGTCATACTCTCCTTCATAATATTATCAAAATTCACATGACAAAATCTTCTATGACATAACTAATTGTCATCAACCTTCACAACAAAATAGGAAGCCTCAGATGTATTCAATTCAAATACATTACCTCTTGGCTTAGTATCAGAGGCAATTAATTCTCCTGAATTACTTCTGATAGAACATTTCCCATCAATGAATTTTAATTGATAGCCTCTGTCCACCAATTGTCCAACACTTAAAAAATTATGCTTAAGTCCATCAACAAGTAACACATCGTCATTAGTCTTTCCATCCAAAGAAATAGATTCAACTCCAATGATAAGCTTAGGAGTGTTGTCATCAAACCTCACAACACCACCATCATACTTGGTTAGCTTAACAAATTTATTTCTATCTCCAAGCATTTGATGTGAACAACCATTGTCTATGACCCATTCAAATTTCTTTTCAACATGTGGCACTAGGGATCTCTCTTCATGAATAGGTTCATCATCCTTGGTAGCAATAAATCCTATGTCATCATAATCAATAGCATCAACATTATAAATACCTTCACTAGCATAGTAACATTCCTTATCCTTGGAATAATTAGGTCTATAAAACTTAGATTTATGCTCAGGAACCCTTGTAGGACATCTAGATGCAAAATTACCTATCTTATTGCATGAAAAACATTTTAGAGGTAACTTTCCTTCAAACTTACCCTTAAATCTCTTTTCTCTTCTAACAACTAGGGCCACAATTTCATCTAGCTTCCTTTCTTCTTCCTGTATCTTTTCCCAGTCATCAACATATTCACCAAGCTCTTCTCGCAAGTCACTACTACTGGTGCTCACAATCCCTGATAAAGTCTTTCTATTTTATGCACATACACCTTGAATGTTGTCTCAACCTTAGGTAATGAATCTCCCAGCTCTACGGCCTCAAAAGTAGTTAATTTTGCAATCAACATCTCTCTATTGAAGTTCACCGTGAAAGGTATGATCTCCTCTATAACTTGAAATTTAGTTTTGTAGACAGGTGTAAAATATCTTAGCATTTTTGTGATCACTTCATCTTCATTGTATGTGCCTCCAGAGTTTCTAATGCCAATAACAACCTCTGTAACTCTTTGTACATATTCTCTATTGTTCTCATCATCTTTCATTTTCTAAGTTTCCATCCTTGTCTTCCAGTTCTAAAACTTCACCTTCTTAGTAAACTTGTCTCCTTCATACAGTGCTTCCAATCTTGACCAAATTTTATGTGCAGAATCCAATTCTTTAACCTCTGTGAATTTACCTTTAGAAAGCGCACTAATTAGTGCTTCTCTTGAAACTATATTAAAATGACTTCTTTTCATCATCAGTAGCTTTATCCATTTTATCTTTAGTCTTGAACGACTCATATTTCTTTGTAATCATCCAATAATCAATTCCCAAGCACAACAAATGAGTCCTCATTTTGTTCTTCCAACTGTCAAAGTTTTCAAGATCAAACTTTAGACTATCCTTCTTGTATTTTGTCATTTTCAGGATCACCTCAAGTTGTTAAGCTTTCTCTCTAAGGACCAAAGGCCCTAATACCAATTGTTAGGAATAACAGTCCACCAACACAACTGACAAGGGAGGGAATCAGTTGTGAGACAAATTATTAAACATTAAAAAACCAAAAATTTAATCCAAATGATAACATAGTAAATGTAACACCATAATACAATCCTTTGTTGTCACAGAAACCATGTTAAAGGTAAAACCCCAGTGGGAATTAGCACCCATAGATAGTGTATTGAGAGTATAGTATCCCTGCTAAAATATTTAGCCCTGTTAGGATCTTATTGATGCATTATAGTACATAGTCCTTATTAAAGGATAGACCATGTTAGGAGTCAAGAGTAACAGTAGGCTCACTTCCCAGGCACACTGCCTAAAGAAGGTTAAATCCACCTTCAGGACTTACTGTCCAAAATACAAGTATATATGAAATAAACAATCCAATGAACTATCTGATAGAAATTGTCTTTTCTTGACCAGTTCCAATGAATTTTATTAATCAAATCCTCTACTCTACATCTAGAAGACTTCACAAACAAGCTTGTAGCTTCCACACTTTGTTGTTACCACACTCTCCATAAAATAAAACAACTTTCTTTTATACATATTTACAATAAGCAATTAGGTCGGTCAATTAAGACTTCCCTAATGCACAAATAATTACTTAACCCCTTGCTAAGATACACATAGCACCTATAAAAAGTAAACATCAATTACAATTCATCAAATATAATCCAAGGTCTGTAATCCACACTCACAATCCATAATACATGCTCCATCTCTGAAGTCATCCCCAAATAGGTCTCCTCTAGAACATGTGCCACAGTTGACATCACTAAGAGTCCTACAACCCAAGAATCATAAAACACATTCCTCAACATGTCTTTTTCCATTCCACAAGCTCGCATAACATGAATCCATATCACACACAAGTTATCCTCAAAACTCAGAGACTAACTCTGTCATAGTTCACTGTCACTGTCCAGTACCCAGTATTCACTAAAAATTATGTAACTCACTCAATATGATAAATTAAACCACATGACCTTAGACATAAGATGTATATACATCCCTGTACACATCATCATCTTTGCATGTTCTGAACCAACCATGCAGTACCCATACACTTCTGTCAGTCATCTAAGCAACGATAATAACCAGTATGTTATGCCTTAATAGAAACATATGTTGACATCAGTGACAAAACATGAATGCGAACAACAACATCAAAAATCGATTCCAACACATTATATGTGGGATTTCTAGTTTTTGATGATATATGGATGCACTTCTACATGATTTCTATTATGCATTTACTTTTATATGTTGTGGATGAGTTGTCTTACATATGACATAATATAGATGGATGCAAAATGTATGATGATGCTATTTTTTTTATGCTCTTAATGATGATGGAAATGTATTAAATGAACCTAAATGATGAATGCATTGTACTTTACTCTTTTTTTGTATTTTATAATGCAATATTAGTTGATGAAATATAATTTTGACATGTATGAAATGCACCTTAATGATGAAATGATTTAATGCTTTTTTATTCTAATGAATAATGAATAATGATTAATGCTTTAATAGTGTGCAATATTTTTTTTTGATGAAAATACCACATACTTGATTCAAAAATAACTTTGATGATATCAAGCTTTGATTTTACTCCCTAACCCAGGAAATCCTTTTATGTAATTAATCTATATGAATGCAACTAACTATCACTTTTACAAAGAATGCATGGATTAATTTTCATCATTAAGCTTTTGGTACCTCTAGCACATGTAATCATCACTGGTCGGATTACCAAATCATGATGATATGAATACTACTATTGTCAAATTTCAAACCTTTGAAATTGGTACAACCCTCACTAGTTGGATTTCCAAACTATGGGAGTATGAATACCGTTTTCATCGGATTCAATTTTGCAAGTGGATGTTGGCATTAAGATATGGAAGATCTAAATGACCAAGGTATCCTTTTGTGTAAACGGGTAGAGAATGAATCCTTCTGTATGCAAATGTCCTCGATGATTCTTTGATGATCATGTCTTTAGAAAAAGTTGCTTACTTCTATGAATCAATCTTAAAACAGTCACACAGAAATCAAGAAAAGATGTCATGCTTTCATCATTGCTAATCTAGTCGAAACATCATGGATTAGCTAGAAAGACATGACTCAAGAATCTAAAATCCCATCAAACTTAAGTGATAGTGTTTTATCTATATTTCAAATAGAACTTTATCCATTTTTATCCTTTGGTTTACATGTTTAATCCTGATAATAATAAGTCAATGAAGGTCAAGGATTAATGTGACAAGAGATAATGAATCAAAGTCCAAAGATCAAGTTCCCATGTTTGATGCATTTATTCATGTGAATTGGTACCTGCTTGATGAAATCTGTTGTTTTTGGATGAATGCACCCAATTGAAAAAGCAATGTGTTGGGCTTGGGAAAATAAGATCCAAGGTATGAACAAAGCTTGGTATATACAAAATGTTGCTCAGAGACTTTATTATAACTATGTACAAATGATAGATGCAAGGATATATACAATAGTGATGGAAAAATAAAAATGCGACCATGCAACTAGGCAAGACCTAAGGGTCAAATGATCCCTATTTATCAGGCTTCACCATTTGAATTTTTTTTCTCTTTTTCTTTTTTTTTTTCTTTTTTTGCTATGTGCCTATTGCTAGGTTTTCACCAAGGCACTTTTTCAAAACAAAATAAAAAATTCTTTTTTCTTTTTATTACCAAGGTGCCTGTTTTCCAGGTTTTCACCAAGATAGCAATTTTTTCATGATCCATATTTGAATGTTTTTACTTTCTTCACGCTCAATTTTCCACCTTTTTTCTCTTTTCTCAAGACTTTTTCCACTCTTTTTGGATTTTTCTCCTTTTCACTATTTTTGAATTTTTCTCAGGACCTTTTTTCACTATACAAAGAATGATGCTTTCTTCATCTTATATTATTTCATCTGATACTCTTTCAACCCATACACTTTCTTCTGATTAGGTATTAAACCTTTTCAAGTGAATTCTATTGATAAGTTCTTGCAACTCATCCCCATCACAATCAACCAACTTATATGTCCCTGTGCCAAAGGAAGAAGTGATAATAAAAGGCCCTAACCAATTTTCTTCCCATTTGCCTTTCTTCTCTCACTCCACCTAATTTTTAGGATGTTGGAATTGTTGGAATAACTAAGGAAAGTTATGTATTGAAAGGGGAGGGGTGAATCAGTACCCTTAAAAATTTTAACCATACACACTGATCAATTACCGAGTTGAATACATTGCATAAAATGTATATAAGTAAATAACCCACATCATGAAATCTGCAACACATAGCACAAATATTTTGGTCACACAGAAATTCCTTTTTAGAGGAAAAAACTGTGGTGGGGATGACACCCACAATCCTTCACTACTGCAGTATAAAGGTTGTTCGGTTAGAACTACAATGTTAGCTACTTTTGGTAGTTTACCCCGTTAGGAGTAATATACTCAGTTAAGAGTAAAAAAGACTTGTTCAGGCTATCTTGTTAAAGGATTTTATAATCTATAATCTAAGAGATGTACCTGGTTAAAGGATTTACAAAATATAAAGACCTATTAGGGCCTACCCACAAGCAGGATTTATACTTTTCTAATTACAACAAAATTCAATACAAAATGTCTGATAGAGATGCATCAATCAAATGTTGTCCAGACTCATTGTGCTTTATAACTCTATTACCTTATTTTGCACTCGGTAGCTTAGTATCATAAGTTGTGCTTCATTCTGCATACCTATCCTTTGCTTCTCTTTGCAACATCTTCATCAACTCTTCAGCTTCAGCAACATCAACAACAACATGCTTAATGTTCAAACTGATCTCATATACAATTTTCAGGCAGCTAACTATGACATAGGTGGTTAACTAGATCTAGGGCATCATGAATCAATAATGGAGATTAAGTGGTTAAACTTAGGTTACATCTCCAATGTGGTATGCCTTCTAAAACTTCATTGGTGGATCTACCTTGTGATCATGTCCAATCATGTGTTTGGAGTCCCAATTTCTCACCTAACTTTTATCTTGAATTTTGTGCAACGCTTCCTGCTCGGTGTTCAGATACAATATATCTAAATTCAAATGAAATGTCGGCTCTGGAGTATTCATAAACATGCTTTTTCTTACTCGATAAATTTGTGCTCTCTTCTCGGTGTCTATGAGTGCTCAGTAACTATCTTTGCATAGCTCGATATATGTAGCATGCTTGGTGCTTGATAACTACTCGGTGCTTGGTGGCTATCTCAATTGCCTTTACCGACTGTGTCTCCTTCATTGTATGACTTCCTTCCTTCAGGTACATTCACTAATATATGACTTTGCATAAAACTAATGACAAAAAAATCTCTTTGGGAGTAACAATCTGATGACATGTAACTTATTAAATATTTGAAGATGTTAAGTTGATCACAGAAATGCAGAAGGATAATGCAAGAAATTAAATAAGTTAATGGATTGTATTGTCATTGATGTCAACTTGATATAATCTAATCGGTTATAATCAAAGTGTCAAAGACTTCACAGAATCAGAGAGATAAAGATTATGCTTTTTGTAATGCATAAAAGACAAGCATTCACATTGTGACTACAAACATCAACGGTCAGTAGAACCCAACGGATAGAGATCACCGATAGTCAAGTCACAGTGATGCTCGAGCAACAAAACCAACGAGCATAATTGCAAGCAAACCCAACGACCAGAAACATAGTGTAAACCGACAGAGAATCCCAAGGAGAACTGGAGTGTTGACCGATGCTATCAGAGAGTTAAACCGAAAATAACTTGAGTTCATAAATGACAAAATATCTAGCTGGAAGAGCTAAATATAGAGTTAACTGGTAGTTATCATTGTTTTCTTCGACAAGATAAGCCATAGATAAGTAATTGATTTAAAGCTAATTTGTCCAGTTGGCAAGAAGATCTCAGCGAGATAAAATAGGATTTTTGCTTTAAATCTAATTGGAAAGAATTATGGATCATGCCAAGATCAAGAAGATTAAGAACCTAACAATGGTGATATCATGTCTATTTAAGAGACAACTCAATTCATTACAAATTGGTGTGGGGAGAAAAAGAAAAGAGGATGCTAAAGAGAAACTGATGAAGAGAAAATTCACACAGTGTTGATCAACAAGCTGAAGAAAGAGATAAAGAATTCTGCGGACACCGAGCAATAGAGCACAACACCACCAAGTAGAATCAAAGTGGAGAAAAGGTATAAACAGAGTTATATTGATCAGAATAGTTTTGTAAGATTACACTAGATCTAAAAATCTGCAAGTATAAGTTGTATATGTGAACAGATCATACTATTTCAATTTTACTATTGATTCAGAAAGTCTCTTAACCGAGTGAGATTTAAAGATCCTTTCTATATTGAGATGCATCTAATAGAGTATCAAAAAGTTTGATCATGAAGATAGCATGAGCTGCCAGATACCTATTGATAGGCCAAGTGAGTGTTTGATCAAGGATGGTAGCATAGAGATGCCCGATATCAAGTGATAGACAACATTTTAAATCCTCTAACAAGGTCACACCTAATAGTTTGTTTGTAACCTTTAATAGGGTTGGGTCTTCATCGAGCTCACTTCAGAAGAGTGAAATTTTTGGGTTACCGAGCCCAAGTGGTTTTTCCCCTAATAGGGTTTCCACATTAAAAATCCATGTGTCAATGTGTTTATGAGTCATTACTTTAGTGTTTTGCATTACACTTAACTTAATTGGATTGATCGGTATACACTAGATAATTTACTTTCTTTCGATAAATTGACAAACTGGTATTCGGTAAATCTACAGTAGAAGGTTTTACAAAGCATTCCGAGCAGTAGTAATTTAATAAGTATTTGGAGGCATTCATCTTATAGTACTAAATATAAGTAGAGGTATAATATTGTGGTACCAAGTTTTAAGGGTTGATTATTGGAATATTTTTTAGGCCACTGATTCACCCCCCCCCCAGTTATTACTAGCAATTGGTATCAGAGCTTGTGTTCTTAGA
>MU225121.1:545414-556172 GCA_018584345.1 Thuja plicata
ATATATATATATATATATATATATATATATATATATATATATATATATATCAAATCATCCTTATATATCCCCCTTTTTTGACAAACATGCCAAAATAATACTTACTTATTCTTATCTCTTAGAGATATCAGATAAAAAATGTGTTTAAACTTGGCCTTGGCATTAGCTAGGGCTTTTTCCCATGTATCCTTCAGTATTTTCATAAAAACAATCTGTGTAGCAACATCAACTGCCAAACTAGTAATAGTATCCAATGAACTACAATCGGGAGAAGCAACTAAATCATTGGCTTTCTTCAAATGATTATGAATTGACTCCAAGTGGGGAATAAGAGTTTCTTGCAGCTCAGTGTGTTCCATCCTTAGTGTATATTCTTCATTTCTTATCTCTTTCTTCCTTCCCATTAACTATTTAACTTTTGAGTGATAGGCCTGTAGAGATCCAGGCTCGGTTGATATGTTCTTTAGCTGCTCAGTCAACTCTTGTTCAAGAGATTCCTTTTTTTTCTTTGATATCCTTAATGAATAGTGAAATGGAACAAATTTTTTGAAATAATAAAAGAATATCAGTCAACTTTTTCTCCATGCCAGTCTATTCTTTAGAAAGAGATACCTTGTTAAGTGCAATGTTCTTTAAATTCTCTTCTAACATTTTTGGTCCATGCTCTTTTGATGAATTTTCATCATGTTGTTGATTGCATCTTTGATTCTCACACTTGTTGAATTAAATCTGCTACTTGATTAAGAATACTCGCCTCCTCATTTATAGCAACATTTGGCACAATCTCCTATAATACTTCTTTGACATATTCCAATACAATGTTTTCTTTCTTCTTTTGAAATGATTTATTTTGGATGGCCTTAAGTCTCACTAGTTTTGCATACTCTTTCATTTCATCAAGGTCCATAGTAGATAGATTGACTTGAGGTAATATGATCGATTAGCTCATATCTACACATTTTCTCTTCTCTGATTTCTTCTTCTTTTCCATCATACTATCACCAATAGATAATTTTGTGAAAGGTGATGCCTTTAATGCATCAGATGTGATCTCTTTAGCATCAAATACAATTTCATCTTTCATTTATTCTTGCATGTATTTTCCTTTAGTTGCTGGTGACTCCCCTTTCTTTTCTTCTTGTTTCTATTTGGTCTTCTCTTATGTCTTATGTTCTGTCCTTTCTTTTGTCTTTTCTTTTTTTTTCTTCTTCTGTCTTTTCTACTTCCTTTTCTTCTGTCTTTTTTTCTTGTCAATCCTTGGTCTTGTCCTTTTCTTGATCCTTGGGAATTTCATTGACTTACTCTTGTTGTAGTGTGGGGTTCTTGATAGAAGGTGCCTCGATATCATGTTGTGTGTGGGGCTTGGTGGCCTCAGGCTCCTCGGTTTCTCCTTATTCTTTTTCCTTAGGCAGTTCAGTGCCTTTCTCTTCAGTATCAGTTGTAACATTAGACATTCCAATATTAACATCTAAATAATCATTGACTTGTTCTATAACTTCCTCTAATAGTTTTGCATCGGCAAAATCAAATGTATCCATTTGTTCCATCTTTGTTTCCTTTTCTATCATTACATCTTCATCGTCGACAATTTCAATGGCAGGGTCTTCCTTTGTAATATCTTCAATCAATATTTCTTCTTTATCCAATGTAAGATCAATAGGATTGTAGTTACCTTTCTCTTCGATATCTTGATCTTTTCCTATCTCATCTTCCATGTATATAGAGAGAATTTTTCTCCATTGGTCATCGGTCTCATCTTGTACTTTCTCTAACTGTCCAAGCATGATCCTTGAGGATCTAACTTTAATAAGAAAATGGTTAGAGTAGGTCTTCATTTTCTCATCTATCTCAGTTATAGTCATCGTGGGTTGATCTAGAACTAGAGATCTTTCCCTCATTTTCTTCTCAATGTTCAATGCATACTTCCATCTAGCATCAATTTTTCTATATAATTCAGTAGGTAGATGGTTAAAAACTTCAATTGGTGCAAGTTTAAACTTATACAAAGTAAAAACAACTGCCTCTTCTATATTGATTTTACCTTCTTCATTCTGGTTGTCATACTTCATGTATATGATTCCTAAAATGCCTCCTTTTGTCTTAAGTAACTCAAGTGCCTCATCTAGAGTCATTTACAATAGGCTTGTGCTTACATTCTTATGTTTTCTTAGATCTTTAGTATCTATCTCACTATCTTCTTTCAAGTTTAGTTTTCTCCTTGTTTGGATTATAGCTTTCTTACTTCTCACATATGTTTTACCTTTTGGTTCACCTGTTGATTTCCTTTTTGCTCTTGGTGTAGCTATGGAACTTGTGTTTGGTCTGGTTGTATTAGTACTCGGTGAGACCTTCATTGCTAGTGGATCTTTCCATTTTGTGTCAGAGGATCCATCCTCATCTATTTCTTCATCAACTCTGAGATCCTTTGACAATTTCTTAATCATTTTATCTATCCTCCTTTGGGCTTTAGGTATTAAGATTTCTTGTTTTCTCTTCTCTTTCATCTCTTCATAAGTGCCATATCTTTTGGCTCTTTTGTCATCATGCTTTTCTAACATAACCTTAATTTTTTGTGATGTAATGTTTGTTTCCATCTTGTATCTCATAGGTTGTATCTAGATGCTTCTTGGCTCAACTACCTTGATAATGCATGTGTCGGTGTCCACTTCAAAACATTTAGTGTCATGATATTTTTCAACTAATTGGGGTGATATCCTGTACTTCTTATGCATATTAGCTTGAAAACTAAGGAAGTAATAATTCATTATCATATCAAGATTTTCACCTAGACTCGAGATGTAATCATTTATTTGATATATGATAGGCTTCTCAGTGTTCCGTGTAACATTACCAATAGATGGGAAGAAAATCATAAAATAGAAATATATGCATACCAGTAATGATCCAAACTTCAAGGTTTTGTCTTTGCTTTCCTTATGGTATTCATATTATCTTCCAATTGCTTCAGCAAAATCTCACAAATATCAATCTACATGTTCTTCTTCACAATCTTGTATGCCAAATACATTGTCAACTCTTGAAGATTGAAACACTCGGTAAGATATGACATTACATGCAAATTTTAGTTTGGGGTATTCAATAGTAGAATTCTTCATACCTATCCCATCCCACTTTGCCTTGGTCAATTTAGTCAATTTTTTATTTTCAATTTGCCTTATAGCCTTTGGGTTATCTCCAGTCAGGTAACCGGTTACAATGTGTAAAACATCTTTTGTTATCTTCACTGGTTGGTCAAGCCACATAAATTGGTCATGGACTCGGCTAAGAACCATTCTTATCCACTCTATTTTGAATACTTTTAGAATATGAAGGGCATGAGCCAAACCCTTTGTCTCCAAATGAACATAGTCATCCTTTAGTTTTCCGTTTGCACACAATTTATGAAATGACGCATCAATCTCAGCTATGCATATCTCTTCAACTTTGCAATGGATGAACGCTCACACATCTTCAATCAATATAACCCTTGGTGGAATCTATGTTAAATCTCCTATCTTATCAGGTTCTGCTGCTATCACTGGAGGTAACTTATACTTGGGGTTCATGGGTTCAACAATCTCCACTACAACTGGATTCTTAAGCTTAGGTTCCATTCTTTCCAATTTCTCTGCTAGATTCACTTAGGGCTTTTCTTTTTCTTAACTCGGTTGTGCAAACAAAACTAGGGCAACACCAAATTATATTCAAATGTGTTCAAATAATAAATAAGTAAGAATTCATCATAGTTTAATGCATTGGAAAATTGTTTCATAATTACTTTAATGCGAAGTTATTATCTTACCTGGCAACATTTTATAAAAATTCAAGGAATTGCATATTTATTTTTAAAAAATAGTCATATATTTCATTTGAATAGCAAATTAGTGGTTTGGCAGAGTTAGAACTTTTAAGGGTTCTTACAAGTCACTACAAAAGGTTTTATTTATTTTTACATGAGTCAAGGGATCACATTTTCCATTGTATGTCTCTAATTGATGAATTTCCATGTATTGAGGGATAATGACATGGATAATGTCTTCGAAAAGTTTGCCACGGATGTCACAAGTTGGAATGTTATATTTAGATTGAGTTATGAAAGCTAATTATCATTGCAAGGATGAAACACTTTGAGATAAGTTATTTATGGTTGCCTCTATGGATAGATTGGTATTGGGAATATTTGATTATGAAGGAGGTGCAATATTCTGGGAAATGGATGGAACATTAGAGTATGAAAGTGGGACATTGTGGAAAGTGGGTAAAGGAGATGGTTGGGAAATACATAAAAGACTCATGGAAGGAGGTAAAAGATAATTTTGATTAATAAGTGTTCCTCCAAGACTCAAATGCGAAGGATTGATGTTTTGGGTAGATGTAGCCATGATAGGCAGTGTATAAGTAGGCACATTAAACAATGATGTTTGCATAGGGATTGAATTTTCAACTTGATTTGTAGGATTAGAGAATTTGATAACTTTGACACAAATTTTGATAGGCATGATATTATTATTAACAATATGTGAATGAAACACAAAACATCCACACCATGTTCATCACTTTGAATCATTATCCTCAATCCTTTAATCAAGGGGATTGCCTCACTATTTGAGTATTATTGACCCATCCATTGTTCATGTTTTTCAAAATCATTGGAAAACTTTCCCAATTGGTTAGGATATACTTGTGTTAAGGAGTCATACCCATCATGAGAAGTGTGGGAAGAATGGTTCTCCAACACGTTAGGTATTTCTTGTGTAGGCATAGAGGTTTCACCTAAATTTCCATAGAAAATGCTAATTCACTCGGTCTCTACACCCTTGGTATTTAAAATCAGGGAAGACATAAGCCAATAGATTCTTCTCATGGGGATATTAGATATAGGTATCCAGGTCATAAAACTCATAAACAAAACTAAATATGAGAAAAAAATATCTAAATAATGCAAATCCTTAAATAATTGATAATCTAAACATAGCATGAAATGAAATATAATTATAAAATTTAATTAACTAAGATTCATAAAATGAAACAATCAAGTATAGATTAGATCCAAATTAGAATTAAACATAAAAATCAAATCTGAAATAAAAATCAGAAGATAATGCAAGCATACATTTGGTTTACCAAAATAGAAAAGGGTGAAATAGGGTTCACTAGATTATTCATGCAAACTAGGAATCTTAGGACTGTATCACTTTATTACATTGGAAGGAGAATGATCCACTTGGCTCAATATGTCTGGGCACAAAGTGGATTCAATAGTCCTTCATTAGGGGTTTAAAATGCTTATGTATTTATGAACAAGGAATGAATAAGCTAGGATAAATAAGGGCAAAATAATGGTTTTTATCATATATAACATAACAATTTAAGTCAAATATGAAAAATTTAGCAATAGATATAGAGAATATGGATAGAGAGGAACTTGCTACTAAAATTTGGGCAAAAATCTAAAGGACGTTGGTGAGAAAGAGGGCCTAGTCCTGGACTATGTCAGTCGGGGCAGCATATTCCTAACTTTTTGGATATTGGAAATAGGGTTTCGTAGGTCTTATGATGCTAGACCAAAAAATATTTGTGTCTTTATAACCTACCACCTATACATAGAAAGAAGAATTTTTTTTGGGTTGATGGGGGTTTGCCTAGGTGAAACCCAGGTTTAGGAATCAACCTTGAAGATGTTGATGTTGACTTTGTAGTATTGACTTTAGGAATAATTTATAATGGATTCCATCATGAATGTCATATCTTTGAAAATTACTCCTTATCTTCAATGCATTCAAAGGATGATTGATCACTTTCTCTTAGGATTCTCTTTAATTTGAATACTTTATGTAGGATATAGATATGATTGATTGATGTTTAAATGAAGGGGGGGGGGGGGGGGGGGGNGGGCGCTAAGCTTTCTTTTATACCTCTCCTTAGCATTCCGGGTTTAGAATTTTATAGCAACCCGACATGAGAATAATTTTCTTTCTCTCACAAGCTATCCTTTAGAGGGTTTAAATTTGGGCCCTGATTATCAAGTTTAAGTCACCCCATGCAACCTAGTCCCAGGACCACTTTCATCTTAGGTGACGTAATTCTCTTGAATAGGAATAGGACTAGGACCTGAGATCTGGAATGTAGAGAAGAAGCTAAATTTTGAACTAGTGCAAGAAAAATCAAACATGATCAAGCATAAGAGGCCATGAAAACTAAGTGAGGCCTAGGTGAGCGATCAATTGCATGCAAATACAATTTATGATGCTAAAACATCCTTTCTCATGAAATGTAATATTGTATCATTTGTTACACATATAAAAGATTGTGTCGTAATAATTAGATATAGATAATATAGTTAGTCTTGCTTCTTCCATCATAATTATGATTCCTTTTCCACGTAGTGGAGCAAAATGTTCACCACCAAATCTAAAAGATTTACCATCCTAATTTTCAATTTTAATTAACTTAATTCTATCACCAATCACTTGATTTGAACATCTATTTTCAATAACATATGCACTAGGTTCCCCTTTTGAATGAAGGGAAGTCCATACTATGAGTGACTTTTTACTCTCTTCATCCCTTGACAGGGTTCCGAATTTTTCATCTTCCATAGCATCGTCAACATTTAAAACCATAACCAATGTTTCATCATTTGAATCTTCACCTTTCTCATCTTCAAATGAATAATTTTATTCTTTAGAATGGAAACTTCATCTAGGTTTATCTCTTTAGTTTTTGTCTTCTTATCTCTTATTTCTACTACCTACAACTCTATTTTTATCTTCTCTAAATGTACATCTATATCCATAATGATAAATTATCCCATAATTGAAATATTCAAAGGGTAAATTTCCCTTATATTTACTAGTTCCTTTCTTTAATCTCCTTACTAATTCTGCTTCTACATCATCAAGATCATCTCATCTTCAAGTTTCCTATTAGATTTGAATGCAAATTTATTGTTATGATTGTTTAGTCTAAACGTCCTTGTCTTAGATGAAGATATTGCACCATAAATTGATCTAATGTATACTTGTCCAAATCTCTATTTTCTTCAATAGTAGATACTTTAGATCAATAGGGTTCGAGAATAGTTCTAAGTACCTTCATTACTACTTCAATTTCATCCAGAACCCCACCAACACCTCTAATTCTATTTACCACTATTACTTAATGTATATAGCTATCAATAGTATCTTCTTCAATCATTCTCATATTCTTAAATATTGTCTTGAAATCATATAGTTTTACATGCTTTACTTTGTGATCTCCTTCATAGATATTGCTCATAATTTTCCAGACATCTTTAGAAACTTATAGTTCATCACCTTCAATAGTTCAAAATCATCCAACCCATTGATAATTACATTCCTTCCATTTCTATTATTCTCATGTAATCTGATCTCATCTGAAGTGGTAAGAGGAGTGGAGGGAGCATTATAACCATCCACAATAGATTTCCATATATCATAACCTATAGACACCAAATGTGATTTCATCTGCATCTTCTAGAAATAGTAGTTCATACCGTCAAACTTGGGAATCTTGCAAGATCCATCTTGTGCCATCCCAAACCTTTTCTCAAGTGATTAATCTTCTTCTAGAGGAACTTGGCTCTGATACTAATTGTTGAACACACATTTAGATTGAGAGGGGGGTGAATAAGTCTTGAATCAAACTCTCTAACTTTTAAACCAAACTCACAATCAATTTATCCTTATTATGTGTCATAACATAAAGAAGATAAATCAATGAACACCATGCATAAGAGAAAAACATATTACATTGAAAAACCTAAGAAGGGAAAAACTAGGGCGAGATTTATCTCACAATATATAAAACAACTATTACAATGTTTGTTTTAGGCTCACTTCCAAGGAAGCATACTAGTCCCTAAAGTTGTAGGAAGCCTACATAGTTCCCTATGAGAAGATACCACATGGCTTACAGAAGGAGATACACTAACTAGGGGCAAGATAAAATACTTTCAAGGAATACACACTATAGTTGTGAAAGTTACATGAACATATAAAATAATATGAACAAGCCTCCAACACTCTGCCTCCAAAATTACCAAACATGAAGTGTCCTTGCATTTCTAACTCAATCAACCATCTTTGTAATGCCATCACCACCCACTTTTCCAAAAATATGTAACTTCTTATTCTCTATTGCATCTGATCCATACACACTTGTGCACCTTATATCTATTGGAGTTGATGAAAACTATCAACCCATAGCTCCCAAGAATCACCTACATGCAAACCTGTCACAGAAAGAGAGAAGCAAAAAAGCTATGGAGGCCAAAAATAATAGATCGATGGAAGAGGAAACATCTTGTGCAAACAATGGAGAAAAAATCTCAATGCAATAATAGCCTTAATTAATTAATAACCATCGAATTGAATAATTTACAAAGAGGGAATCCTTATAAAAGGATACCGAAACCCTAAAAGGGAAACCCTAAAGGGGAAATATCTAGGTTGCATAATAATAATTAATAAAAGAATTAATTATTAAAAGCCTAAAGTTTAGCTTAAGTAAAAGAGAGATAATAAGTGACTTAATAATTAAATCAATATGATTTAATTAATAAGTGGAATCACTTTATTAATCTAACACCCCCCCTTAAGATAAACTTAGGGAGAAGCTAAAACCTAGAAACAACTAGTGAAAGCAGGAAAATGGGTCCCGGCAACAAGGCCTGATGAGGTACCCAAGTACAAAAATCTCTGTAAAGAGGAGAAATAGAGAAAACCACACGGGAAAAACCCTACTCCAAAAAGAAATGAAGCCTAATGAAGGACTGAAGAAGCCTCCAAACTAGAGAAAGTCCCAGAAAATAGGAACAGAGAAAGAACATGTAGAACACCTCTGAAGCATGAAGCTGCAAACATTGTCAAAAAATAACTGTTGGAACCTCCACTGTAATAGAACATGATCATGTAGAGAAGACTTTAAACAAAGCCTGAAGAGCTGATCAATTGAAGATGGAAGAATGCCTCCAAAATAGGAATGAAAGAAGAGTGTCCATATGGTAAATGATCCATCTTACCAAAATGTATAGGTACCAACCACTGCATCTGCCTAGTACATAGGAAAAAATACTGAATACATAGATCACTCCATCAAACCAAGGAAGCATTAGAACCAACAGGAGATACCCCCCCCATAATGCTGAACATGGAGAGGTCTGACAGGAACACTGAAATGCAATGCCAAAAACAACTATAAGAAGAAGAATAAGGAACACCAATAGTGCAGAAGAAGGTACAAGCATAGGATAAAGGGCGGTGTCGAAGTAGAAGAAATGATCTTCTATACACACATCATGAGGCTAATGTCGTGGAAGGGACACTCACTTGACAAAGGTGGATGAGCACAAAAGGAAAAACATCATAACCCCCCATGGCACTTTATAACTGAGTGCGAGCACAAACAAGCACAAGGTGTACAAGATCCCATATATGCAACTGCAGGCACTTTATTTCAGTGCGTTTACAAAAGAAAGCTATAGAAAAAGTTGTGTACAATGTTCTGAGAAGGAAATGATCTCAAGACCTGAAACATCCAAGATATCTACAGTAATGCCATAAAGAAAAAAAATGAATACATAGATACATGGACCATAATCTGGGTGTGAGACCCATAGAATAAGAAAGAGAATAGAAGCATCTTTCCGACCCCATGCGGAAGTCAAAAAAAGGAGTCCGAAAGAGCAAGATATGGCTCCCGGAGTGAAAAATAGAACACTGACTTTGACAGGCAAAAAAATCTAAAAGATGGAAAAATCAGAAAATCTATCCTCCAGAAAGATGTCCATCTTGGAAAGAGCTTTTCGGTGATATAAGGAAGTTGAAAATCGGCCTTCGTTTGCTCCAGATATGAGAGAAAAACCACCGGGAGGTCAAAATAGAAGTGAACCTCATGAAACCTCAGCCAAAAATGGCGGAGCCTTGCTAAACTGGTGATTCCTCCAAAAAAAATACTGCCTCCAGATTTCCCACCAAAATGGCAGAAAAAAAAAAACAATAAAAAAACATTATGCTTTTTTTTAAGAAAAAAATATAAAAAAACACATGCCATTTTTATATTAAAAAAATACAAAAAAAAAGATTTTTTTTTTTTTTAAATATTAAAAAATCTTGGGGCCTGTGGCTGCTAACATCAGTGGCATGGAAACCGAGGTGGATTTTTGCCTAAAAAAATGTGCCAAGGTCATGCAAGTAAATAAGAGGGCCCAGATTTCAACTGTGTCCAAATAAGACATGCCTTATATGAAAATAGGGGTTTTGGGGGTATTCCGAACGCAACCCAGATGTCAATTTTTGTTCAAACTGCTCCAAACAAAAAAATCCTCCCAAAAACCACTAAAATTTGAGACAAAAACCTCTCAAAAACACAAATTTAAAGAACAAGGCCAAATCTCTCATGAAGAGAACAGGGGCATGAAGATTTGGAGCTCTTATACCACATTAGAGTTGATGAAAACTATCAACCCACAGCTCCCAAGAATCACCTACATGCAAACCTGTCACAGAAAGAGAGAAGTAAAAAAGCTATGGAGGCCAAAAATAATAGATCGATGGAAGAGGAAACATCTTGTGCAAACAATGGAGAAAAAATCTCAATGCAATAACAGTCTCAATTAATTAATAACCATCGAATTGAATAATTTACAAAGAGGGAATCCTTATAAAAGGATACTGAAACCCTAAAGGGGAAATATCTAGGTTGCATAATAATAATTAATAAAAGAATTAATTATTA
>MU225121.1:556222-571245 GCA_018584345.1 Thuja plicata
AATTAATAAAAGAATTAATTATTAAATGCCTAAAGTTTAGCTTAAGTAAAAGAGAGATAATAAGTGACTTAATAATTAAATCAATATGATTTAATTAATAAGTGGAATCACTTTATTAATCTAACAATATCAACAATTTGATCTCCAATATATACCATCAACTTTATTTCAAATATCAACTAGGTAGGTTAGAGTAGAGGATAAACATAGGTCCTATTAAATTATGAATGAAAAACATAATTTGTGGTGGAGGTAGTCCAATATAGGAGATAGAGAGGAATTAATTATATCTTAACACATCTTTCACTACTTTGAAAACATTTCACATGCTATCACACATATTCCAAGGTCAACAACATGATAATGTGTAGATACACCAAGCAATACATCACTAGCTAGCCCAAAACAATTATTCCAGATGAATACTCCTATTGTGGACCCCTACATGCCAAGGTAAGACCCAAAAAATGCAACACAATCTTCAATCCAGGAAAAGACACCTAATGAATCATCACAAACTGAACAACAACTTCTACCGACCAGACTAGAGTACTTGCCTCGAAACACACATTCTAGAAAAAATGCACCAACAAATAGATCACCTAGAAACATGCAAAGCACACTGGGACATTCCTTGAACATCCAAAGGTTTCTCAATTCCTTATTTCTTCTTCTTACTTTAAGATCAAACTCTCACAACATATCACCGTCACTACTTTCAAACAACACTAGCTTATAAAATATGAAGTGAACACAACATAGACATTATAAACATGTCTTTAAAACTAAAAAACTTGAAGAATTTTAAATTGTATCCCTATGCAATTTCTTGCATACATAGGTCCCATTTTAGCAAGCGTGGACTCCCTCATATGTTTCCACTTATCACACCTTGATTTTGTGCAAATTTCTAGCATCCCCATACTAAATTTGACCCTTGACCAAAATTTGAACTTGTATTGAGAAGTCAAGGGTTATTGAGTGTATTAGGGTGAGTTAGGTTGCATTTGACCATGGGAGTCAACCCCAAATTTAAATCAAGTAATGTTTAATTGATTTTAGCAGGATCCTCAAATCCATGACGACCTTCTTGAGTTTTGCACCCTAAAATGACTAGGAGAGGTATATAAACAAGGCTACCTCCCTCATTTTAGGATGCATTCAATAACTCAATAGATTCATACAAACACATCCATTCAAGTCCAAAAATTCATTATCTCAAGCATTTAATGAACAATAAAGCATTTAACCATTCAATCATTCAAGTAATTTCATCCCACTATATCATTCCTTGTGGCAATCTTCAACAACCTTTATGCAAGCATTTATTTTTTTATTTCCTTTTAGGTTTTCATAGAGACATGTTATTACATCAACAAATGCAATCCCATTCCAAGATCATTTGCACCATTAAGGTATAATGATGTAATTTAAAATCGACCCAGTCCTCCATTCTCCAAAACTCTCCATAATCTTCCTTAAATCTTCATCGCTCATTGCTCAGTAGCTGATTTGGAAGAGTCGCAAACAATTTTCTCATGGTGCATGTTATGGTTCCTTTCTCTACACATTGATTTGGGAACTCTCATACTTTCAATATTCTAACAAACAATAGCATTCACTTGCTACTATCTTCCATACATATTGGTGAATCGAAATCACCATTAGTCACATTAGATTCTTGAGCTTTCATGCCTTGCAGGTCTCCCATGGATCAGAATCGAGTCCACCATCTGGTTTTTCACCATTCGCACATGCACACATTTTTATAAACTCACCACCTTTTGATAATCCGAGCGGGTCAGCTCCAGCTCGAACA
Organism: Thuja plicata; assembly: GCA_018584345.1. Lineage (NCBI taxonomy): Eukaryota > Viridiplantae > Streptophyta > Pinopsida > Cupressales > Cupressaceae > Thuja > Thuja plicata. Next base: position 558,042 of record MU225121.1, read on the forward strand.
CGACTATGGTGATGTATTCACCACCTTTTCTCCATGAAACTTCAAAAGTTGAGTTGCATGTTTACTCAACATATGTTGTCACTTGATAATGACATACCACATTCCTGACAAGATAGATAAGACATGCACCATCCACCACCTTTGATAAGACGCTCGCCACCTTTTGTTTTCTCACTGCAAAGACCAAAACCCCACACGCGATGATTTTCGTTGTCACCTTAGAGATGATATTAAATATCCTTCGACTACTTCATCTACAAATGCTTTTGCAAATTAAATTTCTCGCTCTCAAAATTCGTTTGACAGAGGACTGTCAAAACATTATCGCTCGGGCTCAGCGTCGATATAACCAATTCCATGAACTTCTGATATCGCTTTCATGTACATTGCATGCCACCACCTTCTCTCCATTCTCAAAAACCAAATTCAACATCTCATGGTCTTCTCGCGAGCGTACACAATTTCCACCACCTTTTCCAATAGTAATTTCATTATTAGAAACCAGTATAATAACTGCGTAATGGTTCTTGAAAGCATTTTCAAACTTAATGCATTCGTTCAAATACATATAGTAATCGGGCAACCACAGTCAAGCAACATATGATAATCTGTCATAAGGGAAACTATGCAACTGATAGCATGAATCATCAACACGAAGGATAAAGAAACGACTAATTGAAAAGTGCAACCACCATTGCTTAAATCACGTTACAAGAAAATTTCTATTAAGTTAAAAGCTGTGATTACAATTTGCATGGCTCTTTGGCGGTAGCCAGAGAGCCGCTTTGCAACCCACTTATCCTCTTTTCCCTCTTTGCTTAACTCTCTCTCTCTCTCTCTCTCTCTCTCTCTCTCTCTCTCTCAACACCCTCTATCTATTCGGTTACATTGTCTCTTTAAAGAGATGCTAGGTAGTTATAAAACCGTACTTGATATTTCTATTTTGGCTACAAATGTCAAATAATCCATTTTTAAATACATTACAATGCAATTTTTAGGCAATTTAACCATTTCTTGACATGGTTCCACGAAACCTAAATGACTTAACCAAATCAATATTATGAAACTTGTCATAATGTTGAAGGGTCGAGGTGCCACTGCATCATACTCCCAAGCTTAAAATATTTCCATGTCCCATGGAAATGTTGTGGCAAAAGTGCTACAAACCAAGATTTCACCTCGTTGTCGACATCACTGGGTCCATGCTTCCGTTGCATACTCTGTCACTTTCAAATGACTCCTATTAATGGAGTACATACTAACTATTGTCCACCACTCTTCACGCTGCTGCTTCACACCACCATCATATTGCCATCTTACCCATACAAGATTCTGGAAGATGCTTCCCACCCTTCTCTTAGTGGTTGCTTTCTTTGCACCTTCTACCCAGCTTCATCTTGATGGATACAATACCAAGACCTCTGCGGAGATCTTCACACACGCAAGCACAACTGTGTCTTTGTTGCAGCTTTGATAAATCAATCTTATAACCAATTATATCTCTACCCACCAAAACACCAGACCTTTCGCTGGCTCTGATACCACTCTGATGTAATTTAAAATCGACCCAGTCCTCCATTCTCCAAAACTCTACATAATCTTCCTTAAATCTACATCTCTCATTGCTCAATAGCCAATTTGGAAGAGTCGCACACCATTTTCTCATGGTGCATGCTATGGTTACTTTCTCTACACACCGATTTGGGAACTCTCATACGTTCGATATTCCAACAAACAATAGCATCCACTTGCTATTATCTTCCACACATATTGGTGAGCCAAAATCACAATTAGTCACATTACATTCTTGAGCTTTCATGCCTTGTGGGTCTCCCATGGATCGGAATCGAGTCCACCATCCAATTTTCACCATTCGCACATGCACACATTTTTATAAACTCGCCACCTTTTGATAATCCGAGCGGGTCGGCTCCAGCTCGAACACGACTATGGTGATATATTCACCACCTTTTCTCCACAAAACTTTAAAATCTAAGTTGCATGTTTACTCAGCATACGTTGCCACTTGATAATGACATACCACATTCCCAACAAGATAGAGAAGACATGAACCATCCACCACCTTTGATAAGACACTCGCCACCTTTTGTTTTCTCACTGCAAAGACCGAAACCTCACACGCTACTGCACACACGATGATTTTCTTTGTCACCTTAGAGATGATATCAAATATATTTTGTCTGATTCATCTACAAATGCTTCTGCGAATTAAATTTCTCGCTCTCAGAATTCCTTCGACATAGGACTGTCAAAACATTGTCGCTCGGGCTCAGCGTCGATATAACCAATTCAACCAACTTCCGATATCACTTTCATGCATGGAGCCAACACAAACATGTGTAATGGTTTCTTAGAAACCGTTTATTTGCATGTACATTGCATGCCACCACCTTCTCTCCATTCTCAAACACCGAATTCAACACCTCATGGTCTTCTCGCGAGCGTACACAATTTCCACCACCTTTTCCAATAACTGTTTCATTATTAGAAACTAGTATAATAACTGCATAATGGTTCTTGAAACCATTTTCAAACTTAATGCATTCATTCAAATACATAAAGTAATTGGGCAACCACAGTCAAGCAACATATGATAATTTGTCATAAGGGAAACTATGAAACCGATAGCATGAATCATCAACATGAAGGATAAAGAAATGAATAAATGAAAGGTGCAACCACCATTGCTTAAATCATGTTACAAGAAAACTTCTATTAAGTTAAAAGTTGTGATTACAATTTGCATGGCTCTCTGGCTGCAACCAGAGAGCCGCTTTGCTACCCACTTATCCTCTTTCCCTCTTTGCTTAACTCTCTCTCTCTCTCTCTCTCTATCTATCTATTCAGTTACATTGTCTCTTTAAAGAGATGCTAGGTAGTTATAAAACCGTACTTGATATTTCTATTTTGGCTACAAATGTCAAATAATCCATTTTTAAATACATTACAATGCAGTTTTTAGGCAATTTAACCATTTCTTGACATGGTTCCACGAAACCTAAATGACTTAACCAAATCAATATTATGAAACTTGTCATAATGTTGAAGGGTTGAGGTGCCACCACATCATATAAGATATCATATTTCTCAGATCTAGTCTCTCCTATATATCAACACACTTTCATTTCAAGTACATTTCAATAAATTTCATGGTTGATTCCAAAATTATGGTTTGACTTTAAGGCAAACCCCTTTCCACGACTATTTTCCTATTTTTGTGTGTGCAGGAAACAAGTGCCACTCGTGTTGAAGGAGCTATAAAAAGGTGTAATCAAGAGATATAGTTTGATGGTCATTTCATCCAAAAGTGAAAGGTCAAAGGCTAGGGGACTCACCCATGACCCTCCTAGTCACCCTGACCTCCTATTTTGTGCTAAATTTTGTGTTATTGGTTAGTCATTATTTATTCTTCCCATATTTGGTCTAAGAATTGATTTATCAGTTGAAAATGTATCTATACATGTACAAAATCCTCTCTCTTTCCATTTTGTCCTAGACCTTGCATTTTCCACTTTCATTTGCATAGTCATCTTCTATAACCGTGAAGGATCACAAAATTTGCCTAGAACTTGAGCATCCTTGAGCCTATTGGATCATCTTCCTTCTAATGTATGAGAGGACATAAGTGTGAGCTTCCTAGTTTTTCCATTCATCTTAGTGAACACACCCTCACACCCATTTTCTTTCATTACATCACCTAAAACAATATTGTAGAGCATTTCTAAGATCAATTATGACACACAACCAAATTATCACAATAGACACCAACTATATTAGCCGCAACACCAAGGACGTGAAAAGATAGTAGTGTAAGATACACAAAAAATATTGAATGTGCTAAAAATGCAAGACATTATTCTTCAATGCGAGGAATGTGAAGCATGCTTTCAAATTGTTTGCAACATACTCTTATGCATTGTATGCAACAAACTCCTATGCATGTACTTACTTCATTAGTTCTCCAAAGAATATGAGGTTCTAGAAACAACATCATCTCTCAATAATATAATATCTCCACGATCAATGATTTCAATGACAACGCTTCTGGATTCAATTATGTTTTTGTTTTTTCATCAAAATTTTGGATCGCACTCCATGATCCATCATCAGGATGAAAATGAGTGCTAGGAGCAGTAAAATGTACATTGCAACTAAAACACAATTAAATCCAGAAACATTATCATTGAACATCACCTCTATTATTATTTCATCACAACTCAAATTATCTATCCTCCAATGTTACATCCAACACCAAGAGAGAGGAAATCAATGTTATTTATTTCCATATCAACAATTTCAATGTTCTCTCCTTCCATATATTTTAATGTTCTCTCTTTCGATATCATGCAACACTTTCTTCTCTTAATTATCTTCATGCAACAATCATCATATATTTCCTTCAACTATCTTCATCATCAATGGTCGTAGCATATATTGTCAGATATTAGGTTGACATCAATGACAACACATTGCCAGCAATTATGTATTTCCTCCTATGAATATGGAAATGTGGTATATCACTATGGTGCTTCACATTCATATGTTGACCCAAAATAATATCCCTTAGTTATGTTCCCTCTTATTTCCTCATATCCCTTTGTTTGATGTTTTTCCATAACAACAAGGACAATGCAAAACATTAAGGTGTTTCACCTTTATCTTGTTAAACTAAAACCATTGTTACCTTAACTATACCCTTGTCATCTCATTTTACTTCATTAAATGATTCTTACAAGGTTATCTTTCATATGTGTGTGGATTTATATGTTGGGGATGGTACATTATATTAGAGTGATTGATACCCACTATCTTCGTGTTGATTAAATTATATTATTTTATTGCACTGTCCCCCTTAAGTGAGGTCCTTAAATAATAGGTCCAAACTCTTGAAGCTGACCTCCAGCTTGAAGGCCATGGGGTTGTCATCAAGGAGATAAAGATAGGCTTATCTACATATTCAGGGAGGTTAGAGACAAACTACAAGAGTAGGTAAATTTGCTTTCTCTTTGGGCTCAACCTAAACCTAGGAGGGTGTTCTCATAGGTCACAAAATAGTTTAACATACAGTTAAGGACAACTAATCAATGAATTACCTAGAGCAACAATATCTAGTTGTGACTTAACCTCTAAATTTTCTCACTAAGTTAAGGAAACACTAGTGCATTGAACATATCACAATTGATCATATACCTTACATCACACGTGTAAGATGGAAACAAGATACATTTCATAGTCTCATCCATTCATTTCATATAACAAACATCAAGGTATACAATGTTGTGCATAATTGACTGAACATATAATGATTCGAAATTTACTTAACATTATTTCGAGTCATCTGATAGAATCCTAGAAAACTATAAATTTTCTTCTATTTTCAGAAAATTGGTAAAATATTTCTTATTTATTTATAAATGTGGGAGGTCAAGATCTTTAGTGATTAATGTCTTGTTGGGTAAAAAGGTAGTTTCTAACCATTGCAATTTAAGAAATCAACAAGGCAAAATATAAATATTATGCAAAATTGATAGTTCTACTTAATGATCCCTCTCTAATTTTAAATTAGTATTCATTGATGACAAATAATAGATAATTACAAAGGAAAAATATAATAAATTAAAATACCACACCATTTATCACATGCCCATTAATTGCACCAACAAATGTGGTGGGAGAGAATTTCTAAGGAGTGGGTTCACTACACCTTTAAAGTCTAAAAACCCTCAAAGACACCAATAACCATTCAAGGAGTTTTTTATTACAAGAACACACTATAGTAGCCACCTCTTTGCAACTTAGAGATAATCTTTAATGGAAAACATGCGATCAAAAGTTGAAACACTACACCATTTTTCCACCTTGTACAATGAAAACCTGAAATGACATAAACATACTGTAACATTTGAACAATGTAACATAAGAAATGTAACATTTGAAATCTATGGGGGAAAGATAAGATATTCCTCTTCCATCCCAAGATGCACAAAGGAAAGATCGAAATTGATCAACCCAAAAAGGATCAATGCACAAATGAATCAATCATTTGAAAATGAGAGCAAAGAGGAAAGTCTTAAATTCCCCGTTTTATGGAAAGGAATGTGGATAGATTTAGATGATTAAGGATTTGAATTGAAATGGATAGGAGAAATGCACTAACCTTGAAATATTGCAGATTAAAGAATGCTATTTTCTGGGGTCTGTGCTCTATTTCTGGAAAAACTAAAGTATGATCTGGAAATGAAACGTAGAGACGAACAAAACCCAGAAATCATTTTCTGATCTAACATAGTCTTATGAAAAAGGTCGACCTTGACCCACAAATGTCACCCCTGACCCAATAATGTCGACCTTGACCTGCATAGGTCTGACAAAAAATCTGTTCGCGGATCCCAAAAGTTTGCTGAAAAGGGTATCCAGATCTGGGTTCAAATCCACAGTTCCAAACCTGTACCTACAAGAAAAAGAGGTTTGTTTGTTGGGGGGAGGGGTTTGCCTTAGTCAAGCCCCGGTTTTGGAATTAACTTCAAATATATGTAATTGAAATTGCAGAAATAAACAAAGTAAATGCATAAATTCACCTTGCTTGTAAAAGTCCTTGTGGAGGATTCAAATCCTTGAATCCACAAGTATGTAGGCACCAATGGATCTATAATTTAGAATGTCAGATGTCTTCAATCAATTGTTTGTTGATCTCCAACACCAAATCTTGAACGGGTTCTCAATTTAGAAGAGGCTTGGAGGAAGGTGGATGGAGAGATCACCAAAAGGGCATCATATAGCTTGAATCCTTCAATGCCCTCCAATGGATCTCCTTCATGAAAATGGATGCTAGAATGCTTGAGGATGGATGAATTCTTGCTTGATTTCTTGCTCCTTAGCTTGCTGGAATTACACTTTATGATAGTTTGAGAATGCTTGATCGTGATTAGAAGACTTAGAGAAAATGAGAGGAGAAAGCTCCCTTTTATATGAAACTAGGGCACAATCTTCTAAGGAGGCCGACATAGGATAATTAAATTCCAATTAAAGCCTTTACCCTTAGGAGAGGACCTATATTAAATATAATTTAAGAGTCATTGCTTCAGAACCCGAAACAGCCGACCCGGAAGCGGGAATTAACTTTTGCAAAGACCAACATCCAGAAACTATGGGACCCTGAGATTTGAACCCTGGGTCAAGGTCAAGGTTGACCTTGACCTAGGTCAGGGTCAAGGTCGACATAGACCCAAAAGGTCAACCCTGACCCTGAGGTCAAAGATCTCAGATATGTAGTCCAGGATGCAAAAATCAGGTTGGAAAGAAGTGGAAGTAGGGGTAGAATAGGGGGAAAGCCAGGTCTAGATCAGGAACCCATTCAAGGTGCTTGATATGACCCCAAACCACTTACTTGGAAGGCTAAACTAGTCTACCATGCAAGTGCTTCCATTTTCCAACTATACACATACAAATAATATTTTAAAACTTGAAAATACATATAACTTCAACTTTGGAAACTAAGATGACCGAGGAGATGCATCTAAGAGTGTTGCAGTGGTCACTCAAACCATTCTTAATATTTTCATTAAGTTATGTACTCAAATGAATGCCATTGAAATTTATGGGGTAATATAAACAAGAAAAATCATCATCATTTTAATCTGTATTACTATGTGCAATGATGATAGAGGTCTTAGAGTGTGTGGATATGAAATAGATCTCTAAAATCATTATGAATAATCCATAATACAATGCAAGATACTCTTAGACATACATATATAATAAGAAGGGTGGTGAATCAATAATGCCAATTTCACTTTAAATCAACATTAATTACCTTTAATAACTTCTCAAATCATCATAGAAACTGCTAAGAAAAAGATAAGCACACAATAAGACGCCGAATATACATGGAAAACCAGAAGGGAAAAACTACGGTGAGAATAGATGCTTGGATCTACTACCCAAATCAACCTCACAAAGTAAGAAGAGAACTTACAATATTTAATAGGCACCAAATGACACAAATTACAACTTATGGTGTAGACACCAATCCCCCAATCCAAGAACTGGGCACCTACTCAAGAGATGAGACACCAACCTCAATTACAACAAAGTATATGAAAAATATGTCAAGTGGACCTTTAAAGCTAAACCTTCAACATCTCCCTAATCTGATAAACTTCAAAACATTCTCACAATGTACAAGATATCTATATTTCAAGTCACACACTTACATTGATTGAGTAGATCACCTTCACAACTTTTACCATAGTTATTATTCTAACTCCCTTACTTACACAATTGAAATGAATCTAATTTACAGTTATATATTCATCTACTTTAATTGCATCCTCAAGTTGACCTAGAGAATATTTATAATATTTCAAAATTGGCCACATGAATAAGACTTAAGCCAAATGTGTAATAGGCCTGGTCCAAAAGCCAACACATTAATCCAAGAGAGGGAACATTCTATGTGTTACCCCACACTAACTCAACTATCCCTAATCAACCTTCACATACTTCTTCCAACTAGCACACAGTGCAATACTCTAGCATGTTGATAGTTACCCTAGTGAAGCACTAATGGATGCCACCTTGTGAAGGGGCATTAAAGAAGTCCTAAACCAGTTAGAGGAGGACTTGGAAGATCCTAGGAGTTAGGGTTAGGGTCTTGGAAGGATTGGGAACAGTGAGGGTCCTAATCAAGGAGTGCAAGCACACTATATAGTATCTATCACATGTTGATTAGGAACATCAACACATACAATTAAGTAGTTATTATGGGCATAAAATTAGCCATAAATGTTCTTCTTGATCTCCACCTTTGAAACTTGAATTTTTTTTCTTTGTGAGTAGCCTTATTTACCTTTAAAAACACAAGAAACAAACATCACTATAATAGACTGTAGTACAAAATACCATGCTAGTACACATAAATTTTGAGCAACAGACCTAAAATATATACCACAAAAACTTTTGGATCTTTGCAAACACCTAAAATAGGTTTATAATTATACCATCCTAAATTGTAAGAACCTATAGTTAGATGCTCAATTAGGCCCCATTTTAATGTTCTTGGGTTTTCATGTCCACTATGCTTGATCCAGCCCCGCTTCACTTTTCATTTCAGCATCTTCTCCACAATCCTAATCCCCAAACCAAATTTTGAGACTTTTTTGGAAGAATAGGTCGGCTAGACATACCTATTCCCCGAGGTTTGCCCCTAATTGAAATTGGGGCCTACCTCAATGGTTAAGTGGGAAATCTTAAATCCCACTGGCCTCCTTTGAGTTTTGAGCTCTAAAATTCTTGTGAGAGGTATATAAGCAACCCGCCTTTCCTCATTTGGACATAAGACAAGAATAATTGAAGCATACTCAAGATTTCAAGAGCTATTGTCAAGATCCAAGTTGGAATTCAACCATTCTCAAGCATCCAAGGCATCATTTGAAGGCAATCTTCTATGTTGTAGAAAACTTCTCTCTCTAATGAATGCAAAGTAGAAGATGTTGAACATATTGAGAAGATGTTGACATTATTTTCATTGATTTTGAAACCTTTATACCAGTTGCATATATGTATCAGTTGGGGGTTAGCAATATCAGTCAAGTATGCTTGTTGGTTGTTGGTGAGATATTGGTGGTTTGGTTATATGCAGAATAGATCCAGTATGAGAAAGTTTTGGAATATGGTGTCAGATTTACTTGTTCCTATTATTGGAATTCATCTCTTTGGTACATCTGTGTGTTTTGGTGATTGAAGATGAATAAAGTTTCAAATGGTACTTGTTGACTGCCGAGTTTTAGTGATCTTTTGGGAATCCCTGCTACCAGGACATTCTTGTAGTTCATCAAATGATTTTGGTATAATAGTTATATTTTGTGTCTGGATAGATTCTATCAGGTTTCATCTATCAGTTGGTTTAGAAGTTTTGTTGATCAAATCGTGGACTTGGTTGCGGTGTTCCATCAGTTCTAGAATTTACTTATTTTCATTAATCGTGCTATATAACATACATGTCTTAAGGGTGACCTATCTTTAGGTCCTATGGTAACATGGTATGAAGAATTTTTATGTATGACCTACATTTAGGTTCGGTGGTAGCATGTTCAATATAATTATAATATCCTTTGTATTGAAGCTAACATGTTTTGTGGCTTGGATGAAATATGTAATTATCTTATCGAATGTATATAAAAATAGAGGAATCATTTTGTATTTGATGAGTGTTTATGTGTGTGTGTATGTGTGGATGTGCAAATTTGTGGTAATAGTATGTAAGAAAAGGGAAGTTGAGCGAAGTATTATTGTGGTATTAAGAGAAGGCTTTACATACTGTGTTGCAAGAACTTGATGTATGTTAGCAAAAGATCTATACCATATCTATTGTTGTTGGCAATTAATGTGCTATCAACTGGAACTATTTCATGCATAGACAAATGCAATTCTACCAGTTCATATTTTGTTAGTAAAACATTTTGTATTGGCAGTGAGCCTATTTGTATCGACAGTTAGCCTTTTTTTATTTATGGGTAGTGAGCCCAAACGATAGTGAGCCAAAAAATAGTGAGCAAACTGACAATGATCCCTTGTAAAAATCACCTTAACCAGTGTCACCTTAACCAGTGTTCATTTCATGAGAATTAGTTTCTCTGTGGTTTTTCCTAGTTTAGGTTTCCATGTTATATCTGGTGTTGTGGTGTTGTTTGTTCTTGTTCTTTCATGCTAATATCAATCTTAAATATTTGAATGGTTTATATGTGTACTGAATCAGTAAAAGTTTAGGAAGTATTTTTGAATAACTGATTCACCCCCCTCTCAATTATTCATCTTTTTCAATAGAGGAGACCTCAATCAAGCAAGAAGATATTTCCTCTAAACACATCAATATCAGTGCAAAATTATTTTCTCCTTAAAGACAAGAGTCAACCAAGCATAACAACATTGAATATTTGAGGAGTATTTTCTGATTTATGCATTTGTGAAGGGCATCCTTGATTATTTTCTACATTCTAAGATCAAATAACAACATTCAAGCAACATACAATCATCTTCATAGATGTTACAACATCGAGTCCATTTATGAAGGTATAAACATTTACATTGCAGATCTAATATCTACTTTACATCGACAATCTTTCCTTTCATGAATATTTAATTTTTATTTCAAAGTTCATTCCTTAACCTGGGTGACTGAGGAAAACCTCTTTTTACACAACATTTTCCTTGTTTTCTATGTGCAGTTATAGGTGGTGCTCACACCGGATTAGATCAAGGAAGTTCAAGGCCTCGCAGACATTTTATGATAAAAAAATGTCAAAAGTGCAGGAAACAAGTCGGTCCAATATACCTAGTCTCGAGAATAGGTCAACCCACTTCAAATTGATTTTGCAGGTCAATTGCATACTTTGGTTTTTGTTTATGGTTTTTGTACTGATCTGTCTACTTTATGTTTGCCTATGCATTTTGAAACTCACTATTTCCTCCTATCTACCCTTCAATCTTGCATTACTTAATCACATCTATCTAATCAACCCTCAATTATAGTGAAAGATCATTGCACTAACACAACACTTAATCTATTTGAGCCTAGTGGGTCATCTTCCTTTGAATGTAACCAAGGATTGGTTGGATGTTGTATTTCGGAACCACTCTAGAACCCCTTACTATTACATCTAACCATATTCTTTTATGTTATAATAATGATGCTAAAGACATACAACACAAGAGATATACAACATAGTTGACTCTATCCTACAATAACACAAATGCTCGAACATGACATGACATAAGTAATTAAAAATACAATTAGATACTTGAAATTGAGGGGAATGCAATGATAATCTGACAACTCTCATGATATGTACTTTTGACATCAATGACAACACAATGTTCAAGAAATACATCAAGTTTCGAAACCCTAGTGGTTACAATAATTCAAACATGCTTTTATTTCTCTCTCCTTTGAATCCTCATCCAGAACACAAAATCCATTATGAAAATTGATTAAATTATGTTACTTAGTTGTGAAGGTCATTGATGAGCATTAATGGATAATCTAAGCCATTATCATCATTGCTGCTTGAGAATGATGTTAAAATATCATCTCTATCACTTCAAATACTTTCATTAATGTTGTTATGTGGATATTGTAATAGTATTTTTACTTGTGAGTTAGGACACAAAATTGATTGCTCAAGTGATCATGGGTAGGTGTGGGAAAAAACCAATTATTAGATGAAACCGTAACCACTTATTGATTTCTATTATTGAAGACTACTTTGAAATTGAGCACCAAATTCACGTGGAAAAAGACTTCAATCAGTGCAATAATTCTTTTTTATGATCAATATCTTAGATTTTTTTGGGCTATTTTTAGTGTCCATATGGCCTTTTTGAGCCATTTGGCGAGTTGACGGGAAGTTAATGAAAACAAGGCAAGAGTTTTTTTATTGTAGGGGGTCAAGAGAAACTCATACCTAATGCACTTACTTGAGCTTTTAGGAGTTATAAATGGGAGAAAAACTTATGACATGGAGCTATGGGGAATGGAAGAAGTCTAATGATTTAATTTTGATGAGAAGATATAGTGTAAGCTATTAGGGATTCGAGTTTTTGGATACCATGTAACATGTACTTTGGGGAATGAAAGAGTATTGAAGGGAAAAGTTTGATGCACCAACAAGAATAAAGGGAATCAAAGTTAGGTAGGGTGGCATGGTGAGATAAGAAAGTTGACATCTTAATAACGAATAAAGAAAAGTAGGGGTGATTGAAAGGTATGCCTAGTAGGTAAACTGTGACTAATTGACAACTCTAATAAGGAAAATACTAAAAAATAGCCAAGACTTGTAATTTTGGGGGTTTTTTAGAGACTTTTAATACACAAGAACCCATTTATTGTCTTATATTGATTATTAATATGGTCAAAATAGGACTGGAAACACAAAAGTGAATGTACTCAAGCAAAATTTGGCATAGCGAGATTGAGTCCTGACACCTCTCCCTTCATTTGCTCTCACTTTTTATTATCATTTCTTCACAGTTATTCTCTCATTCACATGTGTTCTTCACACTGTATGCACCCTAAAATGGTTGCCTAGACTTTGGGCCCCATTTCTCAATTTATCAAATCCCTGAATCAATATTTTCAAATATCAACAATATCAATTATATCAATTTCCTTGATCAAATCATAATC
>MU225121.1:571345-588628 GCA_018584345.1 Thuja plicata
TCTTTGAAGACATTTTACATCCAAGCTTTGAAGACTTGTTATTGCATTTCATTGTAGTTCCATATTTCCTTTCTTAGTTGCATATTAGCTTAGATTTCCTTTATGCTTTAGATTAATTCATCTAGCTCAACTAGGAAGGCTTGGTAACACTTGTTATTTCCTTTTATAGATTAGTTGCATTGTACTTTCATTTTCATAGACTACTTTGCATTATCATTTAGATTGGTATTGCATTGCATACATTTGGTTTCATTGGAGATATTGGCATTCTTGCCCTTGTTTTCATTGTGAATCTCTCATTGTATGGTTTATTGGCAAGGTCATGAGTTTATAGCTCTAGCTGAGAGCAATTTTACAAATCTTGCAACTCCATGCATAAAGAGCTATGGATCGATTTGTGAGGGCTCATTCTTGAGTTTCTTTGCATGTAAGGATTCATAAAAGTGCACTACTTTTGTGTGTACACACACCAATCACTATTGTCTCCCTTGCTAACACTTCCCTTATTTCTCTTGTGTGACACAACATCATACTTATGTTTCCCACTACCCTCAATACCTAGTAGTCTCTTTCTCTTACCTCCTCCACCATGTCGTTATGTCACGCTTTATCCTCTCATCACATTTGCCTCTATATTCCTTTCTACTACACCCTAATCACATATTTATTATCCCCCCCTCATCATATATTTATCTCATGCACATCCCATCACTATTTCCCTTTCTTATTGATTATTCCTCTTGCCTTACTTTATACATCTCTTCCATCTCACAAGTGCCCACCTTTACCATGGGGGCAATCACTAGAGACACATTCCCCTTTACTCCACTCTCCTTTTTTCTTATTTTATACTTAAATTCTTTTGCCTACTTACAACCAAATATATCTATACTGCATACTTATCTCCTTTTCTTTTTAAACAACATACTCATGGAGTTTGAGTAAAAGATGGTCACATGCCATTAAGTGGGATCATTCAACATCCCTTTTTCCATATCCTTTTTAATCGAGTATTATACAAATAGTTTTATTTATTCCACCACACCTTTTTCATTGTAACTAACATACATATATGCTAAAGGGGGAAGCAAAATGCAAGGACAAAAAGTGCACACTTCAAACTTTTCCAATTTTTTTTTCCAACAAAAAACATGCCTCGAATGAAAATTGAATCTCTTAGAGCACAAATCACCCCTAAAACATCTCACCCTAGTTAAAATGACCCCTCACACTACAAATGCCCCATACCACTCCTATTCACATATTTGTATTACCTAGTACCACCAATTCACATTATCATCCAGTTAGACAATAGTGTCTCATGAGTTGAAAATCATGTTTTCTTACTCAAACACTTGCCTTTCTCTATAAACCTTAATCATATTTCAAGCGTAAGAATTGTATTAAACCTAATCATGCTTATAATTGGAAAGCAATCATCATTATTAATCATCACCTAAACATACACTCATTTTGCCTTTCTTAGAGTACTACTACTTAGGGAATCTTCCATGACCATTACATACCCATCCACCTCCATTCTCAACACTTTTAAGCACTAGCATCCCATGACAAAACCTTTTCCCATTTTATGTTGAAGCGTGTTTCTAGAGGCCTCACTAAAGTAAGCACCTAAATATATCATAATCACACACTTTCTCCCACTTCTTAGATTTAACAAGCACTACAAGGGTTGAGTACAGTGGCTAATAGTTGCATCTTTTTATGAAAAATAAAAGTGACATTTTAACAAATCTTTTTGATTTATTCTTCTTCCTCTTACTAGCCTTAGTCTTCTTTCCATTTCATTTTCTTTTAGTACATGTTATTACTTAATCAAATTTCAAAAGTAATGCTGCTATTATTTTTAATATATTTCATATTTTTAAATAAATACATTCAATTTTCATAATTAAAAAAAATATTTTGATTTAAGATATTTATTTATATTTACAAATTAAAGTCCAACTATTAAATATAATTTTTATATAAACCTATTTTAAACTTTTAAAACAGAAAATACAAACAAAAATTTAGAAACTTATCATATAAATAATAAAACATTCGATTGTCAAAATTATTAATTTCATGATATTCCTTACACCTTCATATGACCATAAAAACACTTTTAACTCAAAAAAATAAAAATAAAAAATCTATAATTCTGCAACCAAAACCTATTCCAAATCTTAAATAAGATTTAATAATAAAACCCGACCTTTTAAAACCCAACCTGGGAGGATTCATGAGAAGCTCTGAGTTCACACTTGAGAAGCTTCTATCCAGTATACTGGATGCACATTTGACCATTAATATTGATTTCAAATGCAACAGTATTCTGGATAGACCTTGCCTCACGTCTTCCCATTTTCCTGAAGTGTATTGGGCGGGGATTTATAACTTCACTACGATTCTTCCCTTTGCTAGGATTTAGGGTTTTAGCTGAAAATGGCCAGCAGGATGATAAGAAAAATTGCTACAAGAGCTTTAATGCAGATAAACAATATCAGTTCATTGAAGCAAATTCAACCATGGGAAAGAATCAATACAAATGCAAATCATCTGTGGAAATTTTATGCTCGGCGCGAACTAAACAGCCGTGCGGCTCCAGCAGTTGCGGAGGAAACCCAAACCATAGAAGAAACTCAAGCTCAAATTCTAGAAAAAGTTCAAACCCTAGATGAACGCTTTCTTCGCTACAATTCCCCGGAACCCAGAGTGGTCGACCACACAGAAGTTCTCTCGTTCCCTGCAACGCGCATAACGACGCTGCCGAACGGGCTGCGGGTCGCCACGGAGTCGAACCTGAGCGCCAGTACGGCCACTGTTGGTGTCTGGATCGACGCTGGCAGCCGCTTCGAAACTGCTGAGACCAACGGCACTGCACACTTTCTTGAGCACATGATCTTCAAAGGCACTGCAAAGAGGCCTGTTTTGGCCCTCGAACAAGAAATTGAGGACATGGGAGGCCATCTGAATGCCTACACTTCGAGGGAGCAGACCACTTATTTTGCCAAGGTTTTGAAGGAGGATGTTAATAATGCGCTAGATATTTTAGCCGATATTTTGCAGAACTCGTGCTTCCATGAGAAGGCTATTCGCCGCGAACGTGAAGTTATTCTTAGAGAAATGGAAGAGGTTTCCTTTTGTTCCCTCACAATTGTATTTTTGCCGCGTAGTGAAAACATTTGGTTTCATATTTTTGAAGAATTCTTTGTTTATCAGTAATGAATTCTAGTCTAACGATTTCATAATAGTGTACATAAGATTACTTTCTACAGTCCATAATTTTAATGTACAAAGCGTCCAAAAAAAACTTTGTATTTAGTTTCTGTATTAACGTTTCCTATTACGCTGTTATTATCCATTTTTCCCAGTCCGGGGATGGGCCATGGACTGTTTATGCAAGAACTAAATATGCACTTGTTTCAGAAGCGTTTTACATCACGATTCTTTGTCATCATCCGTTAGAGTGTTAATGTAAAAACCTAAGCACACATTTATTTTCAGAAGCTTTTGACGTTATGATTCTGAATTGTTTTTAAGACGATTTTGTACTGAATTTGGAATCTTTATTTTGTTGCACTCTGAGGGTATGAAAAAATTAAACACACATTTGTTTCCTGAAGCTTTCTACATAATTATTTTTTAATTGTTTTGAGATGATTTTGTGCTGCATTTGGGACCTTTGGCTGGTTACATTCTTAGAGAAGGCCTGGTGAGTCTTGGGAAATCGGTACTTCTCCTAAACTGGAAGTGTTGAGCTTTCATGTCTTGGTTGATTGTGTGTTCAACAAGTTGATACCCAATCTTGAATTTGGCATTTTCTAGCTTTTTTTGGTTCATTTTATTACTCCCTGGAAATAACTGATTAGAGAGATTTAATGGGCCCCATTGAACGCCTTTATTGAGCCTTCATTGTGCCCTTGTATCTGTGTTCTTGGCCATGTGCATTGTTACATGCCCCTGTGCCTTAGCTAAGCTCCTATGTTACAGTCATGGCAGCCCACTGGGTATGCCTTATTCCTTCGCTATCCCCTCATGTTTTATTTCTATTTCATTCTTGACTTGCTTGGCTAGTTATTCATTTATCCATCATTTAAGTGAAGTCTTTGCTTTTGTGTGCTGACTTATTACTGGCTCTTTGGCTGCGTGTAGTTCTCTGGGGAGTTAGTTCAGCCAGCCATCTTTCCTTCTTGCAGCTTGCAAATGATACATGTCATCAGCATGTCATGTGTCTAATGCTAAGGTTGTGGAATGCTTCCTACACTAATATATGAGGAGAGAAATGTGCAGAATGAAATGAACATAGTTACTGGAAAGATAATATTAACACAAAATATTCAACTAGAACATGATGATATACACGAGGAAACCCTTTTTAGAAGAAAAACCCCACACTTCAAGTCATGAATTAATTGTTTTATCAACAACAAAGGTTACAATACGATTTCTAGGTATATGCCCTAATAGAAGAATTGCCAATGTCAAGTGCTAGAGTAATTCTGGAACTATAATGTTATATGGATTTGGAAAACCATACACTATACGTACTCCATCCCAATCACCCAACAAATAGGAAACCATCAAATGGTTTTGGAAAACTATGTACCAACTTGCAAGAGGTATGCTGCACAAAAGGTCACGACACAAATCCCAATGCCATAGTCCAAGATGGGTTCTGCAACTATGTTTAGGAGTTTCTCTTACAACTTGTCATAGTTGTTATAACTTGTTATAGTTGACTACCCAACTTAGGTGCCCAATTTTCGTCTGCATTATTCATGCAAGGATTCTTTCTGACGCGTATCACAAACTATCATAATGCTGGTCAAGGTTTCAATAAAACATGGTTAAGTTTTTAATTGTTTTCCAAATGATTTTGTTGGATTTGGGTCTTTAGCTGGCTGTGGATTTCCAAAGTTTAAGTTTAAGCTTTAGCTGGCTGTGAATGGTGTTTAGAAGCTTTTGTCTGCATGTTTAACTTATTTTTTTAGGCAGATTCATGCATATACAAGGTTTCTTATCTAGTGGTTTCAGTGGGAGGCGCTTTCTGTATTATTCATGCAGATGTAAAATTTTTGTAAATTTGTAACCGTCAAATGGTTCTTAACTTTTTAAAATTCTGTAGAAATTTGATTGCCAAGAAAAAATCAGTGGTTTGCCAAATGTTTTTGCACTTGCACAGTTCTTTAGTAATGTTTTAAGTTTTAACAGTTGAGCAGTCCTTCAAAAGAATATTATCTGGATCAAATTTGAAAAAGATAATAAAAATTGATTACACACAGACTGGCAGTTGTTAACAAAGTACCTTGAGCAGGGGTTGCAGAGCTTCAGCTCACCACAACGACGTGTTTCTGAACTCTTTTTTGTTAGAAGTTCTCTAAGGGTATTATTAGGGGAAAGATTCCAACCTAGTTTTATGATTGGGATCATGGGGGCAAAAATAAATGCCGTGTTGACCTTTTCTGCTCTGTCAGTATATATCTTTGTTCAATTGCTTTTGGTTTTTTAAAGCCAGAGAAGGCCTTAGCCATAGTGCTTGTTCAAACATATTCATTTTGGGGCTAGGGCAGGCTGGTCCCTTGGTTTTATGGCAACAGAGTTCTTTCTAATTACAGTTTCATTATAGTCATAGTGCAATGTTTCTCTTCAGCTGAGATGTCGGTTACCGTGTCATGCTGCCCCTAGATGACAAGCTTTAAACCAAATCTTTGGATGAAGAATTCCATTATTAAAAAATAGTGTCCCCGTTTTGAAACGGGATTCAATAATAAATAATAATAATACGTTCAAATATAAAAAAATAAAAATAAAATACAATATAATTATAAAATATAAAATTTAAATTCAATTAAGTTAAATGAATGGTCAAAATGCATGAAACATAGAGTTATGACTATTGAAGGATTAAGATATAAAGGAGAGATCATTCTATGAGAAGAAGGACATGGAAGTAAGCAATCAATTAATTTGGAAAAAAATGATTATTTTCAAAAGACACCATTAAGGACAAATAGTTGCGGCTCTTTCCAAGGGCAGAAATCATGAAAGGTTGTGGCTCCCTCAAGAATAAGATATAAAAGGGAGATCATTTTTTTGGGAGGAGTTCATCAAGCAAGGAATAAATAAATCATAAATTGGGAATGAAAGAAAGCAACTTGAAAATAAGTAATTATTCTCAAAGGCAGCAACAAAGGGTGGTGATTCATTACTTGTGAAGGGTGGTGACTCCTCCAAGAAATGAATATAAAAGGTAAATCATTTCATTGAGAGGATCATGGAATAAATCATCAATTCATAAAGGAAACAAGTATTCAATCAATCAATAGGGAATAGAAAATTATGTGACTTTGCAAGTAAATTAAATTATGTTTTCAAGAGTAGTAATGGTGTGAGAAAGGGTGTGGCTTGTCTATTATATATATGTGTGTGTGTATATATATACACATATACATACATACATATATATGTATATGTACATATACATACATACACACGCACATATATATATGTATGTATGTATGCATATTGACACATATATATACACATTGCTTAATTTCTTGATACATTGATGAGTGCTTATCTCCATATATATATATAGAGAGAGAGAGAGAGAGAGAGAGAGAGAGAGAGAGAGAGAGAGAGAGAGATCATTCCAAGCAAACATCAATACATCATCACTCATCAATGCATTGAGAAATCTAGCAATCTATCAATCAACAAAGTAGACAATAAGCAATCAAATCATAATCAAATCATCATGAATCATCAGTTCATCTTGGAATCGGCAAATCAATTTAAGCATCAATCATCCAAGAAATTTGATCAACTAACATCAATTTAATATATCTATCTTACAATCAATTCAGCATATGAATTCAGAATATCATTTTTTAGAACAACAATTTAGAAACACAATCAACGATAAATATAATTTAAAGACAACAATTCAAGTAGCACTCATTCATAAAACGTTCAAGTCTTATTCAAGATTGACTTTGCCAATCCATCAAGAAATATAAATCAACAATAGTCTAGCAAATACATCAAGTTATCAATTTCGAATTCTAGGTAGTATTTGCAAATCGGATGGGGTCTGGGCTGATGGGGCGGGCTAAGGGTTGGAAGGACATGGTCTTTTCACATCCTTGACAAGCTAGCGACAGGGTCCTTTAATTCAACAGTCTTGCAAAGAATTTTTGGAGGTTTCATGTTTTGATCAACTTTGGGTATTGTCCTATGACTTCTTGACCTGAGTATATATATTATTCCCCTGCAGGCTGGAAGTGGGCGTTCAGGGGCTATGCTCCTGATTTATTTTTAAGATAAATTTTCGACACGTCTGGGCCTTTTTTTAATGCAGCCGAGTTTTTGCCATAGACTCACTGAGTTTTTGTGAAAACTCACCAAAAACTCGGCTTTTTTTTTAACAAAACTTGGCAACTTTTTCTGTGAGTTTTTAGCTTGAAAACTTGGGGCCCAAAAAAACAGTTTTAAGTTTAAATATGGGCCAAACATTAGTTAGTGTGCCAGATATTCCTGAGTAGTATATCAAAGGTTTAACAATCTAAAATGTGACAACATAGAGAAAATGCAAAATTTCAGTTATAGGAAGGCTTGATTGTTAGGTGCTAATACCAATTAATCTGATGATATTGCTGATTGTATTTGTCTGTGCTTTAATTACATTAGAGAAGCCTATATATAGAGAAGAATATTATAATGCCATTCAGTGTTCCTAGCTATCTAGCTAGTTTTTAATTATTTCCATCCACCCTTTACTGCTTTTCCAACTGTCCATCTACTTTTTAATTTATAGCTATCTAGTCATAGCTATATGGCTGTCCACCTACCTTTTTATTTATTTCTAGTCATCTTGTACAGATGTTCCAAATGTCAACTACTCTGCTTCCAGGCTGCCTATTCAGCTGTGTTACTTTTATTCATCTCTGTTACTTTTACTTATTTCTAACTACATGGGATGCTCTCATCACCATTCTTGAACACAGCCCCATCCAGCTGGCTATCGAGAGCAACTAACTGAATTTCCAAACCTTGACCTTGATGGCCTTGGTAGCAAGGATCCCGACAAGTTGTTAATGTGACAACAATACATGAAAGGAAAGGAGAAGATTGAGGGGACTCCGCCTGAAACTGATGACAAGATGCATATTTTCTCCCATTGAGAAAACCAAAGTTTTTAAGGCCTCAAGGACAATTTTGGCTACGTATCTCCCACACATCAACAGAACCTCAGCTTTCATGTTTTGGAGTAGGGTACTGAATTTCCTTTTGTAAAGAAATCTGACAATGTAAAGGTTTGAGCACTTTGTTCTCTCACCACAAATGCCGACAAGATTTCTAATGAGGGCATACATAGGACGCATACATAGGACCAAGCTTCAAATTGTAAAATAGAGCCACTACAAGCTTTAAAGATAAAATACAAACTTCATTACTATGAAGAACACAAAGATTGTGGCTTTACCTGCATAGCTGTGGCAAGGAATAGTGGAGGAAGATCCCAACATAACTTGGCCTGTGCATTTCAATGAAGGCATTGACTGATTTAACATGTCAGTCAAGCTTATGCAGATTGATATTTTTGATTTGGCCTAGTATTGCTATGGGATACTAAATTGTACTAGGCCAGAGTGGTGGCCGTCTTAATGAATTAAGCAGCCATATGATTCTTGTTTACAGGGAAAGAAATAAGGTCAACATTAATAAAGTGCATAAGATTGCTCTGATAATCTTTGACCAAGTTAGAGTATAATTCATTAGAAGATTATGAGCAGACCTCCGAAAGAAAGTCTGCAAAGTTTGAGAATTTGTTACCAGAATGAGGTTATCAAGCCTAGTGTTATCTCTATTCTCAGACCTTGCATTCTGCCACATGCTTCAGCAATATTATTAGGTTCCAGTTGGTTAGTGAGGGAAAATCAGAAGATGGCCCTAGCTGAGTGATTCTGACATATGCCTTAAGTACCTGCAGCCTCAGGGTTTTCTCTCCATTCCCTGTCCAATTTTTTTTTTCCCAATGTTAGTTTGGAGCATTTATTATTGGGTTCCACTTGATTACTGGGGAAAACCAGAAGATGGCCCTAGCTGAGTGATTCTGATTTATGCCTTAAGTACCTGCAGCCTCAGGGTTTCCTATCCTTTCCCTGTCCAAATTTATCTTTTCCCAATTTTAGGAGAATTTTAAACTGTCTCACTTTCCCCATCTAGCAGTCCCATTAATATGTAAAGTAACTATTATTTACCTAAGATTTTGTTACCAGTGAATGATAAAAAGTCTGATTGTAAGGATTTTTCCATAAACCTATGTTATCAGTCTTGTGACATCATGTGCTGTAGATTTATTGAAAAGCATTACTGTAAACCATCGATTACAAGATTATTACACTGTAGTTAATTTATTGTGCTTGAAAAAGGGATTGTTGCGGTCTACGTTTTGGAAGAAATTCTAAAATGTAGAATAGATATTCAAATTGTTCGCTCAGACTTGAATGATTATTTTTTGCTAATAGAAAAAACTGTGGTTCAGGGGTTGTTACAACAGGGGGCAACCATGTCATGTTTTGAATAAAGTTCATCTAGTGACAAGCCTTATCTGACTGCTAGACTGCACCATAGAAGGCATAGTTTACCATTATTCTATGTTAGCATCTCTAGTCTATTGGATATGTTGTACCTTAGCTTTTGATGTTCATATGGTTGAGTCAGCTGCACCTTATCTTCTGAAACTCATCAATATGCTATGAATGTCTCAAGTCATACAACAGTTGAACCTAACTTCATAGATTCATATGGTTGAGTTAGTTGCACCTTATCTTCTGAAGTTTATGATGAACATCTATATGCTATGAGTGTCTTGAGTTATGGAACCATGTAGTTGGGCTCTTGAATGTTGCAAGAAGTTGAAGAATTTCAGTTATGCATGTGTTGCAAACTTTATATATGTTATGCATAAGTCCTCAGAATGACAAAGGCACAAAGTTTGGCATCACAGAAGGTGAATAGATAGCCCCACATTTTTCTGCATATGCAGATATGGTCTTGAAGTTGGAGGGATAAGTCACCATCACTCTGAGGTGTGTATGTTCGAAAGCTACAAAGCTTAAAGACTACTACGAAACCCTCCAGTGTTAACAAAGTAAGAAAAAGTTAGGTTCATGTGAGTGGTTTCCCAAGGAAGGACAATATGTCTCCTCACTCCTCTACATATCTTTTTCTCTTGCGGTTGTGGATCTACACTCATTTAGATGGCAGGACTAATCTGATGAAATTTTGTGTAAACTAGTTCATTATTGTTGATGTTATAGCGTCTGGAGTTATCTTTTTGTGGGTGTCTCTTCATTTCAATTGTAAATTTGAAAAGGTCATTCTTTATTGTGACTGCCTGATCCTCCATTATCAAGATGATGAAGGGTCAAGACAAGCATATATACGTCTTGATGGTATTCGCATTGTGGGCCGATTATTGTTTTCTGTTCAGCCTAGCGTTTGGCAATATTGTAAATCAGATTTTCTGATCTTTCATTAATATAAGTGATATATTTGTGGCTGGGTTTTTCTCCCTCAAGGAGGAGGGTTTTCCCAAGATAATTTGCTGTGTCCATTGTTGTATGTGTTTTGCTGCTTATCTTCATTTCTGGTATAAATACATTAACATTATTAGAGCGGGTTTAAGCAAGGTCAAGAACCAGATTCATTCAAGCAGCGTTCACAATGGAGCTAAATTGGTCAAGTGTTATCCCAAGCTAAATTACCAGACATTTACTGATTTGAGGCAATTGGTATCTATAAGAATATTTTATGAATATTACAATGTCTTATTGTTGAAGCTTTTGGATTCGATTCTTCTATTGGAACTTTGTTCAAGCTCAAAATTATATCTGTTGGTTTGGTTATCCATAATCTAAGGTTTGATGAATCTATATATGACTGGAATAACAATGCCGCGACTTCTTTTGTTGAAAACATTACTCTAGCTTCCGTAAATATTTGAGTCGAATGTTGTAACTTTGGTCAGAAAATATTTAATCTTTCTTGGGTGAGGCCAAATACTCTTATTTGGATGAATATTTCCAATGTATTGGTGCGTTTTCTTTTGCTGTGACTTTATATATTCTAAAGATAATATTGACACATTGGCTGGAGGAGCTGCTAATATTTCTATTAATTTAATTAAGCTCTACCTTATAATCTTGTCGCGTAAGATTATTTCAAGTTGGGCATTGGATATACATTTATCACTGGAACATTATAATTCACAACAGTGGGAGGGAATAATTAAAGTTTGAGCTTAATAAATATTGGGGAATCAATAGTGGGTTCGTTACTTAGCACAGGAGCGGTCACTCAATAGGAGCGGGTAGTCTCCTTAAATCTTTGGAAATTGCGACTATTGTTTTTCATTCATTGGGAAGGAGGATGTATTTGCAGAGCAAGCTAAGTTGCCGATTCTAAAACTAAATCATTTCATTGTATGAATCTATGATGCTTGATCATTGATCAATGCCAAATCTCAAAGATTCAAAACATTAAAATTAAATCATAACATTAGTTCAAGTATCATTATTTGAAGTTCAACTAATGGATTAATAATTTATTGATATTCTTCTTCATCATCATCATCTTCTATATGGAGCCTAATAAGACTTGAAGGTTAATTTTTCCCCACTTTTATTGGCGCAGTTTCCACCCCAAATTATTAAATGGGGTTTTGGGGGCAAAGCCCCCATGACGGGGTCAAGGGGCAGCAATGTCAAAAAGTTGAGTTGTGGATGACAAAAATTTACAAATTTTGCCAAAATAACGTCTTAAACTTAGCTTGATCCGGCCCGATCCGTGTTGGATCCGGGCAGGGTCCGGATCTGGACCTGTGGGTCTGTCTGGATCCGCGAGGTCTAGATCCGGACCCTGCCCGGATCCAGCACAGACTGGGAGGAGAATCCGGACCCGGATCCGGATCCGGGGTCCAGGGTCCGAATCCGGTAACTTAGAGAGCAAGTGATAGTTACATTTTTTTGATCTTGAGAATGTCATATGGCCGTCAAAGGAATAAGGTCAAGGTTCATTATTCATACGGCGGTTTAGATATATTTCTTGGTCATTGCAATATACTCATACATATTGCTGAGTGATGTTCGAAGACAAGAAGAGTAGCTATTCTAGTGCCGTTATATATGATATGTTAGTTTTCTTGTTTGTTAAGCAACTTCTATTGTGATTTGCCATAGTGGAAGGGAGGTGTTTCAGGGAATTGGTGATTTTTGAAGATACTGTGTGTATGCCGTTCATGGCTGAGATATCCATTTTATTGTGAGAGTAAGTCTTCGATATGCTACAAGGAACTTTTCATGTTTTTTTCATCAGCTTCCAACGGGATTGGAGACAGGGATCTTATGAGTCGTCCACTAAAGCTGAAAACATAGTTGTGGAGTTAGATAGCTGAACTTTGGAGATTGTTCAATACTTTCTCTATCTGCAGGATGAGAATGAAACCATTAAGTACCGTTTGGGTAGGAGAAAGGGCATTAGACAAAAAAAAGGGAAAACTGGAAGATAGTTATGTGCAACTGTTATTATAATCTTAGTCGACTACTAGCTTTATCACTAACAGTGTTGTGGAGTTGTAGAGAATATAGATTCAAACTTTGGAGGCGATAACCGAATCGAACAATCTTCCCATGAAGAAGGTTGTGCGTTGGTTCCCTCACTGTTGGAAAGATCTCTTCAGTTTATAGATCAAGGAGACGTGGTCGTCACTGGCAGATGTTTATCATGATCAAGTCGATGGCGTTCAATGAGGGTTGAAGATTGTACTGCAAAGATAAGGGGTACTTGGAAGGTACCAATTATAGCAAGACAAAGCTGGCACTAGCGAGAAGATCAGGCGTCTCTGTAGATCTAGAGACCGTGGACAAGGGTGTCTTTAGTTGTGCAGGAGATGTTGGTTTTTTGTGCTAGAAAGTGTAACAAGGAGTTTGCCTGATAGTGAGGAAACCAGATTGCTAGTTGAATCCGGGAATCAAAAGAAATCTTGTCTCAATTTCAGCATTGGAGGGTTCCAATTTTTTTATATTGAGACAGGGATCAAGAGGGAGTTCTGTGAAGAAGTGAAGGTATCAGCTAAGTGGATTGCAATGTTGCAAGACCAGGTGCTAAAGTCCTTGGAAAACCTCTTCAACTGCAAAATTGCATAGTCAATTTGGATTTGACATTGGTAGCTCTACAAACCTATTTAGAATAGGGTGATCTGGGATGAGGTCGAGGAGGACAATCCTGGACTCTAGCATGTCGGAAGTTCCAGAGTTGTGTGTTGGAAACCGTTCCTCTAAGGCAAGCATTGTAGACAATCTTGGACAAGGAGGTCAGGAGGTTGATGCAAGTGCTTGGAGCTTCAAAGAGAGTCACTTCATCATGAAGATTTGTTGTAATGTATATTTCTTTGAAACAGAGAAATTGTAATGTATATTTAATATTTTTCCGTGACAAAGAAATATGAGGTGAAAGCCCTTGTAATTTATATTTCTCTGTGACAGAGAAATATGAGGTGAAAGCCCTTGTAGTGTATATTTCTCTGTGACAGAGAAATATGAGGTGCAAGCCCTTGTTCATCTCTCAGACGGAGAAATATGAGGTGCAAGCCCTTGTTCACCTCTGAGACTGAGATGTGTTTCTTTCCACACATGCGAGTAGCCATGGTGGACGTCATGGTGAGAGACTCCATGACGACATCGCGTTGAGTGACTCCATGATGAGCATTTGTGCACATAATTCTTCACACATGGGAGTAGCCACGGTGAACGTCATGTTGAGTGACTCCATGACGTTATCACGTTGAGAGACTCTGTAATAAATTTTGTTTTCCTCACAAATGGGTGTAGCCATTATGGGTGTCATGTTGAGAGATTCCATGACATGGATATCTGAAAAGATACCTCCCTAGCTGAGAGGGAGTGTTGATGTTATAGCGTCTGGAGTTATCTTTTCGTGGGTGTCTCTTAATTTCAATTGTAAATCTGAAAGATCATTCTTTGTTGTAACTGCCCGACCCTTCATTATCAAGACAATGAAGGGTCAAGACAAGCATATATACATCTTGATGGTATTCACATTGTGGGCTGATTATTGTTTTCAGTTCAGTCTAACGTTTGGCAATATTGTAAATCAGATTTTCTAATCTTTCATTAATATAAGTGATATATTTGTGGCTGGGTTTTTCTCCCTCAAGGAGGGTTTTCCCAGGATAATTTGCTGTGTCCATTGTTGTATGTGTTTTGCTGTTTATCTTCATTTCTGGTATAAATACATTAACAATTATTAGCGTTTCTACTGATAATTGTGTGTTCTTTGCATTCTGGGAACTTGAAAGACTGACCATCATCTGTGTTTGTGTGCGTCAACATGTAACGATTAGATATTGTAAAAGAAGTTTACAGGGACACTTGGCAAGGGTAACAATGTACTCATCTTGATCTGCATGAGGATATTTGCCTCTCTTCGGCACCGCTAGGTGATAAAAGTGGATATTTTTGGTTTTAATTTGCTATTTTGGGCTTACAGGTCACGTTCTTGTCCTTGTGCCATGAATCTGAGTGTTTGCGCTAGCTTTCGAGAATTGTAACAAGACAACTTTGGATCAACTTAACCCCGGCTGGAACCACAACATGTTATTTTTCTCAGTATATGTGTTTTTGTGGCCAACTTGTAAAACACCACATGTTTTTACTTATATGTTACCTTGGAGCCGACCTAGTTGATGTTTTTAAAAGGTTGTGGAGGATATAAATAGAAAAACTAAATTGTTGTAATGAGTCAAGAGTGTGAAAAAGGAGGATTGTAACATTTGCATGTAGCAGATATTGCTTTTATAACAGATCAATTGTCAATCTTTGTAAGACATGTTGTCTTAAGGGAGTTGCAGTTTCCTTTGGGTTGTAGCCTATAAAATATAATGTACTCTTGTTTCATTTGTGAGGTTGGATTTGGATGGTAGCTCTTAGTAGCTTGCTCACCATGGTTTTTCCCTTGTTGAGTTTTCCACGTAAATTTGGTGTCATTGTGTGCAATGGTGTTACATGCTTCTTTCTTTCTGAAATTCTCTGCTGCAGATCTGATTTGTTCATAAGATAAAAGTTGAAATATATGTTACTATTTTATTGATTGATTTTTAATGAATACTGATTCACTCCCTTCTCTCAGTCTTTTGATGTGTTCAACAATATCAGAGCAAGGCTCCTTTGTACAACCTAACAATGAAGGTAGATCTTGAAATGGACTACAGGGGGTCTAATGTATTGCCTAATTCTCTGGAGGGTGATAGGGACATAATAGACTTAAATGAAAAAGATTGTGAAGTTGACTAAGGAGAACCCATATCTGCACTAGAAAATCTGAATGTAGCAAGCAAAGAAAATGGAGAGCTTAAGATCAAACTCAAAGAGACTAAAGAAACAATCACCAATTTGAAAGTTCAAGTTGAGGAAGGAAAGAGAATTGCAGATTGCCTAAATACTAAGCTCAATGACAAATCATTTGAATGTTCCAAGCTTGAAGAAGAGTTTGTTTCTCTGAGGAAAGAACTGGAAAAAGCAAATTATCAAATAGACAAAAGCCTAAAACTCAAGAAAAGCACTAACATCCTTGATGAGATAATCGGTAGTTGAAAATCTCAAAAGGATAGAGGTGGTCTTGGATTTGAAAGAGGTTAGAACTCATAGATAGAGGCCTCTAAAGATATGTTTGAAAAGTAAAAAAATGAAACTCATGCTGAGGACTTAAGAATACTAAAGATGACAAGTAGAAATTGGACAATGAATCATACAAAGGTCAATGATCAGAATCTTCTCCTTGACATGTTGCTACTTTCAGGTTCTCTCAAGCCTTTCATGGACTCTTGCAATAAGTTTGGTCATAAAGTCTTTAATTGTAGAAATCATGGGTAGGAAATTATTTATGCCCCCAAGATATACGGGTTTCATTCTTTCTATGGTTACTGCTATGCTTGCAACAAATTTGGGCATAAGGCTATAGATTGCATAACGAAAGGAGAAATGCCTTAGGTCGGAACATGCAATCACTTAGGGCATAAAGCGAAATTCTGCAATGGTAATTCTATTAAAACACCTATTCTAAACAAGAAAGTGGAGAATGCCTTGTGTTGGAGCTCTAAATTTTTGGCGAAATTTGGAGTCCTATATAGTGATAAAACTCTAAAAAATGGCATCCTAAACTCCATGCCCAATACTTGATGATATGATGGAGTACATGAAATGGGATACAAAAATATATTAATTTTCTATTTAAAGTTGAGGGATTAAGGAAGGAAGCTCTGTGATAGGAACAATCAAAATTCTGTAAGCAAAGGTTTCAGAGATGCTGGAATTTCGACCTGCTATAAAGATGATGTCGACAGAGAATGAAAATGATCAAACATTGAAAATCGAAAACAGACCCAGTCCGGAAAATCAAATTTCCTATCTCTAGTAAAAATCTTATGTTCGTAAAATCTGTTTTGGATTTTCAGCCAAAGCCAAATCCGAAAGATAGGTAGTTATTAGTTAGTTTGTTGATTAGCTTTTTCAAAAGAAGTTCTTAAATTTTAACATAGGGTGGTATATCTTCACCCTAAAGGGGTGTGAACACTGAAAACCATTCATCCACATATATATGTGGTGTAAAATGTAAACAAATACAAAAAACAATAAGATACAATACAATACAAATTTTCATAGGATAGAATTTGATCACAACTGCAACATGAACTCTGATGTACTATTTTTTCAACATTAATAAAGAGACAAGTGCTTTTTCTCTCACCTGTGGTAATAGTTTTCAGTTATTTTCAGTTAGTCTCTCAGATAAATCTATTTAGATAGATTGTTTCATTGTGTTGAATTCTCATGTTATTTGTAATTTGAAATATATATACAGTTTGATCATCAGTTGAAAGGCGTGGTTGACAAACTTTCCTCTGTTCTATTGGTCTCCCAAAGACAGAGTTAAATTCAGTAGAACTACCTGTATAATCTAGTTTCAATTATAATTCATGTAGAAGCCCTTGAAATGATGGTCTTGTTATATACAAGTTATTAAAACTGTCTCTGAGGTGTATGTAGGATTGATATAGAATTGACTCCATTGCCCAAGTAGGAGCAAGGCACTGATCTTATCAATAATTGGAATATAGTCATTCAGTTCATTGTTCAAAGTTTGTGATATTTTATTCCTTTGATCTATTTCATTTTATATACCTTTTGTCAAACA
>MU225121.1:588678-606277 GCA_018584345.1 Thuja plicata
TTTGATCTATTTCATTTTATATACCTTTTGTCAAACATTTACTATTAATCAAAGCATTTCAGTTTTTGCAGCATTCAATATACTATTGATTGAGATACTTACAATTTGATTCCTCTCAAGTTTATTTGCCACCTTGAGAAAATCGACAAGTTTTATATTCAGTTATCTGCTATAAAAAGCCTTTGAATCAACAGATTTGGTTAAGGTACAGGCCTACCAGCCTTGGCTTTGCATAGCCAGAATTGCAGAAGTTCAAACCTCCATTTGGTTGAACTTGTTAGTTTGCAAAAATGATTGGGTTTCCCAGCATTGGATTGGCAAGCTATGGAAATCCAAACCATCGTTTTTGGGCACCAACGCCTTGAATGAACAGAAGGAGGAAAATACAAAAGTTTGGAGAAAGAAACAAGGGCAAGATAATGAAAAAGAAGATTGACACTATGTTTGTGCAATGTGCACTAAACCTCATAATAGATTAAGTTAGAGAATTGACTCAGGGGTAGCTACTATTTACAAATCTTTCAACCCCCTAGAAAGCATAAATGCTAAAGTTTACAACATACAAGTTGATATGTGACATCTTATCTGAAAGATGTGATTGATGAGTAAGAATTGGGTTGTTTGCTCAAATTTGCGGAGCAAAAACACATAGTGCGGAGGTTTGCAGAATGATTTTGGATCTCTATTATAACACAGAGCTGTTCGGCAACAACTTTCCTAGCAAGAACAAGGGTCATTTATTACAAAAAGCTAGGGCAAATGTAAACTACCTATGCTTCATTTGATCAATTCAATCTCATTCAAATACGAGCAATTGCATCCAGAGCTGAGAAGTAAAGAAGGCATTCGAAGATTGTGCACATTTGGAATATCTGAGCTAAGAGCAAACCCCTCATAATAGAACATAGAGGTATTTTTCAATTTGTCTCGAAAAACCCTTGTGTTTAGAAGAAAGTGCAATGGCAGCTCCACGAGTAATTGATATTGTTGATAAATCAAGGCCGAAATTCAAGAAGCATCCTTTAAAAGCTAGGGAAATGGACAAAGATGGAACATTCTCCTTTGTTCCAGCGGATGTTCTGTATATGGAGGATGTTAGGATATACATTCATTCTCCTCTGAATGAAATTGACCATAGGAAGTTTAAAGATCTCAGAGATGAACTCCTAGACGATTATGGTCTGTACAAATCGGAGTATGCAACTGTCAAAGCCAAACATCTATATATATGGAAAGATTATCCCGACTTCAGCTATGAGCATGAATGGATAACGTATTTTCTGAGCAGAATTCATGATGAATTCATCTATTTTGATAAGTCCCATAGAATCACCAAGGATGTAATTAGGGCTATTACTGGTCTATGTTCCACTGGACCAGTCTTGATGATGAAATCAATTAAGAATAACAAGGTTATAAAATTAACCAGACCAAAATTTGACAAGAGAACCCTAAGCGTAAATGATATTACAGATCTACGGGTCTGGTATGTTGCCATGGGGATTGCCTGCAAATTCTATTACACAAATAGAGAAGGGTCTGCTATAGGTACTGCAATTCGTACTACTTGCCAGATGGTAAAAGAGGGAAAAGATTTCAACCTCTATGAAGTTATGAGAGAACAGTTATTGGAGAATTTGAAAAGAACAAAGGAAATAGGCTACAACTTTCGGTATGGTACTCTCATTGTTTGCCTTATGTTTTATTTCTTGAATGAGTTACCTGGTTTTAAGGGTAAAATCTGGCCACAACACATTCCTTTTGCTGCACAAATTAGAAACCATGAGGGGTTTTGGAGATAGTCAGAAATGCAGCACAAGGTACAAAGGTTTCTTCAAAACCCTACGGGCTGAAACATATGATAGATATAGATTTCCTTCTAGTGTTGTGCAAAGACGCAAAGGAGAAATTGCCTTTTTGGTTGATAAAGACCACTGCTACATGGAAGCCATAGAGCCTAGGACTGTCTGGATCTGAAAACTGCCCTATGAGGTCTCCGCACAAGAAGCAATTGCTTATGCTGACATTTGCTCAACAAACCCAAGGACACAACTCCAGAAAGGTTTGGAACCTATGATGTGATCACAAATAAGATAAATAAAAAGAGTGCGAAGGAACACTTCAACAAGCATAAGGATGAATTATATAAGAAATGGGTAATTCCATCAAAACCCTCATCTGATACTCCTGTGGTGAATTCTCAATCTAATCTAGATCCTCTGTATAGTACACAGGGTCTTAGAAGGACCAGTAGGTCCACATCTGCTGCCACTGCTGCTCAGCAACCCTCTGGATCTACTAAAATACGTACCAGAAAAGAGCTGCTTTTGAAGCTCTGGCTTAGACAAAAACTGTAGAGAAGAAACTTGCAAGACCCAAACAGTTTGCCAAAAGGAAAATGGTTGAATCTGTGAATGTTGATGATGACGAAGAAGGAGAGGAAGAGACCTCAAAACTGAAGTGGAAAGGGAAGAAATCAAAGCAAACTCCTCTAGTGGCACCTCCACATGAGCTACTTCAACTAGATGCAATCTTTAATGGAATTGTATATCATGGGATTCTAAAGGAAACTGCAGAACTTCATCCAGAGGTGCCTCCTGTAGGTCAGACAACAGGGAAGATTTTTTAGTTTTAGATTCAAACAAATCGGAATATTTGCAGTCAAACTGATAAGTTTCTGAACTGTGAGTGTTGACCGACAATTTAAGATTTTTTTATAAATATATTTCTGCTGCAAACTACCTATGATCTTCATTTTCATGAACTGTGAATCGTCATTCTAATGATGTGATAGGAAAAAAGGCTTAAAATGTATCAATACTATTACATACAGATTTATATAGTATAATATATTTAATCTAAACAAAATTATATATATATATATATATATATATATCACTGAATGCAAGGATTTTTAGCCTGGCTCGCACCAGCTGAGGCGACAATCAGGGGACCTCATCTCTGATACGAATGCACAACAGTCCAAACCTGCGATCAGCGAAGGAACAAGCTTGTGATCACAATGGACCAATGGGGTTCGAACCTAGCCATCACACTTTGGGATGTACCTTGAATATATAAATTTTTAAAAAATACAGAAAAGTGTATAATTTATTAAATGACATTAACTTAAATTTATTTTTAATAATTAATTTATATGATGAAATTAAAATAGTAAAAAACTATATATATATATATATTGTACGGACATGCCATGAATGTATCCAGCCCCTCCCCCGAAATTGTTGTACCTGCAAACTGTACCCGCGTACCCTAACCCAAACTTGATCCTGATTCGGCAATTTATTCTTTATTTTAGTATCAATGGCTATTTTTCTTTAGTAAGTTTCTCCTACATCTGATTTCCTTGTAATTTTGATGGATCTCGAACAATGTTAACATAATATTTATCCATAAAATCTAATTTATTATTTAACACATCACAAACAAACATAACAACATTTACCATATTGCTATATTGCAGGGTACTTTGTAATGTGAAATACTTTTCTAGAATACTATCTTATGTGGACAAAGTTTTGGTTCTTGTGTAGAGTATGATTGTTCTTAAGGCAGAGCTTGAAAGTATTAATTATGTGGAATTTTATGATTCACTTTTTCTGCAAATCGTTTGATGTATATTATGTTCTGTGTTGCCAGAGAAGATGTCATTTCAAGCTGTACTGCCTCTACTTTTACTTTTTATGCTGATTACTTATTCCTTTCATGGTATACTTGTACACGGAGTTCAAAGTGTTTTGTGTGTATGAACAAAAGGTGCATTTATGGATGCCTAACATTTTTGTTATGCCACTTGAACAGGTGGAGGGTCAAAAAGAGGAGGTGATTTTTGATCTTTTGCATTCGGCAGCATTCTTTCAATCTCCACTAGGGAGAACTATTTTGGGACCTGCAGAAAACATTAGGACTATATCCAGAAATGACTTGCACCAGTATATCTCTACTCATTACTCTGGCCCTAGAATGGTATATCCTTTGTCCTTGTAGCCTTCTTTGCACATAACCACTGCCATTGTATACTCAATACTGTGCTAGAAAGCTATGTCTGGTTATCTTTGCTAATGTCTTCTCTTTTTGAAATGTTTTCTTTGCTAATGTTTAAAGGGTGCATGTCTTCTCTTTCTGAAATCTAGATGTTTTTTTGATTGGTAAGTCTGGGGTTCCATAAACATAGGACCTCATCCCTGTACTCTGAAAAACAACATTTACCAAAGACCAACTTGAAACACACTAGAGTAACAATGTCCACCAAGGGACTTGATCTTGGTAACTATCACCAAACAATCGACAGGCATACCAATCCACTATGTGCCCATGTGCCTCTTTATGAAATATTTTAGCCTGTCTTCACATTCTGAAATATATTAGTTGAAACTTATGTCACCATTATGAAATGCAATCGCAATTCTGTGGTAATCGTGTTCTTTACCATTCTGGAAGCTAATGTTTTTTCATGAAGGCCTGACAAAGTTCTTTTGCATAAAGTTCAATCTCATGCAGCGCAGCAATTTTTGTCCACATAACTGAAGTACCTGCCTCTAATGGAACAGTATTTAACATCAAGCAGTGATGCAGGTTGTATCTGCAGCTGGTGCTGTTAAACATGAAGAAATTGTAGATCAAGTAAAAAGATTGTTTACAAATCTCTCTGCTGATCCCACGACTGTCAGACAGCTAGTGGAGAGAGAACCCTCAGTCTTCACTGGATATGAGGTTAAGCCTAGTGATGTTCAATTTTGGCTGTTGATGACCAGTTCGTAACGTTTCTAATGGATTTGTTAAACACTTCAACCTTGTACGCCAGCTAATAACCATATTTATTTGTTTCAGAATCGCATTGTAGATGATGATATGCCTTTGGCACATGTTGTAGTAGCTTTTAAGGGAGCTTCATGGACCGATCCAGATTCAGTTGCATTGATGGTGATGCAAGCTTTACTTGGGGGCTGGAGAAAGAGTGCTGGGGCTGGTGCAAACATAGGGTATGAATTGACACTTTTAACTCTATGATGACTACTTGCAGTGTAATTGTTTAGCTGCATATGCAGTATAAATACATTTTGAATTAAAAATTTAGTCAGAATCCGAGCTTACAAATGAAATTTTAATAATTTAACAATAGGTCAGAACTTGCACGAAAGGTTGCTGCAAATGACCTAGCAGATAGTATAACGGCATTCAACACAAATTTTACAGACACAGGTCTTTTTGGTGTCTATGCTGTAGCAAAGGTGAGATTTATATCTTGTATTTTCTTTCTGTTCTTATAGGAGTACGTGTATTGAGTGTCCATCTCATGGGGAAGGCGGATATTTTAAATTTCTTTTGAATACAGGTTTTAACTATTTATTTTCAATTAAGGTGGTTAATATCATTTGAAGGTGTATCTTTAGCTATTTAAAACGTAATAGTTTCCTAGTTATGGGGATCTTTATTACATGTATAAGTTAATAACTTTGTTTTGTGCGGAATGTCTAGGAAAACAAGAGTTAAATTGGTCCACTACTAAAAAATGGACAATAGCTCAAATTATAATCTACATCAATATTTTTTGACTTATAATACCACCACTAATAAAGTAAATACTAATTATGAGAACCACATGCCTTAGACAACTCCAATAGATGCAGGAAGAACAGCATGGGAAAATTTCCATCTGAGTAGGGCAAATCTTTTTTTTAGGTGTAAAGATGACTGCATGGGCTTTACTACTTGCATCTAGGAATGGTATTTGCATTGGTAGACACCCCCATTCTTGTCTGCAATTGGAGGATCTCCAGTTTGGTGGTATTACATGCAGACCAGATCCATCTGGTCTGCAAGCACATGTTAAGTGTAATGAACTTTGGTGTGAACTCTGGGAATTCTCCTCTTGGCCAAAGCCATAACTGAAATTAAACCCACGAATTTCAACCACGACTTCTATTGCAAAAAAAACCGTTTAAAAAAATCTACAAATTTCAAAGAAATTTCTAGGTACAAATTTTATTAACAAATTTTTTGTCAAAAAATTAACTCAGCTCTGATACCATGAAATGGCAAACGAATGAATTAAATAAGGAGAGGAAGACTCCTTATAAAGAGACTACAAAATGATGTTTCTAAAGCAGAAACAACTGACACTTTACAACTGAAATAAATAAAGTAAGTTACTAAAACTAATTACACGAATAATATGACCATTAAATATATTATAACTCTAATAGTAACTGAAACAAATGTAAGAAGCATGATGCAAGCATTGGACCCTGAGCATTAATCAGTTCAAAATAAAAAGCTCGTGCAATAAAATTGTAGTATAATATCATTACAAAAAAAGGACATGTTCCACAGCTACAGCTCTCAAGCCTATTGATTATCCAATTCATATCTCACAAACTACTCATTGCTGGAATTTCTGGACTGAATTGTATTCAGAAACGCGAGCCCAACCAATCCTGGCTACGCACCACACATCCTGCTTCTAATCTAACAAACCTTCTGCAGTTCCTTGGGCTCTACATACCATCATGTTGCAGGTGTGTATCTGTACTCAGGTTCTTGTGAGGTTCTAGTGATCAATGAGAGACAGGCACTGCGTAAAACACTGAACTTTTTTGTACTCCTAGATATAATTTTGTTCATCTTAAGTGAGTGAATAAAGTTATATCTGGGCTAGTTCCTTTCAGTAGCCGAGGAACTAGAAACCTGCGAGACAAGGCAAATGGCAAGTTTGTGCCTCTAGAGGTTCAGTTAGTTACCACCAACTGGCATGTAATGTGCCGAACTCTGTCAAAGTTTCCCCAACTCTTGTAGCATTGAGTTTAGTGAATCTTATCTACTCAACCCTGTACAATCCACGATGTCATTCCCCATACCATGTTCATCAAGGAGAACAATTCTGCCAGGTCGCTTCACATGCCACTCCAATTTCTAATGTTCTATGCATATGCAGCCATGTTTATAGGCATGTTCAGCTTCTCACTTTTGCTGGATCAGGGGCTGGATATATTCATGGAAGAACTGCAGGATGGGCTCTCTCTCACAAATTGTGGCTTTCATTTGGCCACACTTGATGCACTTGTAGATCTCCGTAAGGCCAGGATTGTTAGAATCTGCAAATGTGATGACATTGAAAGCAGGGGATACAAAAGATGTGTATGTCATGTCCGGTCTCTAACCATCACTAAGCACAATCATCTTGCCTGTTTTCCTTCGCTTTATCTTGAACTCCATCCACTTATATTTTCACACATGATTGGATTTGGTGGTGGGAGTCCAGCCCATGCATATATTGCATTTTGAAGCTTCATCAAAATTTAATTTCATCGTCTTTAGAGTTTTGCTCAGCCATGCTCCCAATTATTTTCTTTGTTCCCTTAATTGAATCCATTGCAGGCCATGTTTTGCAAAATGGACCTCTCGTATGAGTTCAGATTGCCCAAGTCCCTTTTAATACGATCACTTACCAGCACTCTCAAAGTGGCTTCAATTTTAGCTGTGCACCTCTGCCAAGACTGCATTTTGTAATGAAATACCCTTCTTTTTCTCTAAGTCAGATTCACTGAATTACTTAGATGGAAGTAGTATCCCAAAAGAAAAGGGCTTTAGAATGTTACTCAGGCAAGTCCATGAAAGAAGATCCCTGAGAGATGGTGGAACAATTCAGCATCACTTGAGGTTATCAACTAGACAATTTCAGATCTATGTTGCAAAGGGGCATTGCAAAAGAAAGTGATCTAAGCTCTCTTTCCAACATTCACTTAAAATCTATCTTGAAGGATCAGCATAACTTGTGCGCCTGATTCTGTCTTTGATTAACAATTCTATTTTGGCCTGCAAATATAATAATGAATGAGGCTTCAGGCCAAGCAAACTAGGACAAAATAATCTTTATAGAGGTACTCATCATGTTACGGGTGCAAGGCTTGAGCAATTAGCCTATACCCAAGACCTACCTTATAAAAATCATTTTTCCATGTAGTTTAGGAAAGGGTTGGGGATTGGGAGACTCCAGGAAAGGGTTGGGGATTGGGGGACAATGGACCCAAATTTGGGGATGGTGGGGGCCAGCTGTTTGTAACATAAATTCAATACACACACACAGAGTTGCAAGGTTCGTATTTGTTTTTGAGTTGGCAAAGATAAAATTTGTTTTTTTGTGATTAAATTCTAATAATACTATATTAAAATTTTAAATCTATCAATATTAACGATATGAAATATACTTAACATTGGTATTTGTATCACATGGCTAAAGTGAAGGTAGTGAAAATGAAGCCTAGGGTTTTGTCTTGTATTTCAAGTAGAAAATGTTTAAAATTTGCTACAACTCCTTATTGTTGTTTTTTTGGTCAAAAAGAAAACAAATGCCTTGCCTTGAAAAATTTGCTTGACATTGGATTATCATGGGAATTGCCAACTCATCACTAAAATCGGCTGGTTATGTCTGCGTAGAAATTGCCATTTCAACACTAGAATCTCTTGTATACGCCCTTGTCATTTCCACACAATTCTATCCAAGAATAACCAAACCCTGCATGATTCCACGTTGATTCGAGTGTGTACCCGATTCTGGTATGACTTGTTCCCAAGAATGCTGCTATTTCTAGCCAATAAAGCACAGGTTTTTCTTACTCTTAATTTGTTTGCAACAATACACTTTTTCTTAGTTTCTACAGATTTTGGGCCATGGTGTAAAAAATTGTGATGAAGATGTTTCCTTACTCTATTTTTATCATCGGTTGGGGTCCCAATAAATTTCCTCAATTAGCAAAAGGAAGACTAAACATTAAAAAATCAAATTAAATATTTTTAAAAATCCCAATAAATTTCCTCAATTAGCAAAAGGAAGACTAAACATTAAAAAATCAAATTAAATATTTTTAACATTTTTAACTTAAAATTTGTAAAAATTTAAATTTATTAAGTTATATATATATATTTTTTAAATTTAAATAAATTAAATAATTTAAAATCTAGTTTAATTCTAATGATTCTTTTTTGATCCATGAACAGCAGGAGCGTGGTAATTTATATTAATAATAAAATTTACCTAGTGTTTACAATTTGCAGCAAATCATGGTTGTCAAATGAAAATTACAGTCTGTCGTTGACCCCAAACTGTCATTTACAAAATGGGGAGCAGTCCCTGTGCGGACCTGAGAGAGCCCATACCAACAACAAGGCAAAAAGGGAAAGCCTAAAGTGGGGACTGCCACGATTGCCAAAAACGGTAGATTCAAATGATGAGAGACCGGCTGAATTTGAACAAAACCTGACCAAACCATACACATACATTATGAACTAGAGGCCGGAGAAGGGTGCCAAAAAGATTTCCAAAACCAGAGGGACCCAAAATCCTTCATGCCGCCTCCCAGTAAAATTCATCAGAAGCCACTGCCTGTTCTAACCTCCCAATCTAGAGAAGATTATCTTCGTTGTCAATCCCACCAGGCAACGAAGAAAATCCCTGCCAATTGCAGCCCAATTTGGTGAAGAGCAAGAGCCCGCATGTCCAAGTTGAGCAGGAAGGGTTGCTTTTGCATCAGTGCCCCTGGCTGGAACAGCTTAGGGATAGGGAATCTCAGCACCTGCAGTGAGAAACATCATATCAATGTTGTCCATCAGGAAGTCGGCATTGAAGATTCCTCGTCAATAACAGATTCTGCACCTTCGGCTCTCCAAGGTCGAGCAAATATGCTAGAAATCTGGACAAAATATCCATATTCACTCTGTAATGGTCCACCAACTTGATTCCAACAACAAGAAGAGTCATTGGTTGTTTTATTGCTAGATTTACAAGGATGTGCTTTCCAATATTTATCAATATCATAACCATCTCTGCTACAATGTCCAAAAGTTTTAAGCTCTTTAACTAAGTGTTTATAAAATGAGTATCATATTGATTTGTAGTTCTAAAAGCACAAAAGTGCAAGGTTCTACGATACCGAGGACGATAGGATTTGTAAGATTTCTCTGCAGTAATGTAATTTTTATCCTTTATAACTGAGTAATGTGCCATCCTAGTTGTAGATATAGTTAATATTTATTATTCATTCTTATATGATCTTTCACATAACAAATGAAATGGTGTAAAACCACTTGTATCTTACGTTCTTTTTCTCCTTTCCAGCCAGACTGCTTGGAGGATTTATCTTACACGATAATGAATGAGATGAGTAGGTTGGCACAAGATGTTTCTGATGTTGATGTGATTCGGGCTCAGAATCAGGTAACTGCTTATTGAACATCACCACCAATAGTCATTGTTCAGTATGATCACATAAACGAGGGTAAGACCTACTGTACAAGTAGGTTTAATAGGGAAACAATTCCTTGTTTTTCTTGTAATCTGTGGCTTTATAAATCATATTCAATATGAATTGTTTTCTATGCTACTTTGTAGTATGAACATTTGAAGTTTTGGCGATTGCTGGCATATAGAATTCGTATAATGCTATAAGTGATTTTCAGCCTTGATTTCATTTTGCTTGCAAGTAACAAAACTGAAAATCTGTTCGTAACATCATTAGTTTTGACTAAAGAGTGGAGTGCACAACTTGAAACTTAGTTAGTTTGGTTTCATCTGTGGTTTTGTTGTGCCTACCCCTATAAAATCAAGGTGAAACTTTGTTACTATGGTTGTTTTATTTTCTTTATAATTTGAAAAAGATTCTGTCTTGAGAATGCTATGCATGCAATTTAATAGTGAGCAGCAAACTGGTATTTTGACACCAAAATTAAATATATTGTATCTGTTTTATGCAGTTGAAATCGTGTTTGGTACTTCACATGGATGGCACTAGTTCTGCTGCTGAAGATATTGGCCGTCAGGTAATCTAAAATCTCTTAATCCAATGCGTTTGATTTTGTCTCTGACTAAAATTGAACCATTTCTAGTTATTTCTGTGAAGGGGATAAATTTGTTTTAATCAGTCTTCAGATTCATCATGCATTTTACAAGTTAAGATTTTGTAGTTTGTATGGTGACTTCTCATATTGATAATGTTTCTTCCTTTTTTGGCAGCTGCTTACATATGGTCGAAGGATCCCTCTTGCCGAGTTTTTTGCTCGAATAGATGCTGTTGATGTTGATACTGTCAAGAGAGTAGCAAATCATTTCATGTCTGACAAGGTGGGATTTCTCTCGAATGCTTTTATACTTTTGGATTATTTGTAGCCCTTTAAACAGAGTATGAATTACTTGGGGAGAATAGTGTAGAAGACACTGAGTTTTCAAGCATGTAAATATCACGAGTAATTTGAATTATTTGGTTTATTTCTATGGTTTTATGGTATTTTTAGGGAGGTTTCAATATCTGGTTGTTAGACTATCATGCAGGGAGCTGCAAGATATGTTCTGCATTGATCTATACCAGATGCCCATGTGCTTTTCCAGTTGAAATTTGTTTTCAGCATAACTTCAATTTTGAGTGACTCTGCATTAAATGTTAGTTACATTAAGGTATTGTTGGTCTGATTGTTAGCCTGACTTTTGGCATTGTTCTGTGCATTGTGCAGGATGTTGCCATTTCAGGGATTGGCCCCATTCAGCGGCTTCCTGATCATGCTTGGTTCCGTGGTCGCACATCACTTGGTTACCAGAATTAAACTTTTCTTCAACACGGAAAATATTTGCTATTGTATTTATAAAATTCATCAGTCCAGATTTTTCCATTCTGGGCAAACAACATTCAAGAAGTCCACAGAAATCCCAGATCTGTTTTTTTCCATGTTTCACCAAGTTTCTGGGATGAGAACAACAGGGGACAGGAGGACGGCTTTTCCAGGAGACCATGTTTTAGGGAACAGCAATTGAAAATATGGGATTTTTGAAAAGATGGTAAATTTAAAAAAAATCGTAGGATAAGACATTCATCATATACGTTGTAGAACCTTATTTCATAACATTAGAGCTGATGAGAGTTGACACAAATTAACATATTTCATTGCTTTCATCATCATTGTGCATATTATACATATATTTACTTGTTTCTGTAGTTGTATAAGTGCTAGATCTACTCGGATAACAAAGTTTTGAAACAATTTGTATATTATAAATAATAATATCATGGAATTCAACACACAATAACAGATACACACGTGCTTCTAGCATTTTGCAGATGGCTTATTGAGTCTGTTTTTATTGATCTTGAATAATTAGACAATGTAGCAGCTATAACATATAAAACAACCATGAGGTCATCTTCAAAGTGTAAATAACAGTAAATAAGAATCATAATTAGAAATGTTATGCTTTATAACATGGTTACGGGTAGGGGGGACAGAGGGGCCTCAATTT
Organism: Thuja plicata; assembly: GCA_018584345.1. Taxonomy (NCBI): domain Eukaryota; kingdom Viridiplantae; phylum Streptophyta; class Pinopsida; order Cupressales; family Cupressaceae; genus Thuja; species Thuja plicata. Next base: position 600,983 of record MU225121.1, read on the forward strand.
CGGGAAGGCGGGGGGACGGCGGTGGAGGACCGGGGGTGGGGGTGTGTGTATATACTATATACTATATATGTGGTACTTAAAATGCTAGTTATGAAAAGATGTATAACAATATAAGACATAAAGATGTAAAAGTAAAACTGTAAAACTGAAAATAGTAAATTAGAATTATTAAATACGTGAACATTGCATTGAGCATGAAACATTGAAGTTTGAACAACAAAATTTTAAATCCTTGAATCAACAAATGGAAGAGTTATGTTATGAGTATCAAATCATAAAAATGATTACATTGAGTAGCATGATATGAATATCAAAACAAGTAAAAACTACAAAATCAAAATGTGGCCCAAAATGTAGTGAAGGAGGTTGGAGGCATCTAATCATCCCTTAGGAGATTGGCAAACTCATCATCATTGGGACAATCAAGCGCTCTAAGGTCAAGTTCCGCGAAAGGAACACCATCCAGCTCTAATCATCCCAAAATGTAGTGAAGGAGGTTGGAGGCCTCTAATCATCCCTCAGGAGGTTGGCAAACTTGTCATCACCGGGACAATCAAGCGCTCTAAGGTCAAGAGCCACGAAAGGAACACCAACCAGCTCTGCATCTAAAGCATCCTCATCTTCATCCCCATCCTCATCCTCATCCATATGTGATGGCTCCTCTAGCTCTACATTCTATCGTGTTGCTAAGCTCTCCTTGTACACATGTGTCTTGCGGTCAGTGATACGCAGGGCACTATATACAACCACTAGCTTCTCTGCTCTTTGAGAGGTAAGTTTGTTTCGCTTCAAAGAGTGGATGAAGCTATATGTAGACCAGTTCCTCTCAGAAGTTGAAGAACTTAAAACCTAAGACAACAAATAGATGGTTAGTGTGGTAGTCGTTGATTTCGGTCTATGACAAGTCCACTACAAAAGTGGATTCTCCTGTGCCATAGTTTTTATGTATGTCTTTGCCGCAACCCTAAAACCCTCAAGAGTAGCAAATTTGGTCCACTCAGTGCGAACCGTTTCAGCGATCTCAAAGTCATACATCTTATTAATGAACCTGAAGAACCCTTCCTTCACCTGAAAAAACAAAAAAAACAAAAAAAATCAAATTATTGGCAAATAGAAGATGTTAGTTCTGAAAATATGTATAAGACATAAAGATGATTACAATGAGTAACACGATATGAATCACCCCATCATCCTTAATCAGTGTAACTCTACTAGGCCTAGGCATGTACCACTTCAGATTCAATGCATAAACAACCATGATAAAGGAGTGTTTAGGCTGTCCCATCTGCGCTGAATAATAGGCCGAATGTGCTCATTGTAGAATGCTAAAGTGGGGTCCTCCTTTCGCACAATTGCCCTTATCTGGCCAAGCATAGAATCAATGCACTCGTACACCTCTCCAAGCCTAGGTGCTTCCCCATCCCCATATCTGATGACTTGGAAAACTGGATTGATGATAGAGATTGTATTTTGTGTCACTCCAAAATACATCACTCTTTACTATCTCCTTCACCCTTCTCCCTTGCTCTGTCCTAGACCCATCCCACTGATTCCACTCATTCATCACAACCATGAGTTGCAATGGCTCCTGCAACTTAAGCATTCTGTCCAAAAGAATGAAATATGATGCATATATGGTCTCAATTGGTTTCCAGAACCCCTTCACGAAGCTCTTGAGGAGTGTATGTGAAGTGTGGTAGTTGCAAATATACATCTTCACATCTCTAGCATCGTTGATCCACTCACTTAATCCAGTCAATCTTCCCATGTCTTTAAGTGCATTGTTCATGACATGCTCACAACATGGAGTCCACCAAATATGTTTATATGCTGTCTCAATAAGCCTCCCTGCAGCGCTGCACACAAGTGCTGCGTCTATCACTACTTGGACCACATTTTGTGCCCCAATCTCCTCAATAGTTGTCCGAAGGATGTCAAACTGAAAATCAACATCCTTTCGATGCCCTGAACAATCAATCGCCCTGAGAAAGAATGGGCCCTCTAAGCATGTAACTATGATATTGATCAGTGGACGGTTCCTAATGTCCGTCCACCCATCCATGATAATGTTGCATCTAGACTCCTCCCAACATTCCCTCATGGTCTCCATCGTTGTACTGATCTTGACATACTCTTTATCCAAGATCGTGGTCCTTAATTTGTGCTCACTTGGTGGAACAAATGATGGTCCTCCCCACTTCGCAACCAACTGCATCATCTCCATATAATAAGGAGATCGAGCTACATGAAGTGGTATGTCATTGGAAAAAAAAGAATCTACCAATGGATTCCTCTATCCCCTTTTTCAAGCGCACTTTAAATAAATCTGCTATGGGGTTACTTTTAGCTGTCACCTTTTGTTTCCCCTTACTCGGTTGTGCTTCAGCCACAACACTAAAAGTGGAAGAAGGTCCCGAGGCTGCCCCAATCAATGATGTTGCTCTCGATAGCGATCTAGGAGTAGGAATACATGGCTGCCCCTATAATTGCTTCTCATGTGACTGTTGAATACTCTGAATCTGTTGCCTACCAGATAAGGTAGTAGGCATTTCAATTCTCAAGTCATTTGGAATACCCCAAGCTTGTTGAATTCAATTCTATAATGCAATTTTTTAGTGGGCTTCAAAAAGTTACATGCTCCAACACATTTTCCTGTCCAAAAGAGGAAGTGTGCATTCACTCTAGTGATGCTACCAAACCATTTTGTACTACAAATGTTGCATTTTCCACTTTCTTGTGATGCCACCTGATTGTGTTGGGGCAACTATCCTCATTGCAAATTGTCTAAGAGAAGATTTAGGATCATATTTACCCCTAGCCCACTTTGTCAAAAGTGTGGAGGGGCAATCAATAGATGGCAGACCAGGGGGCCGATTATCTGTGGATTGAGATTCAGTTTGCTCATTCTCATCCCCCTCATTGGTGTCATCATCATGCTCAGGTTCATAATCTTCTTGGCTACTATGAGAATGAGTTTCCAATTCCATCTCATCATCACTTTGACTTGTTTCATGACTGTGGGAGCTCATTTTGACACTGCATTTCACCAAATGAAAAAAAATCAATAAATATTAAATACATGGTTTCAACCTATGCCTTTCTTTAAAATTATAAAATTTTAAATTAAAATTTAAGCAACAAGAATTTAGAAATGAAACAACAAGAATCTACTTCAATCTAGAAATGAAATTCAAATAACTATAACAAAATGAAACAACAAGAAATATAAAACTAAAAACAATGAACAATCACTTGAAAATCAGAAAATAAAATAAAAAAATCAGTGAGAAACCCTACCTTTTGCTTGAAAAATCTTTTGAACAAGTTGAAGAATCTTCCTCTTTTTCTTGCTCCTTGTCACTCCTCTTTGACTTGCAATCACTCTTTTCACTCTTACAAGCACCCTTTTATCATCTCTTCACTCTTGTTGTTGTTGTTGTTGCAAACACTAAGAAACCAAAAAATGAATGCAAATGAAGCCACATAGTGTTTTCAAGCATTTTATCACAAGACATGGGCCCCGCATTCCCTAGGGTTGCAAAACGACCTATGAAACATTAAAAAAATGTTTTTTAAAAACTCACTTTATTTTTTGTTGTGACGGGGGACACTCGTGCGTCCCTTAGAGGGGTCGAGGGACTCTTTTCCGTCCTCCTATCCCCTTTGGGAATGTCGAGACATCCCTGTGTTCCTGTCAGAACGACGACAAATGAGTGACGCGCCAAAAACGTTGGAATGACGTCCCCCTGTCCCCGGTGGGTCCCCGTTTTGTAGTCTAGTTGGAGATTTTTTTTTTTTTTGGGAGGGGGGGGGGGGGCACGTNGGTTTTTTTTTTTTTTGGGGGGGGGGGGGGGGGGACACGTCCCTGGGGTACATTGCTTTATAATAATTGGACAACAAATGTATGTTCCATTTTTCTTTTTTTTTTACATATATATGTACATCTTCCTCTCTTCCTAAGAAGCAAACACATTATAAATTTGCAATTGAAAAGGTTAAAAATTAATACTTAAACAACTCCGCATGTGTGCTTTATTACTCATTTATGGACTCAAGCTCCCAAAATCATCTGCTTCTGAAACTTCTTTTTACAAGAGAAAAAAATATGGGCACATATTTGCAATATTGGGTGGAGAATCATTATATTGATACAATTGATACATAAGGTATATAGACAAGGTTGAGAGGTAGGATTAGACAAGATTATGACAAGTGTCTTAATCCTACAACATAAGACAACTAGTAATAAGATTACATGACAATCAGTACGTTGTAGAAAGATTTTTAGTTTCTTAAGTGTGATATGTGAATAAGATCTAACCAATAACTAGTTAGATAATGTGCTTATTTACATTACAAAGGGGAAATTTGAGAAGTAATACCCCTGTTTACACTAACACTCCCTTTAAGTGCAACTATGGAGAAGCAATCAAATGTAAATGATTCAATGATACAAAGATAGGTCTTGATTAGTAGTTATGTTAGGTATCCATTTACAAAAGATCTCTCACAAATAGAGTAAAGAAGAAAAACCTTGTGATAAAAAACCTTTTCAAAAGAGAGAATGTAAGTAAACATATGTATATGTATAGGTGATGAAATAATGATGAACAAAGGATCTAATATATCATCTCAAAGACTACATCCTTCAAAAATACACAATTAATATTCCTCCATAAGAGAGAAAGGGCGAGGCAAAATATCCTTCCATAATAAGGTATCTTTCTATGGTAACGGTGAATGTTTGAAGAAAAAAAAAAGAATCCAATGCTTCCAAATGACATGCTTTCACTTGGGAAGAAACAAGTCTGGTGGTTGATGTGAAAAAACCTCCAACTCCAAGAAGAGAGATGAGGGAAGAAGTCTCATGATGGGTGTTTTTGAAAATTGATCAAGTGTCTCCATGCCAGAGAATGTCATAACAAAATCAAGTGTTGTCCAATCAAAGAAGATGACACATCAAGGCTATGTGGAAGCTCATGAACATCAATCTCCAAAGACAATGGTTGCGTGACAACAAATTGTTAAGTGTTCCTTATTGGCCTTTTGGCCATCATGGTTCCTCCTTCCATATAGATTTTTGATCACCTTGATCAAGCATTCTTGACATTCGAAATCCACCTTGCAAAAACGTCCAAGTAATTGTTCCCTTTATCGAGCTTCAAGCCTGTCACATCCCAGATAAGGATTGATACGTAGACTAGCTAGAAGCTAGTAGAACTTGTTAAAAAGCATCCAACCGTCCACAGTAAATACAAAATCTGCAAAACTTCCTGCAATCCACCGACCAAATTT
>MU225122.1:29254-86455 GCA_018584345.1 Thuja plicata
TGAGATAATTGAATTCTTTTTAATTAAGAATTGCTTTATTTGATGAAATTAAATTAATTTGATTGAAATTAATTTAATTGGGAGAATATAATTAGTAAGTTTAAATATTTGATTTAAACTATAGGAAATTGAGTTTAATTAATTAAATAATGGTAATTTAATCAATTAAATCTTAATTAATTAAATAAGATTAATTATTTAATTACTTTTGGGGATTGGATTATATGATTTGAGAAATGAATTTAGAAGAAAATAGATGATTAATTAATGATTAAGAAACCATTAATTAATAGATGAAAATTAGGGTTTTAACGTAAAGTTGCAAGCCTGTCCATTTTAGGGTGTCTACACCCATTTAACATGTTGTCTAGTTTATTCTCCTTTTGCACAAAAATCCATTGATCTCTTTCGTCCAAGAGATTCTTGTTCTGTAGCTTTCAAAGCTCAAACCACGTATGTTGAAATTTTCAATCTCCAATGAAGATGCAGTAGTCGTGATCTCATATCACATTCAACCTAAAGCTACAAGCAATACAACAATCTCTCACTACAACATAAAAACCACAATACACACTCAAACAAGGACATCTAGCTAATTAAACTTGTAGATTTGATACCAAATGTTAAACATGTTGAAATACTAAGAGTGGGTGAATCAATATTTAATTAAAAATTAAACCCTTCAACATCACTAAAATTCAAGTAGACCAACAATAACACACTCAGAGCCTTCAACACAATTGCATAGAAGATGTCATATTTATGTGAAAAACCCAACAAGGGAAAAACCACAATGAGAAATCTCACAATATAAATAGGATTACAACTTTTTTTAGGGCATCAACCCAAGGAAGAAATAACTCTCTAAAATATCAGTTATATGGCTACAACTAGGAAAAAAAATTTCAGTGCTAACTAAGAATAACAACACTTATAAAAGCAGGCTACAACCTCATAATCATGAAAAACTATTAAAATTTAATAGTAGAACAATTACAACATCAACAACCTTTGGCTCACTTCCTTTGGCACACTTATGGGATTATTCTAATGTAGATACCTTTAGCTCATTAATTCAAATATGCATTAAGTGTTTATTCACATCCTTCTCAAGACCATAGAACTTCACATACCTTCTACACCTTGTAAATAATTTTATCTTTCATTAATATGCTCTACTAGCACCAATAATCTTCAACAAGTTAATGAAGATGAAACAAGTAGACATGAAATTCGTATTGGCCAAACAGGTTGGCCCCAAATAGATCTACGGTAGAGGAGAAGTAAATGAAGACCAATGCAAGAGATAAGTAGGATCCAAAACACTTTAACACACCTCTCCATATTGACATAAGGGACAAAGTTTTGGCACAAATATTCCAAGTCGACCAGAAAACCACTTAACCTTCCAAACATCCATTCTAGTTAAAAAATAGTACTAGAAAGACCAAGAACCATTATGGAGAGCTCATAACATCATATTCCTTTCAAAAAAAAATTGTACCATTATTTTACATCATCATGTCCAATTAAGCTAGTACAATATATAGAAATTGAAACCCTAGCTTCATATGCAAACTAATTAATATAGTCTTGAGATATAATAATTAAATTCATACTTGTGGTACACATGAGCACCTAAAATATGAGGATACGTTAGATACATAAAATATGATGAAGCTCCCCAAATCGCATGAACAAATATTGGAATACAGAAAAGCACAAAGCATTCTTTATATCCATTTTAATGGGCAATAATACTTTCTTTACTCAAGAACCTCCTAAAACTTTTTTCATAGCTTATGTAACATGAAATGAGAAACATACATATTGCACAACCTCCTTATTGTAACTTGGACAAAACTATGAAATCATAACTTCAAAGGTGAAGAAATTTGGTATAATTCTATAATCTAGAGACACTATATACTTGAGTTATTTCCTTGCAGCATTATATCAATTAGAGCATACTTGACACCCAAACATGTACTCCAAAATATCACACTTTACATCTAAAAATGAACACAAGAATAGCACATTTGACATCCAACCATGAACATCAGATCAACACATTTGACTGTTAGGAATAACAGTCCACAAGCACAACTTAGAGGGGAGGTGAATCAGTTGTGATATAGAATATTAAACTTTGAACTTTATAAACTAAAATTGCAATGCAAATAATAACACAACAAATCCTAACACAATAACACAATACTTTTTGTTAAGGAAACCCTGTTAAAGGTAAAACCCCGGTGGGAATTAGTACCCACAAATAATGTACTGAGAGTATAGTATCCCTGTTAAAATATTTAGCCCTATGAGGATCTTATTAGAACATTACAGGTACACAGTCCCTGTTAGGAGTCAAGAAAAATAGTAGGCTCACTTCCCAAAGAAGGTTAAATCCACCCTCAAGGATTCACAATCCGAACAAGTGTATATAGGAAATATACAATCCAGTGAACTGTTTGATAGCAATTGTCTTTTCTTGGTCAGTTCAAAAAAAGTATTCTTATCAACAACTCTGCTCTACATCCAGTAGAAAAACAAGCCTCGTAGTTTACACTTCTCTTCATTTTCAATCTCTTCCACCATATTTCCAAAAGAAAAGATCACTCATATATACCCTATTACAATTATTCATTAGGTTGGCCAATTAAGCTTTTCTAATACACAAATAATTAATTAGGTTGCCAAATTAGGCTTTCCCAATATACAACTAATTGTTTAACCCATTGCTAAGATACACACGATACCTATAACAAGTAAGCACCAATTACAATCAATCATTTGTACTCCAAGATCCGTAATCCATGCTCACACTTCATAATACATGCTACATGTCTGAGGTCGGACACCAAAATAGGTCTCCTCAAAAATACACACCATAGATGACATCGCCAATAATTTCACAATAATCGATTAGTAATGAACATTCTTCAATGTTTCCCAAGTCATCCCATAAGTGTGCATGCACTGAAACATCTTTATCTATAAGATATACACAAAATACGGAGACCTGCTCTGTCAAGCATTACTGTCACAGTCTAGAAACTAGTCTTTAATAAATCATCTGTAACATCACCAATATGTAACCTGAAGTCAAGTGAACTTAGGAATAAGGTGATCACACATCTATCTTCATATCCCTATCTTTAATCATTCTAAAACATCTGTACAGTGTCCGTACACTTCTATCAGTCAATTAACCATTTTTTCCTCTTCACAAAAACATATGTCGACATCAATGACAAAACATGAATATCAACAACATGAATACTATCCAAATCTGATATCATCCAACATTCTCCCCCTTTTGAATTGATAGAAACATATGGGAAAATCCATCAACCCAAAATTACTCTCTCTCAATACAATCTTCTCAATATCCTCAACACAAATCTCCCCAAAACAGTAGGGATTTTCACATAGAATCCTTCCTTGTTTGGCAGAAATGGAAAAGGGTGCCATAACTCAACTGTAATATTTAGTAAGGTGTATCTTTTTCAAATATTCATGTCCAACAACTAGGTGCAAGATCACCTAAATGTGCTCTAGTGTTCCTGCGATCACTCCCCCTAAGGAGTAGATCGATACATCAAATCTAGAAAATGATAGCTCTGAAATCCACTGGACTGATGCATATCTGCATCAACTAATTATCACAAGGAGGGGCTCTGACCCCAAGCATGCTTCTGAGATACTCAAAAGTACCCTTTCCAAATTTTTTGTAAATATATTTTCTATTTGTTCCTTTGTGCTAATAGAATCCAATTTAATCTCTTTCTCTACTACCTTCTCTCTCAAGAAATGGTACTTAATAGAAATATGTTTATTCTTTGAATGCATTACAAGATTCTTCAACATATTCATTGTGCTAGTGTTATCACAATGGATAACCAGTGGTTCCTCAAAAATTATTCCAATGTCCTTCAGCATTTGTTTCATCTAAACAACTTGTGTGCAATTTATTGCAGCAACAACATACTCTGATTCAATAGTAGATTGAGTAATATAGTTCTACTTCTTTCTTAACCAAGAAATGAGCCTTTTCCCAAGGAAAAATTCACCACCACTTGTACTCTTTCTATCATCCACATTACCTGCCCAATCAGCATCAGTATAAGCCTCCAAAATAAATTCATCTGATTTTTCATACCATAATCCATAATTTTTTGTTCCTTTCAAATATTTGAAATTCTTTTAACAGTAGCAAGATGTGTCTCTTTAGGATCTACCTAATATCTTGCCACAATTCCAACTGCATTGGTAATGTATGGTCTAGTGTGAGTTAGATATTTTAGACCACCAATCATAGATCTGCATTTTTTCTGAAAAACACTTTGAGTGTCATCATTACCAGTCAACTTTTATCTAGTCACCATAGGTGTTCCAACAGGTTTACAATCTTCCATTCCAAACTTTTTCAACATTTCCTTAAGATACTTGGTCTGAGATATAAAAAATGCCATTCTTACTTTGATTGATTTGGAAACCAAGAAAAAATTTCATTTCACCAATCATTGACATCTCAAATTCATTTTCCATTTCTTTAGAGAACTTCTTACTCATCTTATCATTGCCTCCAAAAATGATATCATCAACAAAAACTTCTATGATTAAGATTCAATCTTCATCGGTTCTTAAATATAAATTATTGTTTTCATTACCTTTTTTGAAACCAAGATGAAGTAGATACATATCCAGTATTGCATACCATGCTCTCGGTGCTTGTTTCAGTCCATACAATGTTTTCTTCAACTTACAAACCATGTCTTCATCTTCAGTCAAAGGAAATCCATCAGTTTGCTCGATGTATACTTCTTCTTGTAAATCACCATTCAAGAATGCTAATTTCACATCCATCTGATATACTTTAAAGTCTTTAAGTGCATCATAAGAAAGAAATAATCTCACAGCTTCCAACCTAGAAATAGGAGAAAATGTTTCTTCATAGTCTATGCCTTCTTGTTGTGAGTAACCTTTACACACCAATATAGCCTTGTTTCTTACCAATGTTCCTTCCTCATCCATCTTATTTCTGAAAACCCATTTAGTTCCTATCACATTTTTTTTCTTAGGTCTTGGAACTAATTCCCAAGTATTATTTTTCTTTATCTGTTCAAGTTCTTCTTCCATAGCTTTAGTCCATGATTCATCTTTACATGCTTCATTAGTAGTTTTTGGTTCAACTTGAGAAATCAAACAAATTTCTTCTTTATTTCTAGATCTAGTCATCATACCTTTACTTGCATCACCAATAATTTAATCTTAAGGATGGTTCTTCTTAACATACCTCAGAGTCTTTGGAGTCTCAGTAATCTCAATCAATTATCTTCAATTTCATTTTCAATCATCAAAGGTTCTTAAGGTTCATTAGTGACCTCTTTCATCTTTGTAATCTGACCACAGTCATATATTCTTTCCCAAATCTAAAACTTTTCATCTATCCTCACATTAGCACTTTCAATAAAATTTCTCAACCTCAGATTGAAACATTTATATGCTTTTCTCTTAGTAGAATAGCCAACAAAAATTCATTCAACACTTATAGCATCAAACTTCCCTATCTCATCATCTCTTTTGATATAACATTTACATCCAAATACTCTAAAATATTTTACAATAGGTGTATGATCAAACCATAATTCATAAGGAGTTTTACTTGTACCTTATCTGATCTAAATTTTGTTTAAGGTGTACACAACAGTGCCAACTACTTCTCTCCATTGAACATTTGACACATTTCCTTCTATCAACATAGTCCTTGCAGCATCTAATATAGTTCTATTTATTCGCTCTGCTATCCCATTTTTTTGTGGAGTTCTAGGAGCTGATGTCTGTCTTTATACTCCATGTTCTTCACAGTAGGTATTAAATAAATCTGATGTAAACTCTCCACCTTTTTCCAATCTCAAACATTTTATCTTCAAACTAGATTCATTCTCAACTTTTTCTTTAAATAACTTGAATTTTTCAAATGCTTCAGATTTCTCTCTCAAGTATGTAACCCACACCATTCTAGAAAATTCATCAACAAAAAGTATAAAATACCTTTCACCTTAATAAGATCTTGTTCTTGTAGGACCAAATAGATCTATATGCACCAGATCCAACTTCTATTTTGCTGAATAATATTTGCTTCTAAGACTAACTTAGTCTGCTTCCCCATAACACACTCTCTACACATAGTGATAGATGGCTTTAAAATCTTAGGTATATCTCTTACAACATTAGTCATACTTTCCTTCACAATGTTTTCAAAGTTAACATGAAAAAATCTTCTATGCCACAGCCAACTGTCATCAACCTTCACAATAAAACAAGAAGCTTCAGATGTATTCAATTCAAATACATTACCTCTAGATTTAGTACCATATGCGATCAAATCTCCTGATTTACTTTTGATAGAGCATTTCCCATCAATGAATTTAAAATGATAACCTCTATCCACTAACTGCCCAACACTCAGCAGATTATGCTTAAGTCCATCAACAAGTAATACATTGTGAGTATTAGTCTTTCTATCCAAAGAAATAGATCCAACACCAATAATAAGTTTAGGAGTATTGTCACCAAGTCTAACAACACCACCATCATATCTTTTCAAATTCACAAATTTACTTTTATCTCCATTCATATGATGTGAACAACCACTATCTATAACCCATTCAGATTTCTTTTCAACATGAGATACAAAAGATTTTTCCTTATGTATAGGTTCATCATCCTTTATAGAAATAAATCCAATTTCATCATAGTCACCACCATCATTATCAGAAAAACCCTCACTAGCATAATAACATTCCTTGTCTTTAGGATACTTTGATTTGTAAAACTTAGGCTTATGCTTAGGAACCCTTGTAGGAAATCGAGATACAAAATGACCAATCTTGTTACATGAAAAACATTTCAAAGGTAGTTTGCCTTCAAATTTTCCCTTACCTCTCTTTTCTCTTCTAGTGGTCACTACTACCACTTCATCTAGATTTCTTTCTTCCTCCTATATCAATTCCCATTCCTCAGCATAGTCACCAAGCTCTTCTTTTAGGTCACTATTGGTAGTGCTCGCAATTCCAGATAAGGTCTCTTTGTTTCTATGCATGGTTGCCTTGAATGCTGACTCAACTTTAGGTAAAGTATCTCCCAATTTTGTGGCCTAAAAATTAGTTATCTTTCCAATCAAATTCTCTCTAGTGAAACTCTGTGTCAAAGTTATAATCTCCTCTATAGCTTGTACTTTAGTTCTATATGCAAGTGTCAAAGATCTAGAAGAATCTTCGTAATCACTTCTTCCTCACTTTAAGTACCTCTAGAGTTTCTAATGTTAGTAACCACTTCAATAATTCTCTATCCATATGCCCTAATGTTCTCATCTTCTCTCATTTTTAGTGATTCCATCTTTGTCTTCCAGTTTTGTAGCTTTTCCTATTTTGTAAACTTATCTCCTTCATATAGTGCCTCTAATCTTGTACAAATCTCATGTGCAGAGTCCAAGTATTTTACTTCTGTGAATTCACCTTCATAAAGTGCGCTGATCAATGATTCCCTTGTGACCATATTACATGAAAATTTCTTATTTTCATCTTCAGTAGCTTTCTATATTTCATCCCCAGTCGCTATCTTTTCATTCTTCTTTGTGATCATCCAGTAGTCAATTCCCAAATATAGAAAATATGTTCTCATCTTGTTTTTCCAACTGTTAAATTTTTCAGGATCAAATTTCAGACTATCCTTCCTATAGTAAGTCATCTTTAGGATCACCTCAAGCTATTAAGATTTCTCTCTAAGGACCAATAGCTTTGATACCAATTGTTAGGAATAATAGTCCACAAGCACAACTGAGAGGGGGGGTGAATCAGATGTGATATAGAGTATTAAACTTTGAACTGTATAAACCAAAAATGCAATGCAAATAATAACATAGTAAATTCCAACACAATAACACAATATTTTTTATTGAGGAAACCTTGTTAAAGGTAAAACCCTCATGGGAATTAGTACCCACAAATAATGTACTGAGAGTATAGTATCGATGTTAAAAGATGTAGCCTTGTTAGGAGTTTATTACAACATTAAAGTACATAGTCCATGTTAGGAGATAGACCCTATTAGGAGTGAAGAAAATTAGTAGGCTCACTTCTCAAGCATACTTCCCAAACAAGGTTAAAGCCACCCTCAAGGATTCACAATCTGAACAAGTGTATAAAGGAAATATACAATCCGGTGAACTGTCTGATAGCAATTGTCTTTGCTTGGTCAGTTCCAATGAAGTATTCTTATCACAAAATCTACTCTACATCCAGTAGAAAAACAAGCCTCGTAGCTTACACTTCTCTTCCTTTTCAATATCTTCCACCATCTTTCCAAAAGAAAAGATCACTCATATATACACTATTACAATAATTCATTAGGTCAGCCAATAAAGCTTTCCTAATACACAAATAATTAATTAGGTCAGCTAATTAGGATTTCCCAATATACAAATAATTGTTTAAATCCTTTCTAAGATACACATGGTACCTATAAAAAGTAAACATCAATTACAATCCATCAGTTATACTCCAAGATCCGCAATCCATGCTCACAATTCATAATGCACACTACATGTCTGAAGTTGGCCACCAAAATAGGTATCTAGAATAGACACCACAAATGACATCACTAGTACTTTCACAAAAATCAATCAATAAAAAATGTTCTTAAATGTATCCTCAGTCATCCCATAATCTTGCATGCGCTGAAACATCTTTATCTGTAAGATATACACAAAATACAGAGACCTGCTCTGTCAAGCATTACTGTCACAGTCTAGAAACTAGACTTTACTAAATCATCTGTAACATCACCAATATGTAACCTCAAGTCAATAGACCTTAGGAATAAGGTCATCACACATCTGTCTTCATATCCCTATCTTCAATCATTCTGAAATAGCCGTACAGTGTCCGTACACTTCTGCCAGTCAATTAACTAGTTTGTCCTCTTCACACAAACATATATTGACATCAGTGACAAAACATGAATATCAACAATATGAATACTATCCAAATATGATATCATCCAACATTGACATCCAACCATGAACATTAGATCAACACATTTGACATCCAACCATCAACGTTAGATTGACACATTAGACATCCAACCATGAACATTAAATCATTGCATACAATCACAGGTTGATATCACTAATAGCACATTATCACAGAAGTGTAACAATCTCCCATTTGGACATTTAGGAAAAATCATAATAGGTTGTCATCAATGAGAACACACACATTTCTCCATATCTAAAACAATATCCCATAGCATGATTTGAAATCAATGACAACACACTACTCCATATTTTCAACAATCATATCACAGATTACAACAATCTCCCCTTTGTCATTGGTGAAAACACCTCTACTATGTGATCCAATTTATCTCCCTATTTAACATAAACAAGACAATATTAAGGGGTCGTCATTAGAGTTTTCAAAATATCCTTCCACTATTAGTACCAACCCACTACTAGCTCCCCCCTAAGAGGTAGCTCTTATTAGTCTAGGAAAAAGATGTCTTGAATTGCTCCCCATTGAAAGATGTACCATCTTCTACATATAATTGGGAGGAAGGGAAATAAATTCTAACTTTAATTTGATAAATTTAAATGTGTCCTTTGAAATAAATTTCATAAAAATATGTGCAACTTAGTCCTTTCTAGGTACATATTCCAACTACAATCCTGGAACTTTAACTTTCTCCCTTAGAAAGTGATACAAAATATATATGTGTTTGGTTCTTGAATGCATAACTTTATTCCTTGAAATATTGATGGTACTTGTATTGTTACATAGAATAGGAATCATCTCATCATATGTTACCTTGATTCCTTTCAATGTTTGATTCATTCATAGTACTTGGGTGCAATGTAGTGCCTCCCATGATAGTATTCTATTTTGTAATATTTTTCCCAAGCTAGAATCCTTTTACCTTGTGACAATTCATATGATGGGATCAGATCTTGGCATTGTGTGATGCATTTGGTTACTGTAATACCCACCCATCTGCTACCATTTATGTTTATGAATTTACTGACAATACTAAGACTACATCTGTATGCACAAGGATCATTTGTATCTTTTACATTTCTATTTGGTGTGTTTGATATGATATGGGATGGATTCGTAGTTTCTTTCTTGTGAGATCCAAACTTTCTTGTGAGATCCAAATGATGCACCTATCCCAACCATTTTTTATTTTATAAAATGTATGTATATTTCCATCTTTGTGATGACTGGTTTGCAGGTATCGGGCATTGATTTCCTTGAATTTCCAGGATGAGTGTGCCCTATCACAATATCTCAATGGTAAGAGAGGGGAGATAACAGACGAGTCCAAATCCCAACCTAAGACTTTTATTGTCCTAAAATAGTGGACAAGTATCCGACTGACTACCTATCTGAATTCGTCAAGGTGACCTAAATTTGTGAGCTTTTGCTTTGAGTTTGATTTTTGCATTTTTGTTTTTAGTCAATTTTCTCTTCATGGTTTCTTGTCATGTGGTTTGATATGATTTTTGTGTTAATGCATTAAATATTTAATTAATATTAATTAAATCTCATTAGATAGTGAAATATTAAATGAGGCCATTTAATTAATGAGAATTAATTAAATACTTATGGTTATTTGAAAAGACTTGATTAAAAAGTGTAATTATGAAAGTTGGAGATTTAATTAAATATTAAATCCAAATTGGTATTTACATGCATAAATTTTAGTTAATAATTATTTAACAAGTTACATTTTATTAATATGCTAGAAACGTTAAATTAGTAATTAAAATATTAAATACAATTTAATTTGCATATTCAATTAATAAATTGAATCATGCAATTTATTAATAAGGTAGAGTTATTTGCATGAGAGGGAATTATTAATTTAAATAATTATTTTTATTCAATTTTTAAGTGGAGTTATCCTTTAGGGTTTTGCATGTTTTGGAAAGCCTAGTTGAATAGATTTTTTTTATTAGTCTTTTCTGGGTCATTTTGGGTTACACGGGTTTTTGAGAATTGTCTGGACTATTGAAAGAATTGTTTTAAACCTAGAGTATTTTGGATTTTTGAATTGGTCATTGTTGTCAAATCAACTTGTGAATATAAAATAGGACTTGAAACTCATGCAAAATCCTTCTCTCAAAAAGATTGTCTACTTCGTGATTGTCAGATTGTCTATGAGATTTCGAGTGTTGAAATCATGGATTTATATTATTTGGAAATTATTGACTTGGTCTTCCTTTATTTTTTAAGGATTTGTTCTAGATTGGTTATTTGAATTCCTAGTGTGGAAATTCTTGAAAAACTCAGATCTAGAAAACCATTGTATTCATTTCTAAGAAAACTATGTTCGATTGATCCTGTTAAACCCTAGGCTTGCATTGAGAAGATTTTTTTAGGCAAATCATTACCAGGAAAATATAGAATTAAACCAATTAGGGTTTGACTAAATTCTTGATAGAAATCCCAGAGATTAGATTGGAATTGGAATCGCGAGACCAATAGGGTATTATTGTAGAAATTAGTATTTGATTTCCTCTGCTGGGAAAAGACCCTTTTTAGAGAATGTGGGTATATGCTTTTAATATGTAAAATAATTATAATTGGTTCGATCTTTAATTTTTTAAAGAAAATTGGCCTTCAAAAAAAAAAAAATCGATCATATAAATCATAATTTGGAAAATAGGTGTTTTGGTTGTTTTATTTTAATAAATAATAATAAAAGGCCTGCTAGAAAGACATAGAATTTCATCAGTAAATAACATTTAATTTTTTTTTTTTAAAATGTCTGCTTGAATCTTTTAAAAATATAAAAAAATGTACATGCATTATGGTGGGGGTGGGACACCACCCATGCTCCCCATAGGCCATTGTTGCCCGATAGTTACCACTGTCGATGATGGCAGGGCACTACTTGTGATCGCAATGTCCCTACTGCTGACTGCAGGGGTAACTCCCACCGCCGGTGGACCCTCCCCTTTTACATAGGGGCACGACAGGTAAGTAGGGGGTGGTGGGAACCCCCCCCTTCCCCCCCCCCCAAAAAAAAAATATAACCTTTTTTAATATTTGTTTTTCTTTTCTTTTAAAAAAAAAAGATAAGGATTTTTTAAATTTTATTAAATTAAAATTTATTTATATATTTTATGATTATTATCAATTCATTTATTTAATTGGTTTTATAAATTATTTAATTTATTCAATTTATTATTATTATTATTATTATATATGCATATTTTTGTATATATATATATATATATATATATATTGATTACTTTAAATCTTTTCCATATGTTTTTTTAAAGGTTGTATTCAATTGACTTTAAAATATAATTAATTAAAATTAATTTTTATTCTAACATTCACTTAAAATATAATATTCCTTATGATGTAAGATGATTAGTAGTTATAGTTATCTGCATTATAATTAAAGGATTACTTGATAAGCTTTATGTTGTTGTATTTCCCTATATTGGAGTTTTGTTTTGCATGATGTCAGTATGGGTAGAGTGTTGCCCTAGGTGGAGATTTTATCTTCAGACGATTTTTTTATGGATTTATACTTGGGATTTTATTGAGGAATGTTGTAACCATTCTTATGTCACGATTGAGTCTTGAGTCATCGGGTGCATCTGTGAGTTTTTTCATATTTTTTTTAAGTCTCGATCATTATGGTTTTTTTTACCATAAAAGGTGATGACCATCATTGTGTTAAGATTTTACTTGGTCACCTTGTTCCTTCTACTATGATTTTTCTATATTCTGAAGCATGATTTTGGAATATGTTTTACTCCATGTTTGGAGAGAGATGCTCTATTATGATACTACATGGATTTGGTATTTGATTTATTGAGATGTCCAGTATGGGATGGACAATTTGGATCCTTGTATAGGATACATTATTCTTTGTTCTGCTCCAACATTTTTATTGGTAATTTATATGACTTGAGGATTTACGAGAAATCTTGTATGGTTTTGGTTTTATCTTCTCTTTGGTTCTTTTGTTGGGAGCATTAGGGTAGGTTATCTAGGAGCATAGATGGGAAGTGGCTTGCAATGAGTGTCAAGGCCCTCAAGTGGCTTCCATGATCATTCATTGTAAGTATCTTAATAAAGTGATAACTTAATAAATCTATTAGGAGAGAAACATTAACAAGATAATTATGTGTCTCGCCCATGTCTTGAGTGATAGTGCAAGCTAAGGGTGGAAGTGGGAGAAGATTCTTGATTGAGGTATTGCATGGTTAGAATCCTTGTTTGTATGAACGTATTATTAAGCCACATATGGTCAGTTGAGTGTCCGGGTCCAGAGAGGCTACTAGGAAAAAACTCAAGGGTTAGACGTATGTGATGATACTTTCCTATATTTTTTTCTAGGTTACTACATGAGCATTTGGTACACTTGATTTGTCTCTTGATCATTTATACTTAAAAATTTTTAATCCTTTTTATTACCATATTATTCAGTGTACCTATGCATTATTCTTTCCTATTTGGTGGTTTCCTTGAGTGGTGCCTGGTGTTATCTCCTCAACACTATGGGAGTGGAACTCTAGGTTCCACATGGTTGGGTGTTAGTGATTCTTATTACCATTCAGATCTGACATTCATGACTTTATCACTAGGATGATCCTTGATGCTACTTTTATCTTCTTGTTCATTGCTTGGATACTTTCTTACTATCATCATGAGATGTATATCTTGTATTTCATTTTTTTTAGTCTTTAAAGGCATTGAGAGGGGAGTGAATCAGTGCACCCACAAAACTGAAACACTTTTTTAATAGCTTCCACAAAATCCAACATGCAAAAGAAAGTATTACATAGAAGCTAAACACATAAACTATTCACACAAAGTAAACTCAAGACACAAGATTTTTCCCGTGGAAACACTTGTAAGAGGGAGAAAACCACGTGTGAGATGAAACCCACAAATTTCACTAGGGAACCAAAGAAATCTACCCTGTTAGGAGCAATTATAAACACCTTGCTAAGGGTATGCCTGGTTAAGAGTATCTTTAGCCCGGTTAGAAGCTAATACAAATCCTTTTAAGAGCTACCCTATTAAGTGATTATAAAATCCTTCTAAGAGTTACCTGGATAGAGGATTTATACTTTGGATATTGTTATAGATCTTTCTCTCCCTATTAGGAGTGACCTTGATAAAGGATTTTACCTACAAACTTATTAGGGCTTGCCTTGAGATAGACCCAAGAATAACTGATCTTATTATGACACTTCCTGTATGAAAGATCCACTTCAATTATAATCATAGAACTACCTTAAGCATCCAAAAGCTTCAAAAAATCACACTCACCTATTGCAACACCTTGAACTCTCCAACAACTCCCCCTAAAACTCAATTTCATCCTTATTTTATAAAAACTTGACCAAGAAGATCTTTTTCCCTAAAATGATTCACCTGCCTACATAAAAATCAAATCTAAATGTACCAAAATGCATTAGTAAACTCAATAAATTCAACACTACATTATCCAAGTCGTAAAAAATCATTTACAAACATTAAATAGATCGGTTAGCTAATCTAATCAAACTTTCTTTGCATGTCTCCTGTTCTTCCTGTCAGTGTTGCTTGAATCCTCAATACCTTGCTCATTCTTCAATGTAACTGATGTGATCATAGGTATAGATAGATATGCCTCTATAGATGATAAATGTATGATCATACACCTTAACTTGATCTCTAACTCCAAAACCAGTCGCATGTACCTCGCATATTGCCTTCTTCCCGGTTGACTAAACACTTAGTCATTTCTTCAACTAGATCCTTCACCACCATTAGTAAAAATGATTGCATGTATTAAAGAGAGCATGTTTCCAGCAATGACAACACCAAAATAAAATCCCATGATAAACACTCAAATCAGCTTCACCAAATTCCAACAATCTTTCCCTTTGGCATTGATGGCAACACTTAGAAAATAAACACGAAATTTTCTAAGTATCTAACTACTTGCACAAATGAAAAATATATTACATTGCAAAGTAGTAAACTAATTCTTGATAGCTCAATGTCTTCCCCAAGGAATAAAAAATATGTATACTACTCTCCTAAACCATTACATTACATTTTTCATGGACTAGCCAAATTTTAGCCTTATACACTACTCCCCCTTTGACAACAACGACAAAGGTATTACAAAGATGTCAAAAATTTATTTATCTAAGAGCAGAAACACCTAATTACATTCTACTAAAGATATCACTGAAATTAACCTTCAAATTTTTTAGATCACTGTCCCAATGTTTTAGTAAATTCTCTACAATTGCAATCTATCCACTTACAAAAAATGCTAATTCTTCTTGTCCATCAATTTTGCACACATCTAGAAATGCTAAAGTCTTCTTAGCTTCCTTCACACTATGATGCAAAAATTCTATCTTTGGAATCAAAAAACTTTGTAACTCCATCAAGTTAGCAATTCTCTTGTCTTCTCATTCCTCTTTGATTTCAACTTGTGCTTTATGTTTCTAACCTTAGCACAAAAGTTAGCAGCAGGCACATTGATAGGATCAAAATTGGAAACAAGTAATCTAAGCTCATGTTGAGATTCACATTCTTCCCTTTCTAAATATTTCAAAAACTGAGAAAATTCAAAGATTGATTTAAGAATCTTATCATTATCATTAAATGCACCCTTTAACCGATTGACAACCATAGTAAGTGTTTTGTTGTCTATGACAATTGACTGTGCCAACTTCTCTAATCTTTCATATACCTTATCTTCTCTCAAGACTACAACAACCTATAAGCTCTTCATTTCCTCACCAATTGTAGTGACCAAATGAGATAGCTACTCTATTGGTGTGGCAGTCTTATCATACTTCACATAACTTAATAATTCTGAAAGTAAGTCTTTGGAAGAGAGAATTGCGTGTGCTTCTTGTTGCATCCTTTTTTTTTTATCTTTTGAATTAATAGCCACAAAAAATTCAATCATCTCTTTGGGGATCATGATTTTTAATTCAATCTATCCTTTAATCTATATATCATCATTACTCCTCATTTTGGACTGTGTGGGATGAGTTACCTTGTCTTCAATTTGTTCCTTTTCAGTATTTTCCTCCTTGTGTACCTATTTCTCTTGTGTGTCATCAATTGTGACCTCCTTTTCTTTCACCTGATCTTATTGGTATTCATCAGTAGAACCTTTTTCTTGTGTGTCATCAGTCATAGCCTAAATGGTACCCATTTTTATTGTCTCTTCATTCTATTACTCCTTATGCACATCTTGTTGTTCATGGGAATCTTGTTGATCTTGTGTATCCATTGGCTCATCTTGTATCTCCCTAGAAGAGTTATCTCCTACATTATCCATTTCATCTCTGAGTCCCTCAAGTGTGACCTTTACACCATAAATAGTGAACCCCTCATCTTTCTGAGTAACCATTGTATCATCCTCTTTATCTTTTATTGATTCATATTGAACGTCCACATCAATTTCTTCACACTTATCCTTTTCCAAGCCTAATTGCTTTCTTAAAATCTCTTATGTTTCATCTTTCACCAATTGGGTCTCCCCAACCAATGGCTGTGTAACTCTTTCTCTTGTTCTGAATAAATATCTTACCTCTTTGATCATATCATCTATCTCTTCCTTAGATGAGTCGGGCAATAGTCTCAATAAAACATGTTTTACCAACTCTTTATCTTTGAAAAGTGTTGCCTTCCATCTTGCATCAATTTTATCATATAAAACATTGGGAATTTTTCCTTGTAGTTGGACTAAGACTTGACATAACCTATTAATACCTGCAACTCCAACATCCTCAACTTTCTTTTAATTTCCTTCATCAAGTAAGTGATAGTACTTATAAACTCTAACAAGTACACCATTCTTACTAACATTTTGAATGATTGAATTTATAGAAACTACTTTACCAAGTTTAGACTCAATAGTCTTAGTAGTGGAGGAACCTACCACCTTAGATTTATTACCTTTAGCCTTTAGTTCCTTCTTCTCTTCTCCAGATTCTGGCTCTTCACTTTCTTCAGTAGCGACTTTCTTATCCCTCTTTGCCTTTTGTTTCTTTCTTTTTTTGTCACTTTAGTTGTGCTTTGTGTCTCTTTGACTTGTGTAGCTTTAGGTTTAGCACTCCTTACTAGCTTCTTCTCTTTTGTTTTGGCAGGAGGAGAAGTTTTACCCTTCTTGACTTGTGTAGCACTCCTATTTTGTCGACTAGTTGGGGCACTACCAGCTGCACCAACAACTTCAACATTATCAACTTATGTTGCGCTAGATGTACAAGCTTTCTTTTTAGATTTTTGGCTCTTTCCTTCTCAATTTGTTCATTTTTGAAACCTTTCTGAGTCATGAATTTATCAACATCCTTTCTCACTTTCTCTCAATAATAGGTTTCATCAAATCCTTATGCACTTGAAGTGACTTCTCTTTATATGTCCCAAACCTTGGAGTCTTGGGATCTATTGGTTGAGCCAAAAAATTCTCTGCATATACAGTCAGAATGTTTCCTTCCACTTCATAACCCATATGCATCACCCATGAGGTATTTGGCTCAACATCTTCCATCATACAAGTGTATGTTTCTACCATTAAGAAAACGGTATCCTTATATATTTCAAAAATTTATGATGGTATCATTTCCTTCTCATGCTTCATCTTCTAAAAATATTTTAGGTATACCCATACCTTGTTGGTGAAATAATTTCCTAAGAGTCTGATACAATTGTTGATTTGAATAAAATATGGAGTATTCTTTGACCATGTGATGTTACCGATACCGGGGAACATGTTTTGAAAATAGAAAAAAAAAAAGCACATGATTACGTGGCCATATTTAAAATTGTGTCTCTGGTCCCTTTCAATCTTCTCCAGATTCACCATTAGCTTCTCTCTCATAGCTTCTTCCAAATCAAAGTATTCATTCTCCTTAATCATCATATGTGTTGTATAGATAGCACCACCGGATATACTATTCATCCTACTTGATTAATACACCTTATAACCAATAACCATAGATGCATGTTTTACCTCTTCATCTGAAATAGCATTCACTGTCATCACATGAGCATCCCACTTGGACTTTGTTAGTTTGATCACTTCATCCTTAGGAATGGTGCAAAGAATGGGCACATCGTCGGTTACACATAGACTGGTTACAACATGGATTTCGTCCTTAGTGATCTTATGTGGTTAACCTAACCACATGAACTTATAATGATTTCTTCTCATAACATACATGACTTGATCATCTTCAAATTGATTAGGGTAACTTACTACGTGATGAAAACCTTTATTGACAATTTGTTTATGTTCACCATTTAACACAAATTTGTCATCACATAACTTATTATATTGTTCTTCTATTTCCCTTGATAATAGGTCTTCCAACTTTCAATGAATAAAATCTCTATTAACATCTTCTACATGTAAAACACTATAGGGCATGCTAGTTAGGGCACCTGCTGGGTCATTTTCCATCGACTTGAATGGATTTATCTTAAAATTTGGTCATAGCCTCTCAGTAATATCAATCAACTTAGGAGTATCCATCTCAAATTTTCAACCAAAAGAGCAGATATTAGATAAATACCTCAAATAGTTTGCAACTAGGGTTATTTCTAAAGAACATGACAACACCCTTTTGATTTACACTTCTATATCAACACAAATAATCTCTCATTATCGCTTGGATATTTTTAAATAGTTGAAACAATGCTACTTTCTCTCCATAATAGATTTCACAATGTGCAAGGTGGGAATGAAATCCAAAATATTTTTTATCTACCTTCACACACATACATTAAATGCACTTATCGATAGAGTTTATCTTTTCACCGATTGGCCCAAAAAATATTACCGATGATCAAAACTCCATGTAATTCATCAAAACTTCATTATACACCCCAAAAATCCCTATTGCATCTTTAAATGATGATAGATCTTACCATACACCTATAGGGGATCCGAAGATGGATTCAACAATACTTGCTCCCCATAAGCCACATGAAGGCTTAGTTTGGTGATGAATTCTCCACACCCGATGGAGATGTGGATTCCTCTGATGTCTTATTGTCCTCCTTATTCTTCCAAGTTTTGTTCATCAATTTCCTAACGTCTTATACATTCACAATCTTCTTTTCTTTTTTATTGCCTGACAAGTTTACCGATTGGTTCCTTGACCTGAAGTTCCTTGCTAGATCTCCAATCTTGCGAAAATGAAAAAATACCATACCAATTGATCTCCGTGGTCCATTATTACCTCTTTCAGACCTCATTCTGCAATTCACAGCCATGTGTCCATAGTTACCATATATTGATCATGTGACATTAAATTGCCTCTCTCTTTAGTAAGGTCTTTCCCAGCTCACTGATGACCTTTGATTGTTCACTCTTAACCTGTGCTCATCATCTTTGTGACCATTTTTTTTGTAGTTTTAATAGTAACCATCAAAGCTAATAGATCTATTATGAGATCTAGATCTAAAATTATGAGTAGTATGTCCATAGTTTTTGTAGTTATAGCAATATCCATCAAAAGTGCTAGTTCTATTTGTAGACATACTTCTACATACATGATTTTTAGTATGACCTACCTTATGAAAATTGAAACATATGGGTTTGTAGGATTTCTTACCATAATTTCTTTGTGTTACCTTAAGTGGAGACTTTCCTTATTGCTTGATCTCCTTTTTTTTAGAAGATTCACCAACCTCAAAAGTAGAATGACTGGCATAGCCAAAACATGTGGCCTCTTTAATTCTTCTATGATGCCTTAGTTGTTCATCAAGTTTTACAGTGTTCTAATTGAATTTCTTCAGAAAATCATTAGCAATCTTCAACTCTTCTTTTAGTTTCTCATTTTATTTCTTCAGATTTTCATTCTATCTTAGGGCTTCTTGATTCTCTTCAATAGTTTCTTGTAGATGTTCATTTGTCTCATGTAAATGTGCATGCAATGTACCAACCTCTTGGTTAGATTTTAAAATTTCATCTTCCACATCTTTTAGTGCTTCATCTTTGGCCTTTAGGGTATCTTCTGCATCTTTCCTTGCATCCTTTATAGATCTTCTTTATTCCAACTCTTCACCCATTCTGATTGATCGAGCTTCAATCTCTCTCTTAAGACTTTTCTTATCTTTTTTCAAATTTTCATTTTCCATAGCCATGGATACTAGGGCTACTTCAGATTCATCAGATCCACTTTTCTGAGACAATTTCTCAATGTAATCTTGACTCACACTTAATTGTTCAACAAGATCTTTTCTTCTAGCTCTTGCGTGCTCATTTGATTCTTTAATTCCTCAATGACCATTTGAGCTTCTTTGAGTTGCATATTGTGCTTCAACAAACCCTCCATATTCGCCTTAAGGGTCATCGCTAAGTTGTTAGGGTTCTTCAAGGGAACAAGGTTCTAATACCAATTGTTAGTCTTTTAAAGGCAATGAGAGGGGGGGAGAATCGGTGCACCCACAAAATTGAAACATTTCTTTAATAGCTTCCACAAAATCCAACATGAAAAAGAAAGTATTACATAGAAGCTAAGAACATAAAAAAATTCACATAAAGTAAACTCAAGACACAAGATTTTTCCCATTGAAACCCTTTTTAGAGGGACAAAACCGCGTGTGAGATGATACCCACAAATTTCATTAGTGCACCAAATAAATATGCCCTGTTAGGAGCAATTACAAACACCCTACTAAAGGTATACCCGGTTAAGAGTATCTTTATCCCTGTTAGAAGCTAATACAAGTCATGTTAAGAACTGCCATGTTAAGGGATTACAAAATCCTTCTGAGAGTTACCTGGTTAGAGGTTTTAAACTTTAGATCCTATTAAAGATCCCGCTCACCCTATTAGGAGTGACCTTGCTAAAGGATTTTACCTACAAACCAGTTAGGACTTGCCTTGAGATATACCTAAGAATAATTGATCTTATTATGATACTTCATGTCTAAAAGATCCACTTTAATTTTGATCACAATATTTCCTTAAGCATCCAATAGCTTCACACAATCACAATCACCTATTGCAGTGCCTAAAATTTCCAACAACTCCCCCTAAAACTCAATTTCATCCTTATTTTATAACAAATTGACCAAGTTGGCTTTTTCCCTAAAATTATTTACCCACTGACATAAAAATCTAATCCGATCACGCCAAAATGTATCAGTCAACTCAATAAAATCAACACAACATTATCCAATTCCTAAAGAATCATTTACAAACATTAAATAGATTGGTTAGATGATCTAATCAAACTTGCTCTGTCTATCTCTTGTTCTTCCTGTTAGTGTCACTTGAATCCTCAATAACTTGCTCAATTATTCAATCTAACTGATGTGGTCATAGGTATAGCTAGATATTACTCCATAAATGATAAATATATGATCACACACCTTAACTCAACCTCTAACTCCAAATCCGGTCACCTATACCTTGCATATTGTCTTCTTCCCAGTTGACTGAATATTTAGTCATTTCTTCAATTAGATCCTTCAATACCATTGGTAAAACTGATCCCATGCCTCCAATAGATCATGTTACCAACAATGAAAACACCATAATACAATCCTATGATCAACACTCGGATCATCTACACCAAATTCCAATAATTTTATGTACTAGTGACTTTGATTCAAGGGATGTATATGCACTTGTATTGTATTATTGTTATCTCTGTGACATGTGCAGTGGAAGTTGTAATATCTTGTATACCATGATGTATCAATTGTACCATTTTGGTTTTACCTTTTCTTATGTTTGTAATGAATGTATCTTATGTTTCAGTTATAATGTATATATTAGTGTACTTTATGATTCATGTTCTTTCCTTTATGAAAGGTAAAGATCTAGTTCATACTTTGATTTGGGTTTTAAAATGAACGTAGGATATATCATGTGATTATATTTTGGATGATCTTAGTAGTTTAATTAATGTTGTTAAAAGTAACACCACGTCTTGGAACCCTTGGAAATATTACCTGAGCTAATGCACTTTAATTTTAAGTTATGTTGCACTTGCTTCCGCGTCTATATTGTTTAATGTTTGAAAAAAAAATTATTACGTCAACTTAATGTAAATTTAGGTTAAGTGCTCATGAGTTCCAGGGTGGGGCGTTAAAATTACAATATATTATTTTGGTTTACTAGTATCATTGTTGATGTAGGTGTTAGCATGTACTTGTGCTTACCATTTTGATCATATATACATGATGATTCTACTATGTCGTGATATGATTCTTTATGATGCTATCTGGTGTACTTTGCATTCAAGAAACATTAATTTTGTTATCATATTATTATTGATTTTCAATGGTATTATGCTTATCATGTGGATGGATGTCTATTTAGTGTTTTCACTATTATATGCTCATATTGTCATAAATGCTTATTTAAATGTTTTAAGTTAAATGAGATATTTGATTATGATGTACATTGAGGCTTAAATATGGAATGATTTGTGTCATAACATTCCAATACCTACAAATGATTATGACACTAGAGTATCCTTGTCCATTAGACACACTTTGATTATTATATGCATGTGCTTCAATTATATATATTGTGTATGTGTTTTAGTGAATAGGTACTAGACATCATCTTCATCCGAGCTACAAATTTGAGCTTTCCTTTATCCTCGATAGTGGTTATAGGAGATAGTGGCATTAACCATTTTTCATACTTAGCGAATATCATTCCCAAATGGAATGATGTATCTGATTTGCATTATTACCTTATGATTGTCATGTAGGAAAGAGCCATGATTTCATTACATAATATTTTGACGAGTATTTGTCTATGCATTTAGGCAACCTTTAGTAGTTTCAGTTATATTATATTTTAATATATGTTGATTGATATTATTAAATGTTTATTATCTACATCTCTGACAATTGTGCCTTGGGCGTAGTCCAGTTATTGGAGTTAATTTTATTTAATTGATTGTTTTCCTCTGATCTTTTGGGAGTTTATATGACTTATTAATTTAATTCATTTGTTATTTGGGAAACGTATTTTTGAAAAAGTCCTTTTATGTTTTGAAAGTGAAGTATTTTATTCACTTTTCATTTGTGGAGTTTTGTGAATTGCTCCAACCCTCTTGTGGAGATGTTTGATTTCTTTTTTTTGGGAGTGACTCGGGCGTCAGATTTTTGTGGGCATTGACTCATTTGAACTGCGGCAGAATTGTTATGGTTTTTTGAGAATTTCATCTATGTATTTTGAGCATTTATTTTATTCTCTATATGTCAGATTTTTTCCAGTTTTTGAGGTAGGGATTCCCATTTATTATTAATTTCTTGGTTTTCTCATTTTTTTCTTGTTTGGGATGCAACACAAAGACGTATATCTATGTTTTCCTTGCTTTTTCTATAGAATTTGTTGCCTGATTGGGCCTGTATGGTTTTGGATTTTTGAAAATGGAAAATTATTGCCATTATGTTGTTTTTTTCTACCATGAAGTCATAATTAAAATTATATTTAATTTTTGGGTTATTGGGATCTTAAGAACCAATGAGTTTTAGTTTTGTCACAATATTTTGAGTTTCATTTTTGGGCATTTTCGTGGGCGCCTCAATTTGCATGATCCCCAGATTTGTCTTTTGTCATGTTTGGCACATTCTTAATGAGTTATTTATTTTATCCTATGATTTAAGTAGGAACATGCATTTGGAATGAATAGAGGGCATTCCAAGTAATAATTATCGCAATCCAAACTCACGCATTTACTACAAATTGATGATTTTCATACCTTGTTGGTTTTGCCAGAATTGGAGGTTTTTTGTGTTAACCCATGATTTGTTAGCCATCCTCATATTTTAGCAAGATGTATGTTGTATTATATGGGAATAAATGCTATTGGAAAAGTGGTCAACTAAGAAAGCATTCTATGTTCACCTTGTGAGTGTGATTACTTAGTCTCATACCTTGACTATTTTAGGAGTTGAGTTATTCTCCCATTATTGCTTGACTACTTGTTTATACTTTTTTCATCTATGTCCTTGGTGTAGACCAAGTATATAGTATATATTATCTATGTCCTTTGTATAGACCAAGTAGATGCATCATTATACTCAAGCCCTCGGTATGAACTTAGTGGACTAGTCAGTGATAGCCATGTCCTTGGTATGGACCAAATGGACAAGCTTGTTATTTCTATCCTTGGTGTAGATTGAGTAGATGAACCTTGATGTCATGGTTTGCTTTGAGTAAATTCAATCCATAAGACTATGTTCCTTGAGTAGCTATTGGGAGTAGCTCCTCATGTGTTCTCCATCCCACAAGTGGTCATATTGGACACATGTAGGAGTTCTTGAAAAGATAATGTAATAAAATGAATTAGGTAGAGGAAACCATTGAGTCCCCGAATGTCATGAGTGACCCATGTGGGTGGTAGATGGTAATTTATCCACAAACATTCTTGGAATGTCTTGTGTGGGTGACTTGGAATCCCCCGATGTTATGAGTGACTTGTATAGGTATGGATACTCCCTATGCGTAGTACTCTTGTGTCTAAGTCAAGTAGCTATGAGTAGCACCCTGATATTGTGGTGGTAGTTGCATTGTTTGGATGTTTCACTTTCCATGTTTACCAGCATGTTGAGTTTTATCCCTGTGTTCATGATTATATGCATTGAATTGTGTGAGTGTATACCTACATTCCATTGTATGCATGAGTACGTGTTTGGGTCATGCAACTACCTCTGTGAGCATGGTGGGGTGGTCTTGAGGGTTCCACATGGTTGGGTGGCATGACCATCCACTTTCAAGGACTGACATATAGGTAACATATTTGATCAAGAGATTCAGTGTGATTTGGATCACACCTTCTTTCATTGCTCTCTCTTTTAGTACTTTATATTCTCATGTTATGCTTTCAGTTTTTGTACTTTGTTTATTTTTGTATAGCTATTCAATTGAGTGTAATTGACCTCAATTTAGTGTATCCAATACTCCCCGATGTGGAGCTAGAATTTATTAGGTTGTACATTAGTGTCATCATGAGAATTTATGTAAAAGTGACCTTTTTAGATAGATTTGTGCATTCATATGTTTCCCTTGTGCATATATGCAATTCTCCTGTACATTCATTAATTCATGTTGCACATTTGTTCTAGTAAACTATAAATATATCTTTTTTTCTAGGCATTTGTGATAGTTTGTACTTCCTATGGGTCTATGCAAATTTGGATCTTATTTTTGATTTCCTTGCATTCTTGAAAGTATTTTCTTATATTCACTTCCCATTTTTCATTTGGGTTTGAGATGGTTTAGCTCACTTTTAGTTTGGGCTTCAAATGAACTTAGTCCAATAGTTCCTTAAGGGTCAATTCATCTTTAGAGGAAGTCATGTATCGTAGACCAGTTTGGTTTCTTGAAGCTTGTGGCATATTTTCCAAGCTTTCAAGATGTGAATTTGGAGCATGAAAATTTTATTCTAGTTGAGTGATTATACTAGTATGGGAAAACCTTGGAAGTGCTTGTAAGAATTCTTCTTGTGATTGATCTCTTCGAAATCAATGTATGTTTCCTTATTTCTTATGCAATGTCATTATGATTATGCACTTGTGTCGTTAATGTTATGTTTTTGACAAAAACAATTATCCAATGCATGTTTGAACTTTCATTTTGAGGGTTCCCTAGTAGGGAATTACATCTATCATTAGATCCCATGTCCATACGTTGGGATATCTTGGTATATGTTGACTGCATAGTTCAAGTTGTTGGTGTGCAAGTGCACATGTGTAGTGTCATGAGTAGTGGTAGCTTATTGCTTGGGTGCCTAGGTGTGGCATTCTTGAGTTTTCATGAAGGATTGGCCCAAGTAGCATGTGGTGGAGGAAGAGTAGCTCCTAGATCTTTGCATCCATCAAGAATGGATGATACCCTTGCATGAGAACCTCTTGAGAGGTCTATAGACCATTTTTTGGTGTGTTTCTCCTAGTTTGTGAGTGTTGGGTGACCCCTGTGTGGTTTGAGTGTATGGATGCCTTGGTAACCGTGGTCATGTTTCCATTTTTTATAGATAGATAGATTATATGTATTTGAAAATGCTTGGTTACATTGGATGCTTAGTAGCCCCGAGGTGGCTCATTTTCTTGTGTGGCCCTACTTGGTTAGGGTGACTGATTGGTGCCTATGCATAGCCTTGAGTGCCTATTTAATGACTCTATATGGAGTGTGGTACACTATATTTTATGATTATTACATTTATGTGACAGTAAATGAATTAATTCATGTTGATTATATGTTGGCATTTTAGTAGTTTCCTTGGAATTATATTATGTTTGGGAAGTGATAGTTATGCACCCTTGTTTTATGAGAGGAAACATTCATTAGTAAAGAAGAGTGAAATTATCATTTTATATAGATCATTTGGGTAAAGAAGAGTGAAATTCTCATTTTATATAGATCATTTAGGTTAACAACATATGTCCCCAAATTGTTTGGTTGCCCTGCTCTTTTAAGAATTATATGTTTATTGATGTGAAGCATCATGTAGAAATTGTTCTATTTTGTTATATCATATATATCAAGCATTTTGTTCATTGTAGCATTGTATCTACCTTGCATTGAGTGCAATGTGGTGATAGTGGTCATAGAGATTAATCGTCACTTGTGTGATGATGAGATTATTGCATTATGTGGAAAATATAATGCAATATAAATTGGGAATGAATATTTATGCATTTCATAAGGTTTAAAGTGATGCATATTGTTGGAGTCATAGATGAATAATTTTTCCAGTTGTATGGGTATGCTCTCTAATGCTACTGGGGTTCTTATATTCCCTGGTGTCAAGTAGTGGTTACTCCCATAAATTTGACTGGTACTAGTCACAATGTGATGTAAATGTGGTTCTATTAATGGTTATTTTAATTATATGATGAATTTTCCTTTATGTTGTGTGGGATTACAATGAATTTTGGATTATCTTATGCCAGATTGGCCATCAAGACTCTTTTATCTATCTACTTGTGACACTCATCACACTTGATTTATTGTTGTAATTGTGCACATTTTATGATTTAGTGTTGAAATTGGTAACTTCACCCAGTTGGGTTTTCTCTTTTCTAAATTTCATGGTGACCATTCCAAATGTTTGAAAATGTTGCCCCTATTTTATGTTCAGTATTGTTTCTATCATGTCTTTTATAGACCTCTAGTAGTATGTGTAAGGGAGAACATTGATGAGACCATTTACTATCTCTATTATATTGATCTTAATACTCTGTTTTAAGTATTACCAAAACATTTGTGGGCTTATAATCAATTGAACTTGTGTTAAAGTATAGTTAGAATCGTCAAACCCATGGGTAGATAGTTATGTCATGTTTTTCCAATATTATATATATTGCAGTATTTCATATAGCAATCAGAATGTGTTCTAATATTTGGATCAATTTGATTAAGTTTTCTTTTATGAATATTTCTACATGATAAACTAACCTGCCAGGAAGTAGGAGTAGCTTGAGAGTGGTCAACAACATTTAAAAGAGGATGTTGAGGTCCAGCTGCAATGGGTAACCATCATGGCACCAGAAGACACCGCTACTAGAAAAGAGGAGCCACTATTTTAGAAATGTAGGAATGTAGCGCTACTATATTCCCTCTGTACTCATCATCATGTTGAATTGGTCACCCAAAATTTATTGCACATGTCGTGGGCTGTTACATTTCCCTCTCTTCTCTGGCGTGATTTCAGTCAGCTCTTTTCTTTTCTATTTTGGAATAAAGTGTCGATCCTCTATTTATAGGGATTTGACTGTTAGTTTGTAAGTTCAGAAGTTTTGGGAATATAGTGTTGTATCTTGCACAACAAGTTCATTTTAGTTTTATGTACTGTTCTTATGTAATCAGTTCTTGAAATATAATGAAGTGATTTTTGGTTTACCTTTTGTGTTAGTAGATTAGCAGAAGCCGACCAAGGGGGCCCACTTGGGAGGTGTATTAGAATAAAGTAGAGTAGATTTACTTTTAGCATTCCTAACATTTCAGATAGAAGATTACAGTTTCTTCCTGCAGCATTATACTTTGTGAATGTTCCTATAGCACCTGCAAGGATAGTTATAGTGAATGCTCTAGGTTGCAAGAATAGGCTTAGGTAGAGTTTGAAATTTCTAGCATTCATTTCAGTAAGGAGTAAGTGTGTTTATCTTTCCTTCAGCACTAGCATAGATTCCTTTCATGCATTTTACCTTCCTACAGCATAGGTAGAATGACTCTTTAAGGGACTTAGTGCACATACCGTATCGTACCATTTCAAGTATACATCCCTGGGTTGACAAACTAAATGCACCTCATGGTGGGATAAGTAATCCTTAGATTGAATAAACTATTCCTAAGAGAGGCTTTGGGCACAATTACTAAGCACCTATTGTGAGGCGGTTTAATTTTGGCATCACTACCGGGGATAGTGTCAAGCTGAGAAACTTTCTGAGTCATCTTTTTCATTTCTAGCTAGTTCTTAGATAGTGGTTTGCTATCTTAAATTTGCTTCACAAGTGTGAAGAATTCATTTGCATGCATCAAAGTGGAAGGAGACGAGATGAATATGGCAGATTTCATCTAGGAGAGCCTAAAAATTTGAATGAAGAAGTTGAAGAAGTTGAGTTACCTTTTGTTGACATAAGTCCTAAGTTTCCTGCAACATCTTCCTCTAGGGTAGAGCCTTTTGATATAAGTGGTCTTCGGCCTTTTTCTGAGATTTTGGCCAGCTTTCTTGATAATTCTAACCCAAATGCACCTATTGTTAACAATCATGTAGCTAATATTCCTTTCCAGCTACAACTCCAGTTCCAAATACCTCCAGTGATGGCACAACCTACTTTCCCTTTTCCTCTTAGAAGCTTTATAAAAAATGCTAATCTCAAAAATATACCCATTGTCACACTCCCAAAGTTTTATGGCCTTATAACCAAAGATCCTGACAACTTTTTGTTCGAGTTTGACATCCTCTATCATAGCTTTGACTATAAAACTGATGCCCACAAACTCAAATTGTTTCCAGCAACACTGAAAGAGTCAGCCTTATGATGGTTCATGGGCTTAGGAGAAAATGCAGCAGGCACCTGGGATGAGATGCAGACTCTGTTTCTACAGAAATACAAAGAGTATTGCAAGGGGAGCGACCCAAGGGTAGATGAAATTTTTAGAATGTCGCAAAAGGAGGAAAAAACCTTGGAGGATTATGTTTCACATTTCTTATACATAATGTAGAATAATCCCCAACATGTACTGGAAGAGGATTCACATAAACTAATCTTCTTGAGAGGAGTAAACGACAGCTATCTAGAAGCATTGGACCTCATGGCTAGTGGGGACATATCCCAATCTTCTTGGGATGACCTTAAGAAAATTTGTCTCAATTATTCAAGATCAACTGTGAAGAAAGGCAGAGGATATCGGTCCACAGTCACTAAAGGGATCACTTTGGGAATTTCCAAGCTAGAGATATCTAACTTGCTTGCGGATTTCAAGCAAGACATCATTAACAATTTTTCTACACATCTCGACACCATGACTTCCAAGAAGAAGAATGCAGATGTTGAATCATAGTTAGCTGAGTACTGTCCTCATTGTTGTAAACAAAAGAAAGATTGCAGATGCAAGCTGGTGGCGAACCTGGAGAATCAACATTTGCCTACTGAGTACATGAAGATAGAAGGATATGACGAGCAAGTGTTCTTTGTTTCTCAACATTGACCATGAGCTTCAAGACAAGGTATGCCTCATGAACCATTACAATTTTCAAATCCTTACAATAATCAATGGCAAAACCAAAGTTATCAGAAACCTTCTCAGTACTCTCAGCCTGCCTAAA
Organism: Thuja plicata; assembly: GCA_018584345.1. Classification (NCBI taxonomy): domain Eukaryota; kingdom Viridiplantae; phylum Streptophyta; class Pinopsida; order Cupressales; family Cupressaceae; genus Thuja; species Thuja plicata. The sequence continues at coordinate 59,112 of MU225122.1, forward strand.
ATAACCAGTGGCTTAACCAGCAGAATAACCAGTGGCCTAACCAACAAAATAACCAGTGGCCTAACTAGAAAAATAACCAGTGGCCTAACCTAAAAAATAACCAGTGGCCTAACTAGAAAAATAACTAGTGGCCTCAGCCTCAAAATCAATGGAAACCACCACAAGAAAATTGGCAGCAAAATAATCGATGGAGGGGGCCTCCACAGTGGCCTAACCAAAATCTTATTTTTCCATAGTTACCACCTCCAGTTCCTCCTCCTACAATAATGCCACCTTCTGTAGCCACTAGTCCAAACCCAAAGCCAACCCAATTACCTGCTCCGTCGTAGCCTAATCCCAATAGAAAGCAACAACAGTAGCCAATGTATACCACTGATACACAGGAGTACCCTGCCTATGCACTAGATATTTTTGATATCCATTTGAGGTCAGGTACCACTCTTCTTGCATCTGAACATCCTATTATCATAGAAGTTGCAGACACTCCTGCAACATCAACACCACTTTTATAAGATACACTACAAAATACCACCCAATCAACTCATATATCTAGTAAAACTGATGTTAAAGCCTCAGTTGATCCTCCTTTTCCACATAGGCTCACCATAGAAAAACCTATATCACGAGAAGAAATGTTGTTTGATATTCTGGGGTAGCTAAAAAACATGCACATCCAAATCCCTCTGTTCCAAGCTATCAAAGTTGTTCCTATCTATGGAAAATCTATTAAGGAAGCATGCCTTAAAAATCCTGGAAGGAAGAAAAAGGACCCTCAAATAGGTCATGTTATAGGGCAAATTGTGGATATCATGTTAGGAAAGGTAGTTATACCCAAGTATTTAGACCATGGAAGCCCAATAGTTGATTTGATAATTAATGGACACTCTGTGAAAAATGCTTTAGTAGATTTGGGAGCAGCCATAAATGTAATGACCAAAAATACAATACATAAATTAAGCATAGAGGGCTTGAGAAAAACTCCAACAGTGTTACAACTTGCTGATAGTTCAACTGTCACTCCAGATGGTCTTATAGAGGATGTAGTAGTCACCTTGGATTCATGGGAATACCCTGCTAATTTCCTCATCTTATCACCTAAAGTAAACTTTGCTGGCTATCCATTCATCCTAGGGGGACCCTAGTTAGCCACCATTGATGCAAAAATTAGTTGCAAATTAGGAAGTATGATGATTTTAAATGGTCAAGCGATAAAGAAGCTAGCACTGTATCCTCCTGCCCAACCCCAACCAGACTTGGGAGATCCTTTTTTGGCCAGATTTGGGGGATGGGGAAGAAGAGCTCAACTTTGTTTCCCATCTCATGATGTTGCACAGACAATATTTTCTGAAAATGCAAGAAGAAGATGATTTAATACAGAGTATTCTTACCAATGAGTGTGTAGTAGCAAAGGATGTTTCTGAAAGTTCTGTTTTAAAACTATGTACCTATGAGGACTATCTTTCCAGCAATCCCTGAGATAATTAATCAATTACTACCATGTGAATTAGCTACAAGCCTAGTACCTAAAATGTCAATGGTAGAGCTAACAACCACTGTGGAAATTTCCCCTAGTCACAATCTCCATGTGAACAACAAGTTGTCACCACCACAATTGGCATTGTTAACCAAACTCTTGCATAAGCATAAGAAATCCTTTGCTTGGGATTATGGGGATATGATAGGTCTGAACCCTAAACTCTGCACCTATAGGATCTACATTAATGATGACAGCCTACTACTCCGTCAACCTCAGAGGAGAATAAACCCCTCCTTGCGAGAAATAGTCAAAACTAAATTGCAAAAGTTGCTAGATGTTGGTTTCATCTATCCAATCTCTAATAGCAAGTGGGTATCACCTTTTGTCATTGTACATAAGAAGGGAGGAAAATGGTGAATATGTGTGGATTACTGGGAATTGAATAATGCCACAAAGAAGGATCATTTTCTTTACCATTTATTGGTCAAGTCCTGGACACTGTGGCTCGTAAGAAATACTTCTCCTTTCTTGATGGATACAGTGGTTACAATCATATCAACATTGCTCCAGAAGATCAGGAGAAGACCACATTCACATGCCCTTGGGGCACATATTCTTATTTTGTATTACCATTTGGCTTATGCAATGCACCAGCTACTTTCCAGAGAGTTGTAATCAGCATCTTTGCTGACATATCACATGATTGTATGGAAATATACATGGATGAATTCACTACATTTGGTGTCACCTTTGAGGAATCCCTGAGGAACTTGGAAAGAGTACTAATCAGATGTCAAGAACACAACCTATCTCTCAATAGCGATAAATTCTTTATGATGATGCAAGAAGGCATAGTGCTGGTATATTTTATCTCTGAAGCTGAATCCAGGTAGACCCTGCGAAAATAGAGGTAATTCTCAAACTACCTGTCCCTACAAAGAAAAAGGATGTTAGATCTTTCCTAGGACATGCTAGCTACTATAGGAGGTTCATCCAATATTTTAGTTAAATATCTAGTCCTCTATATACTTTTCTTACCAAAGAAGTAGAATTTTCTTGGACAAAGGAATGTGATGAATCCTTCCTACAGCTCAAGTCACTTTTGACAACTGCACCAATACTTAGGGGCCCTGACTGGTCTTTTCCATTTCAAATACATACAGATGCTTCAGACTATGCAATAGGTGTTGTCCTAGGACAAAAGTCTAGTAACCTAGAGAATGCAATTTACTACATTAGCAAGAGCCTCCATGGACTAGAGTTAAACTATACAACGACTGAAAAATAATTACTAGCAGTAGTTTATGCTATGAACAAATTCCACCATTATATAACCGATTATCCCATCTTTGTTCATACTGACCATATAGAAATCAAGTATCTCATGAACAAACCTGCCATCACGGGAAGCTTAGAAAGATGGCTTCTTCTTTTGCAGGAATTTAACATTACCATCATTGACAAGCCTAGGAAGGCGAATGTGGTAGCTGATTATCTATCTAGAATCCACCATGCATAAGAAGATACTACTCTGATAGATGATGCATTTATGGATGAGCATTTATTTCATATTATTGTTCAAAATCCATGGTATGCTGATATAGCTAATTGCCTTGTAGCTAGAAAAATGCCAACACATTTTTCTTATAAGGATAGGAGATTGATTGTAGAGAAAAGTTTCCACTTCTCTTAGATTGATAACATACTATTTTACACTGGACCTAACCAAGTAATGCAAAGATGTGTACGAGAAGATGAGACATATGATATTCTCCATGCATGTCATAATGAGCCATGTGGGAGACACTTTGCAACAAAAAGGATAGCCCTAAAGATTTTAACAACTGGATACTACTAGCCTACACTTCACAAGGATGCAGCCAGCTACACAAGTAAATGTGATAAATGTTAGAGAATGGGTCGACCAACAAGATCAGATGAAATGCCCCTAAATCCATAGTTGGTGGTAACACCATTTGAAAAATAGGGTATGGACTTCATTATTCCAATTGACCCTCCATCTAATGGGAAGTCTTACATCCTGGTATGCACTGATTATCTGACCAAATGGGTTGAAGTAAAAGTCATGAAGCATGCCTGGGATCATAAGGTTGCAGAATTTTTGTATGATGAGATTTTCACCAGATATGGAGTACCAAGAGAACTTGTTACTAATCAAGGCACTCAATTCACTTCCAATCTGATAACAAAGATCATGAAGGAATATAATATCAGACATCAGAAGTCAAGCCCCTATCATCCTCAGGCCAATGGACAAGTCAAAGTTACAAATCGGGAAATTGAATCCATCTTAACAAAAACATTTTATTTGCCCTGCTGAGATTGGAGTAGCAGACTATCAAAAGTCACTTGGGAATATAGAAAACCCTAGAAAACCACCACAGGGTTCACTCTGTTTGAGCTATTATATGGAAAAGTAGCAATGCTACCCATTGAATTTGATCACAAAACTTTGCAGACAACACTGGAGTTAAATATTGTTCTTCCTGCACCATAGAAAGAGTGATTGTTGCATCTCAATTCCTTGGATGAAATGCACAAATCTAACCTGGAGCATACTCAAATATTCCAAAAGAAAAGGAAAAGGTGGCATGACTCACATATTAAGAGCAAGCAGTTTCAAGTTGGTGATTGGGCATTACTATATGATTCCAAATTTAAACAAATACCAAGCAAGCTATAGACAAGATGGCTAGGACCATATGAAATAAACCATTTCTTCACCAATGGAGCCATCTAGTTGACCACAATTGACCTAGTACACTTCAATTTATTATTCAATGGACATCGGATAAAGTTGTATCACCAGCCTCAAACAAAAGAAGACTTCCTGCAGTAATTCTGACAACAAGTTTCAAAAGAGCAACAGGTAACACTTCCTATAGCAGAGGGTGCAAACCTTCTTCCTGCAGCTCTTCAATATAATTCCTTTGAGAATGTCCATAATAAAAAATTCTTGTTTCCATGAAGTTCACATCTCCACTCACTTTCTAAACTCTTCTTTCCAACTCATCTCATTTCTTTATCTTCCACCCATCCACCTTCCATGTCATCACCATTTTCCCTTCTTTCCTTCAAATAAGAACCAAGTGCACTGAAGCATGCCTCTGCCACCATCATTCCACTCTTGCCACCTTTTTTTGGCATGTGCAATGATCGAATGATAGGTATAAGCTTTTCAAAAAAATTCCATTTTTAGCACATAGATTTTGATGATTATATCTAGTACTACAATAAATGTATCATTACGACATCAAGCTAGTTCCATACCTCTTGCCAAGGATACCAAGTGAGGAAACTTGTCAATGTTTCATAGGGGGCAGGGAAGTGTACTAATTCCTAAAATATCATTTCTATTTACTCCTAAAAGATTTAACGTCACCTCAAATCTGTACTTTTCCCTTGTCTCATTAAAATCTCATTGCTATATCGCACAACTGTCATACCTTTATTCCCAAATTATCCTTGATTCTTGGACTTGATGTGACCTACAATTAAGTTATGTGGCAACTTGTAGTAATAGCTATAATTTGTACTGTTAAAATACATTATCATTGTTCATGATAAAAATAACAGAAGAATGCAGAAGCAAGTCCATAGTTGTAAAATGAGTAGTCTGAAACTCAAGAAGGAATAAGGCATTTATAGATTTTAGAGCAGACAAATTGAAAAAAATCGGCAAGCACAGAGGGGAGGGAAGTTGTAGATACATGAGCCAAAAGTACATAGTGTTTTACTCTCAGATGTTGAAGTATTAAGGAGGTTTAATGCATGTGGTTGGTTAGGATATTTATTGAAATTAACAGAGTTTGATGAAGATGCAACAGCTGAATTTGCAAATACATTTGAGGATGGGCAAGCAACTATATGGGGATTGACAATGGTTGCCATAGAGGAATGGATAGTAGAAGTAACTAGGTTACCAATGGTTGGAGAGCACTACCCCAATGTGTACAATGTCAGATCAGCTAGGGCCCAGTTTACCCTACCAAGTGACCCTCCTCTCGAGATTACCAAGCAAGGGTGCAAAACAATGTCTATCCCTCTGCCATATAATGAGTTGGCCATGCATATTATTTGGTATTTTATCCGTGAAGGAAGATTTTCTAATTTTCATGCACATCACTTTAAATTACTTAGTTACGTAAGGCATAATCTTCCAATGAACATTCTCAATTTCTTGTACAATATGCTATGCATCAATGCTAAGGAAACCCAGAAAGGAAATGTTAATTCTGTCACCCACCATTCCCTAATTAAATTGCTAATAGAGAAATCTCTTAGGGATATCTCTCCTTTAGCATGGTTAGAATTTGTCCAACATAAAACTCTACAACCTCAAGTTGACCCTAGTGTGCAACCTAGCCATGATGATGTAGTCCCCATTAGCCCAACTGTTAAGCAAGACACCCAAGGGACAGAAATTGAAAATTTGCAAGATAGTATGCCTTTGCCTGCTCATGTGAGAAATGTACCTACTTCTACCTAAACAAAAGGAAAATAGAAATTAGAGGGAGAGACTTGTGTTCCTACATCCAAGCCACAAAACCCTATAGTCTCAAAGGGGAAGAAAAGGAAGTCGGTTCCTACAGCAGTTACTCCTGCAACAGAGAAACTAAAGAAGGTTATTAAGAAAAAGTCTGTGGAGATTGAAGAAACCCCTATGTGAAGAAGCCCTAGAATGAGAGGATAGATCCCTAAAGTATCCTCAGAAAGCCAATCCATTTCCCCCAAGCAATCTGATGAAGAGCCTCATGTACAAATTATTCTGGATGATTCCCCAAATCAGTCTGAAATTCCAGACATTTCTAAAATCCAAAGGAGACATATGAAGCTGAAGTTGATGTATACCAAAATAACCCCTAAGAGATTCATCATGATATCTCAGACAACAATGAGGAGGATGCCTCAATAACTCATTAGTTAGCCTACTCAGAGACTACCCTAGTTCCCTATAAAAGAACCTGGTTAATAAGTTTCTTAGAACAATCATGGAAGGAACAGACGAGGCAAAATAACCAGGTAGAAGATTGTGGCCCAATCACTTTGCAGACGCCTCTCTTTGGATTACATAATAAGTATGTTTTGACAAAAACCTTATGGAGAGAAGAGAAAAATAAAATGAAGAAGGTAATAATAGAGCAAGGGGAGGAGATTGCATATTTAAAAGAGCAATTGGAAAGACAAAAATAAAAGATGGATCATGCCCTTAAGTTGGTTGATCAAATAATTACTTGTAGGCCACCACCTAGGGTTTATGCCATTTGTTTGAAAGAATAGTTCCTCTTATTCCAATTAATGATGACCATTAAAGTCATAGACTCTGAGTTTAAAATAGCTCAAGAATTTTATGACCTATACCAGACCCTTCCCTCATGGCAGTAGAACTTACTTTGTGAACTGTATATACATAACTTCATTATCCATGAGCCCTCTACTTTACATAGGGGATGTACACCTAAGAGAATTAATGTCCTGGATGCACAATGAAGCCAATTATGACAGACAACTGGAAAATTATAGGGAACAGGAGAAAACACAACCATTGCCATTGAGGCCATAAAGCAGCAAACCAGATGTACTCCTTAGAGATTGGCTCAATCTAACCTATGGAAAAGTAAAGAGGAAACAAGGGAGAAAATTTTTGGGATCATAACAAAGGTCTATGCAGAGTATGACGACATGTCTTACTTTGTCTTTCAGAGAGCCCTGGTTGGTGCCAGAAGCAGGTGGAGCAGATTACCCGAAGCATTTAAGAGGTCAAAGCCACATAGCCCTATCAACCTCCAAGAAACCATTCATAGAGCACCAAAATACATGTAGATGGGTAAAAAAATTAGACAAGAACTCTGATGTCCACTTACCATGCAGCCACCTATGCTCCTTTGGCCCCTTTATGACATGAATGCTGAAAGGCTTGACCGGCTATAGGAGGATCACAGAGTGGATGTCTGGGAGAAGACAAGGGGATTCTATTACATTTTCAAGATCTAGAGGCGAGGAAGGAAAGAGGTTGGTGATTTTTGAGTCACTACCAAAAGATGCAATGCTTGAGGACAAGCATTCAACTTACCAAGGGGCAGATGATGAGACCATTTGTTGTCTCTATTATATTTATCTTAATACTCTATTTTAAGTATTACCAAAACATTTGTGGGCTTATAATCAGTTGAAATTGCGTTAAAGAAAAGTTAGAATCGTCAAACCCATGGGTAGATAGTTATGTCATGTTTTGCCAATATTATATATATTGCAGTATTTCATATAGCAATCAGAATGTGTGTTCTAACATTTGGATCAATTTGATTAAGTTTACTTGTATGAATATTTCTGCATGATAAACTAACCTGCCAGGAAGTACGAGCAGCTTGAGAGTGGTTGATAGCATTTGAAAGAGGACATTGAGGTCCAGCTAGGATGGGTAACCATCATGGCACCAGAAGACACGGCTAGTACAAAACAGGAGCCACTATTTCAGAAATGCAGGAATGTAGTGTTGCTATATTCCCTCTGTACTCATCATCATGTTGAATTGGTCGCCCAAACTTTATTGCACATGTCATGGGCTATTCGGTTTCCCTCTCTTCTCTGGTGTGATTTCATTCAAGTTTCAATCCTCTATTTATAGGGATTTGACTATTAGTTTGTAAGTTCAGAAGTTTTGGGAATATAGTGTTGTATCTTGCACAACAAGTTCATTTTCAGTTTTATGTACTGTTCTTATGTAATCAGTTCTTGAAATATAATGAAGTAATTTTTGGTTTTCCTTTTGTGTAAGTAGATTAGCAAAAGCTGACAAAGGAGGCCCACTAGGGAGGTGGATTAGAATAGAGTAGAGTATATTTACTTTCAACATTCCCAGCATTTTAGATACAAGATTATTGTTTCTTCCTGCAGCATTGTACTTTGTGAATGTTCCTGCAGTACCTACAAGGATAGTTATAGTGAATGCTCTAGGTTGAAAGAATAGACTTTGGTAGATTTGCAATTTCCAACATTAATTTCAGTAAGGAGTAAGTGTGTTTATCTTTCCTACAGTGCTAGTGTAGATTCCTTTCATGCATTTTACTTTCCTGCAACATAGGTAGAATGACTCTTTAAGGGACTTAGTGCACATATTGTGCCATACCATTTCAAGTATACATCCTTGGGTTGACAAACTAAATGCACCTCATGGTGGGAGAAATAATCCTTACATTGAATAAACTATTCCTAAGAGAGACTTTGGGAACGATTACTAAGAACCTATTGTGAGGCAGTTCAAACACCATGGAGAGTGTACCATATTTGGTTAATGTTGTTGTTAACTAAAATTAGTCAGGTTGAAATAATTTTTCCTTCAAATTGTGATTAAGTGGCGGTGTGTATAACCAAAGATGGGTCGTATTCCATTTCATTGATTAAGTTTCTTTGATGGTAAACTTTCTATTATGTGTGGATGCTAGTATGTGTGCTATGTAATTGATTATTTAAAAGTTTCATGATGAAATGTGATAAAAATTTGTGTGATTATCATGTAATTTTAGAGGAGATATTTGAATGACACTATGACACTCCATTTTCTTTGATTTCTTGTGTTGTGATGAATGTTGGAACATACCTTGTATGGTAGTGGTTGATTTTGGATACCTAATAGATTTTGGAATGTACTAAGGATGGTTGAGGTCTTGTAAGTCGATGAAGTGATAGGATCTTGTATTGAGACATGCCCACCCATGTGGTAATTGGGACTTACAGAGTTGTGGAATGGTTTATCATTCCCACTCATGTAGTGATAGGATCTTGTTATAGTTCATGCCCACACATGTAGTGATTCGGCTTACTTGATCATAGACTTCCTTTCTTTACACCATAAAGCATTTGGTCTTGTCAAGAGTGCAAGCCCGCCCATGTAGTTGTTGGACTAGCAAGAATATATTCATGTTGAGCATTGATTGGGTCTAGTATGTTACATGCTCATGCATGTTGGTGATGGCTCCTCCCCATAATGGTTTCCCGCACACCTGTTGTTGTTCCTTGCTTGGTATTTACATTCATTCGTGAAGGATGGTAGTGTATGTATTATGGGTAATTACCCTCTATCCTATGAATTGTTCATATTTATATACTTCATATGATGTTATTAGATCATAATAATTTTTAGGTTCATGTGTAAGATTGCATGTGTAGAAATCGGTCAATTCTCACACATGTAGCAATTGGACTTATGGGATTGTATATTTCTCCAATTATTCCACACATGTGGTTCTAATACTGTCAAAAGGAACATTCCCACACATGTAGTGAGTGGACGTACTAGATCATAGATATTATTGCTTTCCCACCATGGAGAAAAAGGACTTTCCTATGGGGCATGCCTTCCCATGTAGCGATTGGACTTGCTGAAAAGGGAGTTGGAGTGGTTATCCTGGTTTTCCCGTCATGTAGCATTAGGTCTTGTCTAAGAAACAAGGCCACACATGCAATAATTTGAATTACATGAATGAATTATGTTGGTTTTCCCACCATGTTGTGTTAGGCCTTGATTAAGAAACAAGCTCTCATATGTAGTGATTAGACTTACGGGAATAAGGTTGTTGGCGTACCCTGGGCATAGAGCCTTGTACATATTTGGGGTATGTCATGCCCGCTTACATAGCATTGGACTTGTGTTATTAATGATCTTGTTGGCATGAGAGAATACAAAATGTGCTTGGGTATTCATCCTTACAGTTCTCTTATGGTGCATATTCCTCTTGTGACACCTAGATTCCTTGAGGAGTTGAATGATCAATTTTTATGTTGGTGAGTATGTTGGACTTTGGTACATGGTGTACTCATTTATTTTTTTGCAAGCTTCCAAGAGTAATCCTATGCCTAGGGGAGGATTCAGTGCATCATGTGATTGTATTTTGTTTTGTATTATTTTGACCCAAGCTAGAGTCCTTTTACCTCGTGACTATTTGTATCATGGGGTCAGATCTTGGCATTATGTGATGCATTTGGTTACAATACATTCTTTTGGTTTAACTAGTATCATTGCTGATGTAGGTGTTAGCATGTACTTGTGCTTACCATTTTGATCATATCTGCATGATGATTCTATGATGTCATGACATGATGCTTTATGATGATATCTGGTTTATTTTGCATTCGAGAAACATTGATTTTGTTATCGTGTTATTACTGATTTTCAGTGGTATTATGCTTTATCATGTGGATGGATGTGTATTTAGTGTTTTCACTCTTATATGCTCATATTGTCATAAATGATTATTTAAATGGTTTAAGTTAAATGAGATATTTGATTATGATGTACATTGAGGATTAAATATGGAATAACCAATGTGGTAACATTCCAATACATACAAATGATTATGCCACTAGAGCATCCTCTTCCATTAGACACACTTTGATTATTATATGCATGTGCTTTAGCTATATAGACTGTGTGCATGTTTTAGTGAGCAGGTACCAGACATCGTCTCTACCTGAGTTTTAGGTTTGAGCGTGTCTTTATTATCTTCTAGCTATCGCATAGGAAAAAGCCTGGATTTCATTACATAATGTTTTGACCAGTATTTTTTGTGCATTTAAGCAACCTTTAGTAGTCTCAATTATATTATATTTTGATATATGTTGATTGGTATTATTACATTTTGATTATTTATATCATCAATAATTGTGCCTTGGGCGTAGTCCAATTGTTGGAGTTGATTTAGTTTCATTGAGTTTTTTACTTTGGACTTTTGGGAGTTTATATGACTTATTAATTTAATTTATTATTATTTGGGAAATTCCTTTTTGAAAAAAGCATTTTATGTTTTGAAAGTGAAGTGTTTTATTCACTTTTTATTTGTGGAATTTTGTGAACTTGATCCAACCCTCCTGTGGAGATATTCAAATTATTTTTGTTGGGAGTGACCCGAGCATCCGATTGTTGTGGGTATTGGCTCGTTGGAACCGTGGCGTGATTGCTATGGTTTGTTGAGAATTTTGTCTGTGTGCACGGACAATTTATTTTATTCTCTCCATTTTGGGTTTTTGCCAATTTTTTAGGTAGGGTTTCCCATTTCTTATTTGTTTCTTAGTTTTCTCAGTTGTTTGTTGTTTTGGATGCAATAGCAAGATCTATATCAATGTTTTCCTATTTTTTTCTACTGAATTCAATGTCGGGTTGGGCTTATATGTTTTTGGATTTTTGAAAATGGAAAATTAGCACCATTAGGCTATATGTTTTCTCCCATGAATTTGTAATTAGAATTTTATTGTATTTTTGGATTAGTGGGATCCAAAGAACCAATGAGTTTTAATTTTGTCACAAGATTTTGAGTTTCATTTTTGGGAATTTTCATGGGCGCCTCAATTTGCATAATCCCCAGATTTGTCTATCACCATGCTTGGCACATTTTTAATGAGAAATTTGATTGTACCACATGATTGTGGTAGGATCATGTGATCAAAATGAATAGGTGGAATTTTGGGTTATAGTTATCACGATCCAAACTCACCCATTAATTACTACAAGTTGATATTTTCATACCTTGTCAGTTATTGCCAAAATTTAGGGTTTTTTGTGTACTTTTGGGATTTGTTAGCCATCATCATGTTTTAGCAAGATGTGTATTGGATTTTATGGGAATCTATGTTCTTGGAAAAGTTTTCAATTAAAAATTTATTCTATGTTCACCATGTAAATGTGATTACTTAGTTTCATGCCTTGAGTATTTGGGAATTGAGTTATTCTTTCGTTATTGCTTGACTTCTTGTTGATACTGTTAGAATGTGAGGTTGATGAGATCTATTATGTTGTCATTAATTTTTTCATTGATTTCAACATATACTTATTCCATCCTCTTGATGTATCAGTTGCTATGGAACCGACTGGTTTTGGCGTATCGGTTGTTTATCGACTGATGTACACCAATATTCTGTATGTTTCGGTTGAGGTTGTCACCAACAGGTTTCGGTGAGTGTTATTCATTGGATGCAACATATGTTTCATTGGATCAATCTTATTTGGATGTGTATCCCCTATATATCTTGGTCCCAGCTATGTATGTGTAATGTGTTGATCATATTCATTGGAATTGGGTGCTTTGGATATGGTGTGGCATGTTGGCTTAAGAGAGGCATGTTGTAATGTTTGAGGTGGTCCTCATTTCATTCCTTACCATCACAGGAATTTTTTGGTGTGACCTATTTCAAATTATTTGACCGACCTAGTGGATTTCATGATGTTCTATAGATGAGAGTGAGGAGTTCTATTGTTCGGTATCATGGATTAGAATCTGTGTGTGGATCAATATTTGTATCCGATAAGACCTGTGGGTGGTGATATGATAATTGATAACGAATCTATGTTCTTGTGTAGTAGTGTGTTCATCTCCATGGTGGGTTCTATCCGTTTTCATATTTGTTAGTTGTGAGCCTTATTGTATTGGTAGTGAGCATTTATGTATCAGTAGTGAGCCTATGCATATCGGTAGTGAGCCATGTGTATCGGCAGTGAGCCCTTGTAAAAATCACCATACCAGTGTCACCTTAATAGGTATTTTACATTTCATGAGAATTAGCTTCTCTATGGTTTTTCCTATCTTGGGTTTCCACGTAAAATTCTATTCTTCTCTGTGTCAGTGTTTATGTGTTCTTAATGCTTACATTTATGTGGATGTTTGATGTGCTTAACCAACAAATCTAAAGTTGTTAATATTGTTGACCAATAGAAAAAAATTATAAGTTGTGTGGGAATAAATGATTCATCCCCCTCTCATTTATTCAACCTATTCAACAATTGGTATCAGAGTGAGGTTCCTCAGTGAAGAGCTTAACCACTTGAGGCAGATCCTATGGCACACAAATTGACTATCCCTTTGTTTGATGGATCAAATTATAGTTCATGGAAAGATCAAATGAAACAATACTTGGTATTGGTTGGTTACAAGACCTGGAAGCATGTGATGAAAATGTATGTATTTCCTCATAATGGGCTTACCACTCAGGAGGAAATCAAGGCATATGAAGAAAATGAAAAGGCAAAGGTATGCTATTACTAGTGCTTTATCAAAGACTAAATTAGAAAATATTATTTCTTTGAAAACTTATTATAAAGTTTGGTAAAATTTGAAAGAGGTCTACAAGGGGAATGATAGAGTTAAGTTATCTAAGAAATTGATAGCTAAGAGAAATTATGAGAATCTGAGAATGGAAGACGGTGAAAATATCAAAAATTATTTTTAGAGGGTTGAGAATGTAGTGAATGAAGTCAAGAACCAAGGAGGAACTATTATCGGTGAATGCTTCATGGAGAATATCTTGATGACATTACCAGATAGCTACAGTGATAAGATATCAGCAACTAAAGAGGTGTATGATCCAAAGAAGTTTACCAAAGAACAATTATTTGGTACCCTGACAACATTTGAGTTAAGAAAGTTTGGAAGAGACAAGAGCATATCTGAAATGGAATTCAAGCTAATAGAATCAAATGATGGTTCTGATGGTGATGATGAAGAAGAATTTGAAGAAAACTTTGCAAGGAGATTGAAGAAAGGTACCAAGAAATATAAAAGGTATGTTACCTCCAAAAAGTTGTAAACATGGTAAAATTGGTCATTTTGCGATTAGATGTCTAGAGAGAGATCCTAGACATAAGTTTAAGAAGTTCAATAAGAAGGCTTAATATGTGAATGAAGATGTTAGTATCTCAAATGATGAATCAGAGACAAAATATTTTTTTTTATGTTGAAGAGGATGAGAAATCTGAAATTAATATTACTAACATCTGTGTTTAAATTGATGATGGTGTTGAAACTTCTTTGTATGTCTATTATGTGAAGGGTTTGTATCATAATTTTTTGAGTGTTGGAAAGATGTGTGAAAATGGATATGATGTCATTTTAAAAAATGAAGGTTGTGAAATCAGGAAAAGATCAGGCGATCTAATTACAATTGGGAAAATAACATGAAGGAACATGTACAAACTAGAAGGAGCATCAAAAGGATGTTGTTTACTATCTCAAACCGATGGTAATTGGCTTTGGCATTGGAGGATGTCTCATATAAACTTTGATAACCTAATGAAAATAAGCTCATCTTGTGTAGTGAGAGATCTACCCAGACTGTGTAAACCAGAACATCTATAAGGTTTTTCAAGAAGGTAAGAAGAGAACAGAATCATTCAAGAAAAAATACTATTCATCTATTGGTGTATTGGAGATTGTGCACACCACTCTCTGTGGTCCAACTAGTTTAAGGATTTTTCAAGTTGAAAGCTACTTTATACCTTTTATTGATGACTATTCAAGGATGAAATGGGTTTCTTTTCTTAGAGACAAATCTGAGGAATTTGAGAAGTTCAAGATATTTAAGGATAGAGTTGAGATTGAGTGTGGTAGAAAGATTAAGTGTTTGAGATATGACAAAGGAGGAGAGTTTAAATCTGATGTTTTTGAAATTTTTTGTGAAAAGCATGGTATTATGAGACATATTTCAGCTTCAAGAACACCCCAGCAGAATGGTATTGTAGAAAGAATGAATCAAACAATTCAGGAAGTAGAAAGAACTATGTTGAAGGAGGAATGCTTACCAGAAATCTATTAGAGAGAAGTAGTGCATACTGCTATGTATATGCTTAACAAATTTCTGTACTAAAGGAAATATGGGAAGACTTTGTATGAGTTATGGCCTGGAAGAGAACCTATAGTTAAGTACTTCAAATATTTGGCAGCATGTGTTACAATAGGAAAGATGAAGACAATCTTGGAAATTTTGATAGAAAAGCGGATGAAGGAATATTCCTAGGTTATTCTACAAGAAGAAAAGCGTATCAGTGCTACACTAAGAGACAAAACAAAATTATGGAGAGTGTGAATGTGAAGGTTGATGAATAATTTTAGAAGGTTCCTGAGTGACACATTGAGCATGAATATAATACATAGGAAAAAAGGAAGGAAGAAAAGAAAGAAGAAGAAGAAGATACTCAACTGGCACCGACATCTACAACTAAGAAACCAAGGTATGTACAAAAGAATCATTAAGAGAATCAAATCATTGGTGATGATAATAGAAGATTTTTTACCATAATTAAATTATCTCAAGATCATGCTTTGTTATGTTTATTGTAGATCATTGGTGATAAGACTAGAGGAGTTGTTACCAAAAGTAAATCATCTCAAGATGATGCTTTGTTATGTTTACTATTGGAGGTTAAACCTAAATCTGTAATAGAATCTTGTAGTTATCAGATTTGGATAAATGAAATGAAGGAAAAACTCAGTCAGATAGAGAAGAATCAGACCTGGGAATTGGTGCCTAGACTGATAGACAAGAATGTGATAGGTACAAAATGGGTTTACCAAAACAAGCTAGATGAGAATGGAAATGTTGTGAGGCACAAGGTAAGATTGGTATGCAAGGGTTACTCAAAGATTGAAGGCATCAAATTTGGAGAGAAGTATGCCCATGTTGCTCAAATGGAGGCTATTAGGATGTTCTTGGCATTTGCAGCATTCAAAATATTCAAGGTTTATCAGATAGATTTCAAGTCTGCATTCCTAAATGGAGAACTAAAGAAAGAAGTGTAAATTGAGAAACTAGGAGGGTTCATATCAGAATCAGATCCTAATGCAGTTTGCAGGTTGAAAAAGGCATTATATGGATTAAAGCAGGAACCTAGGGCCTAGTATGGCAATTTGGATAAAAATCTAATTAGTCAAGGATTCAAAAAAGGCTGGGCAGATAGAAATCTATACTTCAAGATACTTTCAGACATAATTTTGATTTTTTTTGTGTATGTTGATGATATCATCTTTGGAGGGAGAGATGTTTTATACTGCAGGTGGCTGCAAGAAGTTAGAGTCCCACTTTTGGGAAAAAGGTAAGTGTTTTCCCTATTTTTCAAATTTTCTGTCAATTGATGTCAAAATTTGAGGCACTCAAAGATTGAATCCCAAAAAAATTCACTAATAGAAAATGTAGTGCTCGAAGTCTAGTTTTCAAATATGTAATTTATTTCAATATCCACATGGTATAAATTGTTTGTTAGTAGGCATGTTTAAAAACAACTTTTTCAAAATGCATGTTTGAGGACCATACAAAACACGTGTACGACCACCATATCTTGACATAAATAAATAATTTTTTGTGAATCCTTCTAAGGAAAGATACCTAAGACACCAAAGATTGATGAACATTTTTTTTGTTTTTTTTATTGAATATATTTTTTTTATTAATTTTGAATTGACTGTAAAGTATATTTTGGAAACCTCCGGTGTATGACCACCATAATTTGATGAAAATTTAAAATTTTTTCAAATTTTTTTTATCTTCAATAAAATTCTATGTAGATTGATGTTATATAATTAATTTTCAAAAAAATGTAAAAACAAAAAATTTATTAAAGTTTTAGTGAACCTCACTATTTTAAGTTTAGGTACCATTTTTTTATTAATAAATATTGCAAAAATAGTATAATTGATAATATCACTATGAAAATTATATTTTAGAAATCAGGACAGTAAGAAATCTAATGGGTTTTATTTCATCAAAAAATTTGATTAGGAAGGCCTTGAAAAAATTACGGCAAGGCAAAAATCTGGTATTTCCGTGCCTTAGCCATTATTTTGGAGGTCTAAGCATAGGCTTGTCCCACCAAGCCTAACGCAAACTAAAATCCACTGCAAAGGGTGGATTGAAAATTCAACTTTTAAAAAATGGACACACGTTTAAACACGCATACCTGTTTCTTAAATATAATAAATTGACATTTAAAAATGAGTTTCTAGGCATAATTTTAAAAAAATAAAAATAGGCACCCATTTTGAGAAAAATGAGGACCCATTTTGAAAAAAATGGGCACCTATTTTTAAAATTTTTGGATCAGGTATCTGACCCTAAATCAGGTGCCTGTTTCTAACGGCATTTTTCAAGTCCACAAGACTTCCGCCAAATTGGGACCCAACTTCTTGCACCCACCCATGCAAAAAGTTTGTTGAAGAAATGTAGAAGGAATTTGAAATGTCAATGATTGATGAATTGATTTATTTCTTGGATTGCAAGTAAGTCAGAAAAACAAAGTATTTTATTTTCTCAATCCAAGTATGTGAAGGAGTTACTAAATGTTTTTGGCTTAGAAGATTCAAAACTTGTATGTGCTCCCATTATTGTCAGTTGTAAGATGACTAAGGAGGATGAATCACTGAAAGAAGATGCAACTAAGTACAGATCAATGATTGGAGGATTCTTGTACCTAACTACTACCAAACCATATATCATGTATACGATATGTTTGGCAGCCAAATTTTAGCAAGAACTGAAAGAGTCACATGTTATGGAAGTAAAGAGGATTTTCAAATACTTGAAAGCACATCAGATATGGGATTATGGTATCTGAGATAGTCATCTTTTTCAATGACGACATGTACAGAAGCATATTGGGCAGGTTGTTTAGAAAATAGGAGTACATGTGGTGGAGCATTCTTTCTTAGCTCCTGGTTAGTTTCTTGGTCAAGCAAGAAGAAGGATTATGTAATGCTATCTACTGTTGAATCAGAGTATTTTGTAGCATCCCCATGTTCTACTTAGGCATTATGGATAAAGTAGACCTTGAAGGATATAAGAGTTAGTTTCTATGAACAAATTCCTATCATGTGTGATAATATCAGTGCTATAAGTATGTCAAAGGATCTAGTAATGCATTGAAGAACAAAACATATTGACATTAGATATCACTTTATTAGAGAGAAGGTTGAGGAAGGTGCAATTAAGCTTGAGTATGCACCCACGAAGGAACAGATAGAAGACATATTTACCAAACCTTTGTGCAAGGATACTTTTGAGTATCTTAGGGGGAATCTGGTTATTTTTCTCCTTCCTAGCGTTCAATAGATACACCAGTGTGTGTGCATTGGTCCAGTACTTTGCATTACCCTTTTTATGGACTAATGCTTGGTGTCTTCCTTGTAGGGGAGAAAAGTATCTTATCAAGGGTGAGCTTTTTGTTCCCTTTGTCATTTTTTCAAAGGGGGATAAAGTTGGAGAAAGGTTGAAGTATATTTTTTTTCTTTGTTATTGATGAATGTTGTTATCAATGACAAAGGGGGATATGGTTAGGATGTGAGGTTGATTAGGTCTATTTTTTTTGTCATTAATGTTGTCATTGATGTCAACATATCCTTATTTTAGCCTCTTGGTGTATCATTTTTTGTGGAACAGACTGGTTTTGGCGTATCGGTTTTCTATCGGTTGATGTGCTCCAATAGTCAGTGTGTTTCAATCGAGGTTATCACCAACAAATTTTGATGAGTGTTCTTCACTGGATGCAACATATGGTTTGGATCAATCCTTTTTAGATGTGTATCCCCTGTATATTCTAGTCTCATATATGTATGTGTAACATGTTGATCATATCTATTGGGACTGAGTGCTTTGGAGATGGTGTGACATGTTGACTTGAGTGAGGTGTGTTGTAATGTTTGAGGTGGTCCTCATTTCATTCCTTACCATTGTAGGAATGTTTTGGTGCAACCTATTTCAAATTTTCTGGTCGACCTAGTAGATTTCATGATGCTACATATATAAGAGTGAGGATTTATGTTATTGGGTATCATGGATTAGAATTTGTGTGTGGATCAATATCTGTATCCGATAAGATTCATGCATGGTGATATGTGAAGTGATAGCGAATATATGCTCCTGTGTAGTATTGTTTTGATCTCAGTGGTGGATTCTATCTCTTTTCATATCTGTTGGCTATGAGCCTTATCATATTTGTTGTGAGTCTCTATGTATCAGAAGTGAGCCTCTGTGTATTGGAAATGAGCCATGTGTATTGATAATGATCCTTTGTATATCTAGTAGTGAGCCCTCATAAAAATCACCATACGTGTGTCACCTTAATAGGTGTTTTACATTTCATGAGAACTAGCTTCTCCCTATTAGTAACAACTAAGAGGGGGGTGAATCAATGGCCTCAAAAATTTATCCTTCAAACTTAACCACCAATCTATAAACCTCAGATTATTAAGTCCCTACAAGATGCATGCCATGAAATACTAATATTGATTAAATTATTGTCCGTGTTCTCTGTCAATCCTTATTATTTCTTGATTACCAATAAGCAGTATAACTATTTACCCAAACTCAATAAATAAGCAGAGTATACCGATCAATCCAGTGTTAACTATGTCAGATACAAAATAATAAAGAAATGAATCATACACACATAACACATGAATTTTAACTTGGAAACCCTGTTAAGGGAAAAACCACTGGGACTAGTACCCCAAATTTTCACTCTTTTGAAGTGAGCCCTATTAGGATCCAACCCTGTTAAAGGTTACAAACACACTATTAAGTGTGACCTTGTTAGAGGATTTTATACATAGAGTTTGTCACTTAGTATCGGGCATCTATTGCTACCATCCTTGAATCAGCCTCCTTCTTAGGCTGTCAATAGGTATTAGGCAAGTCCAATGCTACTTTCATGAATCAACCTTTTTGGCACTCCTTGGGATGTACCTCAATATATAGAAGACTATTAAGTCCTTCTTGGTTAAGAGACTTGATGCTTAAATGGTTAAACTGTAACACTATGACTTGTTCATGATGCAACTTTGAATTGCACATTTTTAGATCTATTTAAGTATATTACCTCTCTAATCAATGTATCAATTCAATTCTTTGTGCTCCACACTTTCTGCTCTGTGATGCTATGCTCACTATTCGTCAGTGTCTATATAATTCGTTAGCTCTCCTTCAGCTTGATTGATCAAGACTATATGAAGTTATTGATCAGTTTCTCTTCAGCATCTTGTTTTTATTCACTCCCCTTAATCCCTTCTGTAAACAAATTAATCTTGTCTCTTATATAGACATGATATTCACTGTTTCTTGATTCTTGATTCTTGGCATGAAAAACAATCCATCCAATTAGATTTAAAGCATAACTCCTGATTTGTCTTGTAATTATCTTCTTTCCAAGTGTACAAATCATCTTTAAATCAATCACTTAACTCTGGTTGAATAAAACAAAGAAAACAACCAGTTAAGTCTATCTTTAGCTCTTGCCAGCTAGATATTTTGTCATTTTCTGAACTCTTTGTTTCGTCGGTCACCTCTGTAGTTAGTTGTCAGTGACAATTGATAGTTCCTTCGGTGAGACTCCAAATAGCTTCGTGATCTCCGTCCGTCGGGAAACATTGGAATTTTACTCATCGGGCAACCTTCTAACTTTTCTCGTCGGGCATCACTATGGCTTTGCTTCATTGGGAAACACTGTCTTCTAATCATCAGGTATCACTATGATTTTTCTTCTTTGCCTTTACCGATGGTGTGCACTCCATCGGTGTTGTTTGTCACTAAGTGAATACTTGACTTTTATGTCTTGTTGAAAGCATAACCTTTGTTCCATTGATTCTCTGAAGTCTTTGGCATTATGTGTTGGAATTATATTGGAATGATGTACTGAGAGGGGAGGGGTGAATCAGTACCTCTAAAAAATTTCTTGGTTAGCCCATTAACCCTTAATCATTAGTTTGTAAATTATCTTATCTAACTGTTCATCTTTCTTTATGTATATGCAATCATATCATAAGTTCTTTTAGTATGTAACCATAACAGAAATATTCATGAAAATAGATAACACATAACACAAGATATGATATCGTAGAAAACTCCTGTTAGGAAGTAAAAACTGTGGTGGGGATTGTTACCCACAAGACTTCACTATCTGCAGATAAGAAGGGGCTAGTTAAGGCTTACAATTGGTCACTTCTGATGACCTACCCTGTTAGGAGTATTACAGTGGAGACCTATTAAGATCTACTTCATTTGAAGCTTTAGCAACACTGTTAAGTGTGCACTCTGTTAAGAGATTTGTAAAGAACTGTTAAGTCCACCTTCAACAAAAGGATTTTAGATGTGATGCACTTGTTAGAATGCAACTACATAAGTCTTTGATCTGATGATGTATGCAATCTCTAATTACTGATAACAGATCCTATTAAGCTTCATACATATAAGTAATCATCCATCCATGATTGAATAATACCTTCATCTACTCGTCGGTAGCCTATGTGTGTTCTTGACAACTGATATGATTTGTTTCTAAACTTTACATGAATTCTTCCCTCTGCTCCTTAGATGCTCTTCGTGGATATCAACAACAATGAATTCATAAACCACAATTGAGTTGAACATCTATTTATACTAGTTTTTGGCTCAATCCTTGATTCATGCTTTGGAGGTTAACTCTAGATCCAAGGTTTAAAACTTGACCTTGATCTTTAGTTAGATATGTTTTAGATCCGTTAGGACACTTTAAAACATTTACATAAAGCTTTCTTGACCCTCAAGTTATGATTTAAAACAAATTAAAACTCCATAAATAGAATTACATTGCTTTATCCGTCATGTAAAACTCAGATCCACTATTTGCAGGTTCCCTAACTGACTGTCGGTTCTGACGGTCGGGTTTCTTGGTCATCGGTGTTCCTTTCTTGAACTGGTTGTTGAGTATGCCTTTTCTGTTCCATCGGTTTGTTCTCAAAATTGTGTCGTCGGTGATGCTTGTAGTCGCTGGTGATGCTTGTCAATTCCATACTTAGCATTTTTCATGACCTTTGTGTTCTTTCTGGTATGCTCCTTGTTCACTGTTAATACTTGTAGTCTACCGGTGATCTCTCTAGTTCACTGGTGATCTCTGTCAATGTTTTTCACTAAGTGTACTAATGGAAAAATTAATGTCATTAATCTCCCCCTTTGACATTAGTATCAAAAATATGATATGTGCAACATACTGAGTGTATTAGTATGTACACCCATGTATACTCCTTCCTTAGTCATTTGAATGACTCCCCCTTTGTATATGCTGGTAAGTGTAAGTATATATACATATCCTTGTGTACTTTTTCTTTTCCTCCTTTTTTTTGATATATATTGTATATATCTATATTTATATATATTCGTTCCTTCTGTACATACAATATACATTTCCTTTCCTCCTTTTTTGATTCTAAAGGCAAAGGTACTTATAGCTTGTCAAAAAGGTGGGAATGTGAGGACTTTATCTCCTCCATCATCTTTTCCCATTTCTCCTTTAGCATTTCTAGAGCCATGTGCTCCAGTGATATTCTTACATGTATATCATAGATGTTGTCTACTACAGACATCTTGGGGGTTGCAATAAGAATCCTTGCATTAGAAATATGTTGTTGTAAAATAGTAAGATTGGGCAAAATATGTGCCTGTAGTTCAGTAATCTCACCTCTGAGTTGTGTTTCAGCATCCCATATTTCTTTCTTTAACTTGTTTGCCTCTATGACCTTGTCATGATGCACCTTTATACTGTCTGCATGTGAGGTTAGGCTTTGTGCACTGGTGGTGACATTATGATCTATCTCTGCTAGTTTGTCACTATTTTCCTTTGCAAATTTCTCAAGTGTGCACATCTTTTGAACTAAGGTGATTGCTTCAGCAATCATTGGCTCTAATTCATCAGTGAGTTCAGAGAGCTTTACCTTGTTCAATGCCACTTCTTGGCTGATTTTATCAATTAACTAATATTGATATTTCTTCTCTGCTTGTTCTTCCATAGCTTGCTCTACATCTATACTTTTCTCTGTGATGGCATCGGTAAGAACAACAATTTGTTCCTTAACTGTAGCATTTGCTTCAAGTTTTACTTTAGGAACAAGTTGTTGGAGAATGTCTCTTGCCTTGTTGAGAGCCAATTTTTCTTTGTGTTCTTGTATCATTTTCTTTTGAATGGCTTTTCTCTGACAAAGCACTCCAAACTCTTGAAGTTTGTCACTATCCAAAGTGGTAATATCCCAGTTTGGAACTTCTATGATTTCATCCAGTGTGACAGCCAAGATGTCTTTTTTAACTATTTTCTTCTTTTTCTTCTTTGGCTAGGTGGCAGATTGATGTACCACCATCTGTAAAGCGTGAGATTGGGTTGATTTGGTGGGTGAGGGTCGAGAGGATGAGGCTTCCTTTTATATCTGTTTTGAGTCCACCAGCCAGTTTGGTGAAGACATCTCCTCATGTGTCTTAGGTGTATCAACAGCTGAATCTTCTTTAAGTTTTATACCTTCATTTGTCTTGACTCCTTCACTCCTATCTTGTACTTCAACCTTTCTCAATGTATCATCAATTTTTTTATCTGCCTCTAAGTTTTGATCTTTTGATACATCTTGATGATCATCGGTTGCATCCTTCATTTCTGTATCTGTATCCTTGAGAGTGTTGGATGCAACTTTATTTTCATCGGTACCCATATCCTTGGGAATATCTTCATCTTTCTTAGATGATTTATCCTAACTAGACTGAATATCAATAGCATCTATTAATATATTCATGTTTGTTAGTGTATTGATTGTTGCATTGTCAATAGTTGTGTCCTGTTCGTCGGTATTGCCCTTTGCAACATTGATGTCTTCATCTTTTTGAACTTATACTGCAGGGTCTTGTCCTATAGTGGTATTGACAATGTTGTCTAACCATGATTCATCATTTATATCAACATCTAAATTACCTTTTATTGACAATTCTTCTTTGGTAACTTCTTCGTCCTCTAAGTTGATGTGGATGGGGCTTGCTAGTTCTTGATCATTTTCACCGTCCTTTGGCCAGTCTTCATCTATAATGTCAGTCTATTTTTTGCTTGTTATTTGTACCTTTTCATTGTCTAACTCAACTGTTGAATTATCTATTTTAGTGACTTTATCCTTCTCATGACTTCTCTCCTCATCAGGATTGAGTATCTCACTCCATATCTTATGCGTGTCTTGTTCAAGCTCCATAAGCTTCTCTTTAAGAAATTTATAAGCTCTCAACTTGGGTGAGAAACTTTTTGCATATTTATCCATGAGTTCATTGATTTCTTCTCTCATTGATTGAGGAGGCATAAGAGAGACCAACACTCTTTCTCTTATCCTCTTCTCCTCATGAAGTGCAAAAGTGAATCTAGAAGAAATTATATCTAATAGTTCTTGTGGTACATCTCAGGTAGTGAAATGTAGTGGGACATAGTAGTGTCTTCATATCTTAGCAATAAGTGCATCTTCAATCTTATTCTTTTCTACAGTATCCCATCTTAACCATTTCCTAATCTTAGGATGTGCAATAGATGTAGCTTCATAAATGTTCTTACATATTTCATCAATGTCTTTAGTGGGTGATTTAACCTTTGATGTCACCTTTGCTTGTTTCATAGTGACAGGTTCATCCATAGCTGAATCCTCTAAGTCCTCATCAGTCTGAACATATTTCCTTCTTTTGGCAGGTGCCCTAGCTGGTTGTTTTGCCTTTTGTGTGTCAGGTTTCCTCTTATACACCTTCCCTTTTACCATGGGAGAAGGAATTGCATCCTTTGTTGTTTGACTTCTTGTTCTAGACTTCTTTGGTGGAGGAGGAGGTGGTGAATCCGACTTCTCTTCCTCTGATTCTAGTTTCTCTTTTGTATCACTGATGGGAAGCTGGTCCTCAGTGAGTTCCTGCTTACTTTGTTGTTCCTCTTCACCTTCTCCCTCTTCTTCTCCTTCAGAAGATATTTTCAGATTCTTTTTCAGATCCTTCACCATTCTTTTTTATTGTTTTACAGCCTTCTTGACAACAAGATTTGTTTTGATCTTCAGTTTAGCCTCTTCATAGGTGCCAAATCTTAGTTGTTTGTTGTCTATTGGTTCATTCAATAGTGCCTTAATGCACTCATTGGCTAATCCTTTTTTTATTTCATAATCCAATTTTGAAAGCCATGATTTCCTTGGTACTACTACTTTTATGTATGTGAAATTAGTATCTACCATGAAATATATTTCTTCATGGTGTTCCTCTATCAGATTCTCAGGAATACTAGTTCTTGCTTGCAGCATATCATTTCTAGTTTTGAAATATTCATGCATAACATTGTCAAAATTTGTTCCTAGTGATTCTATGAATTCACCTATTTGAATGGTAATGGGTCTGCTTGTGTCCCATGTAACTTTTCCAATGGAAGGAAAGTATTCTTCAAAGTAAAATAATATACACATTATGAGGGAACCAAACGTACATGTGTTTGTCCTTGAAGACCTTATTGTGCACATGTTCTCCTCAAATTGATGTAACAAGATCTCTGCAAGATCCATCTTCTTCCCCTGTTTGATAATCTTGTATGTTGTGCTCATAGAAGTACTAGATATGTTGTTCATTCATCTTTCTTGGAATATCTTGTATCCAACAACACATGCTCCAAACTTCAGCTCTACGTCGGTAATGGTGTTGACCTTTAGTGCCCTTTTATCTAATTTAGCACCAGTTAGTCTTTCAACTTCTGCTAGAGATGGATGCTTGTGAGCCTATGGTTTATTGGTTGTAGGATAACCAGTAACCGCGTGTATAACATCTTTTGTTATTGTCTTTGGCTTGTTTAGCCATAGAGTTTTGTTGTGGACTCTGCTAAGAACAATCTTTATCCATTCCATTTTGAAAACCTTGGGAAAATGCAGTGCATTTGTGAGTCCCTTTACTTCCAAGTGTTTGTGCTCTTCTTTGAGCTTTCTAGCATCATCACATAATGCCCTATAAGAATTATCTAGGTCTAGATCTCCTATCTCCAAGATCTTACAGTGAATATAGGACCTTACGTCCTCTACCAGTAAAACCCTAGGTGGGATTTGAGAGAATGCTCCGGAATCGTCAGGTTGTGAAGCTATTTCAGGGTGTAGCTTAAATTTAGGTTCAGGACATGCGCCTCTGTTGACAAGCTTGAAGGGTTTGTTCTTATCTTCCTTAATTTTCTCAACTTTAGAAGTCGATGCCATCGCGTTGCAGAAATTTAGGGCTTTTCATAAATAAAGACAGTGTGGTTGGTGAGTATGATTACTTATGGATTCTTTGTGCTTGTCTGTGAATGTGAATGCTTTTGAGTCAGATTGATTCTTGTTGGGTCACTCTCCAAATTGCTCTCAAATCACTCTGCTCTGCTCTTCTCTACTCAAAAATTGCAGGTGCGAAAATGAGTTTACCCGTCGGGCTTTTATAACCTCTTTGTACCCTAAGTTGTCATTAATGCTTACCAACTCATCGGTTTATGAAGACTAATTTCATCGATAAATACATTCATAACATCTTTGGTGTCTGTGCAAAGCGTCGGGGTTGCTAGTGGTTTTAGAGACTTCACCGATGATTGTCGGTGAGGTTGCGAAGACAGCTTTTGTTGATTCAACGTTCATCGATATTTGTCGGTTTACACTTAGCTTGTGTAATGACCAATACATTCTGATAAGTAGTACTAACTTTTCTGTGTGTGTTCACCGATGCAAATTGTGCCCAATAACCGATGGTTGCTTTTCAATAGTTTAGCAAATAACAATATATTGCATCTTTATTCATGCTAATATTACAATATGAACTAGTGTAATGGAACCAATGCATAGTAAAACTTGTTATAATGCAGTTCCATACTTACTTGTGCAATTTAGTTGGATGTAGTGATGTCACCAGATCCATTGAATGAGGTGTCACCATTTTCATTGCTTGTTCCAGCACCTTCAGTGTTAGTGGCTTTTACCCACATCTTGTTTCTCATTCTCTTGATGTCATCAATGGTATTTCCATTGGGATGTGTACTTGTGTCTGTCAGTCGGTCTTTGCAATATTTTATTACATGTCCAACCTTATGACAATGTAAACATCCCATACCTGGATTGGTCCAACCTCTTGACCTTCTGGTCCATTTTCTCATATAGTTGGCAACAATATGACCATACCTTCCACATGTTGTACAGTTTACCCATGTGTTATAGTCCCAAACATATGAGTTACCTACTCTTGTTGGTTTGTAGCTTTTATCAGTTTCCTTTGGTGTCCATGCCTTGTTGTT